>OZ024889.1:40872539-41082539 GCA_964017195.1 Siderastrea radians | reverse complement strand
GATATTTGAGCCCAAGGAAGAGAGCGAGATCCCAGACGGACTGGAAGTGAGTGAAGAACTCACTAAAATCTCTCCGGGAACATCCAGCCAAGTGACCATTCTGGTCCGCAATAATACAGACAGGAACATTTTGCTAAAACGCAGAACAGAACTGGGGCGAATACACACGGTTAAGTCACTTTTACCAATTCCAGTCCCTGCCGACCAAACGTACATCCAGAAAGAGGAGACAGCTGGAGCCACCTCACATGAAGGTCAGAAACAACATGAATGGGTGCCACCAGTCGACTTGAGTCAGTTAGAACAAAGGATTGTCCGCGAAATGTTACGGCAAGAGGCTGGTGCCTTTGCAAGAAACAATGATGATGTTGGCTGTGTTGAAAAATTGGAGCTTGACATCAGGTTAAAGGACGATCAGCCAGTACAGAAGAACTATATCTCTATCCCCAAGCCACTCTATGGGGAAGTCAAGGAGTACTTAGAAGATCTGATAAATCGTAACTGGACCTGCAAGTCCCATTCAGCTTATTCATCACCCATGGTCTGTGTACGAAAAAAAGATGGGAGTTTACGATTATGTATTGACTATCGTGAATTGAACAAGAAAACATACCCAGAGCGCCAGCCGATCCCCCGGATACAAGATATCTTAAATGGACTAGGCGGCAACCAATGGTTTACAGTGTTCGATCAAGGAAAAGCCTACCACCAAGGTTTTGTGGCAGAAGCGAGTCGCCCCCTCACTGCATTTGTAACTCCCTGGGGGTTGTACCAATGGAACAGAATACCATTTGGGTTAATGAATGCCCCTGCGGCTTTCCAAAGGTGTATGAATGAATGTCTGGACGGCTTACGTGACAAAATATGTATCCCCTACCTGGATGACATTCTGGTTTATAGCAAAACTTTTGAAGAACATGTTCGGGATGTTCAGCAAGTTCTGCGTCGACTACAGGAACATGGAATTAAGGTGAAACCATCAAAGTGCAATTTCTTTCAGCGCCGAGTTAGATATTTAGGGAGGATTGTTTCCGGTGATGGTTACTCTATGGATCCAGAAGACACCGTAGCTGTACACAATTTAGCTAAGCAGAAACCAGAGACAGTAGGTGATGTCCGTAAAGTGCTAGGATTTCTGAGCTACTACAGACAATACATCCAGGATTTCTCACGCATAGCCAAACCCCTGTATGATCTCATGGCTGGCCCTGATCTGTTGGTTAGTAACCACAGGGTAACTTGAACAGATGAACATCAGGAGAGGCTTGACTTGCTAATCCATCAACTAACTTCTCCTCCAGTTATGGCATTCCCAGACTTCACCAAACCATTTGTGCTGCACACGGACGCGTCACAAGAGGGGATTGGAGCTGTCTTATATCAGGAGCAGGATGGAACGTTGAGAGTTTTGGGTTATGCCTCTAGAACATTAACTCCAGCAGAGAAGAACTATCACATGCATGCAGGAAAACTGGAGTTTCTTGCTCTCAAATGGGCCATCACTGAGAAATTCCGCGACTATTTATACTACACCCCCTCCTTTACCGTTTACACCGACAACAACCCACTTACTTACATACTATCGTCAGCCAAGTTGTCTGCAGTGGGGCATCGGTGGGTGGCAGAATTGGCAGATTTCAATTTTAACATCAAATATCGGCCAGGGAAGACCAACATCGATGCAGATGTATTATCTCGCATACCAATCGACCTCGACAAATACATGAAAGACTGTACTGCAGAAATGGAGAAAGATGCAATCTGTGCAACCATACAAGCAGTGATCCATCAGGGAGAAGCCACACCTTGGGTGACAGCAGTATCAGCAAGCATCAGCGTTGCTCACTTAGAACCAGCCGTCACAGATTTAGTCTTTAGACAGCTCACCTCGGACGAAATACGAAGAGCTCAAAGGGAAGATCCCGATATTGCGCGGATCTTGGCATACAAGAAACGAGGATATCCCCCATCGGGAGGAGAACGGAGGAATGAAAACCGTGTCATCCTCTTGTTACTTGAGAGAATGGAATAAGCTCCATATCTTAGCCGATGGGATCCTGTGGCGTCAAACGAAAAGTCGACTGCAGCTAGTACTACCCACAAAGTTTAAGCAGCTGGCTTACCAGGAGCTTCACATAGAAATGGGCCACCTGGGTGCAGATCGAGTGGTGGATTTAGCTCGATCCAGGTTCTACTGGCCATACATGCAACAAGAGATTGAGTACTTCATTGCCAACAAATGCCGCTGCATCCAACAGAAGAAACCTCAAATACCCACTAGAGCACCAATGGAGAGCATCCCAACAACAGCCCCATTTGAGATGGTTTCCATAGATTTCCTCCACTTGGACAAAAGTCAGCGGGGATTTCAGTACATTCTGCTGATAGTAGATCATTTCACAAGATTTGCACAGGCCTACCCAACCCGTAACAAGACAGCACGGACGGTGGCAGAAAAGATCTACAATGATTTTGTCCCACGATTTGGATTCCCATACCGTATTCACAGTGATCAAGGAGGAGAATTTGAGAACAATCTTTTCCGTCAATTGCAGCAGTTGACTGGCGTTTCCAAGTCTCGCACCAGCCCTTACCATCCACAGGGTAATGGGCAAGTAGAGAGGATGAACCGCACCCTATTGTCCATGTTACGAACGCTCCCAGAGTTGAAGAAGCGGAAGTGGGAGGAATCGCTCAATAAAATGATCCATGCGTACAACTGCACCAGGCATGAGGCGACCGGATACGCTCCGTATTATCTGTTGTTTGGACGACTTCCACGCCTACCAATTGATCTGATATTCAATTTGAACCCACATCGCGCACAAGTAGATTACAACGTTTGCGTCCAAAAGTGGCAGCATGACATGAAGGAAGCATACCAGATAGCTCAACAGAATGCCATGAAGGCCGCCGAGCGCAGTAAGGAATACTACAACAGAAGAGTC
Organism: Siderastrea radians; assembly: GCA_964017195.1. Taxonomy (NCBI): domain Eukaryota; kingdom Metazoa; phylum Cnidaria; class Anthozoa; order Scleractinia; family Rhizangiidae; genus Siderastrea; species Siderastrea radians. The sequence continues at coordinate 41,079,591 of OZ024889.1, read as the reverse complement.
TCAGGTGGAGTTCTTCAGCCAGGAGATCGAGTGCTAGTTAGGAACTTAACAGAACGTGGTGGACCAGGAAAACTAAGACCCCACTGGGAGGACGTTATTCATGTTGTAGTTGAGCGAATGGGAGACCAAAGTCCAGTTTACAAAGTTAAGCCCGAGAGTGCGTGCTGCGGCCGTACAAGAGTGCTTCATCGGAATTTACTACTGCCTTGTGATGCTCTAGAACTGGATATTTCAAGCACGGAACCTGTTACGCGTTCTAGGAGGAGAGCTATAGAGAAACCGCCCTTACCCGTGACAGGAGATGATTTGCAGAGCTCGGGGGAAGAAGATGAGGATGATCTCGCTAGCATGCACTTTGTGGAAGCTGCACCTGGTAATGTAAGAGCTTCAGTGTCATTAACTCCAGATCAGGACCTGCCTCCAGATTTAGTTGAGAATCATGTGATTACGGAGGACGCCATTGAGCTGTCAGACGAAATGGAACCTGCAGAAGAAGTGAGTGCTGAATATGACGAAGCTGGACAATCAGCGGGGGAGGAAAATGCGGAGCAGAATATGCCTACTCGGCCGCAGTGCCAGAGAAGACCACCCCAGATCCTGACTTACAACTCCATGGGAAATCCACAGTACCAACGTGTTGAACCAGTAGTAAGCAGTTCATTTGTTAACTCTATCCAGGCTCCATGGATGACACCAGCTGCAGCAGCTGTCCATTTTGGAGCGCCCGTTTATTACTGTGTTTGGCCAGTATGTTCACAGCCTGCCTACTACTAAAAGTGCATGAGGAGAACCTTGTCTGAAATTTGAACATTTCAGTGAATAGTGAAGGAGTGCAAGTGAACAATGAGACAATGTTTAGAGACACTGATGTTGTTACTGTAGAAGACAGAGAGTGAACAGTTCTGTGCTATTTTAAGGGAACTCTTTCATTTTTGGTGGGGAAGTGTGTAGAGTGCGTGACATGTTATGTCAAGTGTGTGACTGCGAGTTCTGATACCGCAATGTATGCTGGGATGTCTTGTGAGCTGAACCATGTGCTCGAAGGTTGTTATGAAAAGTTCGGAACTTGTGCTTTAGAATAAAACGGTTCTGGTTGGATTGGAGCTTGTAACAGATACGCATCTGAGGAGCCTGGGAACAAATGAGCTATTTTGGTCAGCAGCCGGACTACTGCAGGCTCAGAGAGTGACCGTTGATTTTGGTTTGATTTCGGATTTTTCGATCAAATTGTCAGAATGTTCAGCTAGCTAGCTGTGTATCCCTCATCTTTTCATCCAAAGTGATGCATCGGAGAAACAGAATTGGAGCAACTACACTTAAGACGGATTCCGCTCAACGGTCGAGCAATAAGTGCAAAAAATTTTTACTAAAAAACTACTCATAGCACAGTAACATTTTAAATGCCATTTGAAACATCTCACTCTAGTTCACTTGCCCAAGTGACCCCGCGATGAAATTCTCAAGCATTCTCAAGAAAATTAATTTCAAATCTCGTAAAAGTATGCTAAAAACGGGCGCCATTTTGTTTTGAACTGACATGAAGTGTCTTTTTAATTGAAATATGGATAACTTCAAATCCAAGTTTCTCTCTCGGGGTCAGCTTGGGAGCAAAAGTAACGATAAGTTCTTCTTATCTGGTCTCAAAATGTGACAGTGCTGCAAGTATTTTTTTGGTAACTTAATTTTTGCACTTACTGCTCGAACGTTGAGCGGAAATCGTCTTAATATGCTTCTTCAGAAGGAGGTAAGTTAAAGGCAAATGACATTTTTTAAAGAATGGCTTCAAAATTGATGAGTTTTCAAGTGAGGATCGACCATGTGCTTGAAGAGTCGGTAGTTGACTCAGGCTCTTACAAGTAAATTTAGAGACTTTCTATGGGAGTTGTGTGCAGCTCTTTGGTCTGTGTAAAGTAACTTAATTCAGGAATAACAGGATTTGAGTTCGAGTTATAACCTTCGAATGGGTATACTAAATTATAAAATGAATTGGGTTTACAGACTCAAAAAGAATTGCTCATGTGTATTTTCAATGCCCTCACATGAACAGCTTTCAATGACCACTCAATGTTTTGTTGTAGGTATATTGACTGCATTCAGCTTCATGTTCTTGTGAGAGACTGAGACTTGAACAGCTTCAGAGGAATAACAAGTCAACAAGTACAGATCACAGCTAATTTTGTAGATGTAAGACTTTTAAATGATCGACTCTTATAAAGCAATCTTTGTTGAAAACATCAAATGATTTGCAGGGACAAAATCTTTTTTGATCAGCAAAATGATTATTGCTTCATTCAATTCATGCAATATAAGCCTTACAAAATGTAAACATCGTAACGTACCCAATGCTGCAAGTTTTGCAGGTTTGCCTTTTTGGACAAGGAAAAATAACCTTGTTCGGAAAATAAGTTAAGACTCTATTTTTGAATTATATTTTAATTGTTGGACATTCTTCCTTTTTAAGGAATCCATTTAATACAATTATTGTTAGGTCATATTATGAGAAAGGTTCTAGCTGTTATGTGAAAGTAAATATGTAACTGAATGAAAACCATTCAGTGTTTGACAGGCAACACTGCATTATAGCGGAGCCAGCGCGCTAGCGTGTCAGCCGAGCTCCATTGCTAAGGAAATTTGGTAATCTATCAAGCCAAAAAATTTTGGTAGTGACGTAGTAGTCACGTGACCGTCTGTCCGTACGTCCGTCCGTCCGTACATCTGTACGTCCGTCCGTCCGTACATCTGTACATCCGTCCGTCCGCACCACAGGGCTACCAATACACTTCCTACACTGGATAGAACCCTGTGCTGAATCCCGTGTGTTTTCGGCGCGAAATCGCATGTTGACAAAACAAGCAAAGACAACAAAAGTCAAAAACAAATTTGTTAGTGGAAAAAAAAAGTTCAAAAGAACACTCAGTTGTCTTTTTGGTGGAAGGGGAAAAGTTCAATCTAGGCAAAAGAAATTCGGCGATAAAGCTCAGGCAAAAAGTTCAAATTTGCCTCGTCGGTTCTGTTCAAACTCGGTCGGCACACCGCTTGAGTTCGCAGCTTTTCGCAGCGGTTTCGACGCCAAATATAGCAGAGCTAGTGCTTTTTGTTTTTTTCTGTCCACAACCATGGTTTTTACGGCGTTTCGAACACATTTTGCCAGGAAAAACACCAGCATTTTCATGCTGATAGGCAGCTTGTCACGAAGAAAGAAATAAGTATTAAAATTAACTACGAAAACAATGTCAAACGCCCATGGCCTAGTGGACTTGTTACCGGCATCTCACGCCGACGAGCCGGGTTCGACACTCAGCGGGAGCAAGAATTTTTTTCTTTTTTTTTTCAATAAAACGACTTGGATGAGAGTATTTTCACAAATTAATAACTGCCAGCAAAAACAAAACAAAAAAACAAAACAAAAAACAAAAGCAAAAAACAGACAAAACAAAAAGGGGGGCTCCGCTTTTAGGCTTGGCTAAATCTATATATCAAAACAGAATATTAAATGATTTTCTGCATTGCTTATCTTCAACTGGTTGGGGATGGCAAGTAACTAGGAATGAAATGTCACTGTTTAGAAATCAAAATATACACGTAATCATTACACAAATCGCTGTAGATCTAATGATATTACAACTTAAATCCAACCTTACATGATTTTGAGTAAGAATTGTATGATAGCAAAGTTTATTCATTTTGCAAGACTGAAATAGAGAATAGGACGTTTTTTATAATATATTTCCTAATGCAGAGCATACATCTTCACAATATAAAATTTGTAAGAAAATATGACACCAAGGTGGGTTCAATTAAAACATTTATTATTATTATTATCATGAGGAGCAGATTGATGTTTCAGTTGCTTGTACAATGATATACATGTAAACAGCAAATTCCATCTTCTGTGCCTGGGCAGATGGGCAATGACAGTTCACAGGATTTTGGTGAGTTTATTATCTTGTTTAATGAACTCTTACCAGAATTTTCATGGCACAGAGCAGTTATCATTTACATCATGGAAATAAAAAGGAACCAAATTTCATGGAATTTTCATGGTACACAGTGGTCATTGTTTAACCCATGAAAATAACAGGGACTCACATTTCATGGACCATGAAAATGCTGCGAAAGGCCATGAATTAAAGAAAATTGTCATGGACCATTAAAAATTCCCCGTTCACAGGGTTTTCATGGGCCATGAAATTGTTAGACCATTAAAACTCCATGAATTCCTGTGCCATGAAATTCCAGTGGTTAGTTTCATGGCTTGTATCCAAGACCATGAAAATCCCATTAAAGTACAATTAATGGCCCATTAAAATTTAATGGCATTTTCATGCGTTTTTAATGACTTGATACAAGCTTTTGACTTTTCATGGCCATGAACGGTGAAGTGTTAAGAGGATTTTCACGGCCTTTTTAATGGTTTTTTCATGGGATAAAACCCATGGAAATACTCTTAATTTTTGCCATCAAAAACCTGTGAAATACTACTGAAAGCCTTGTGAAATTCCCATTAAAAAATTCACAAGGTTTTAATGGGTTTTGATTTCATAGTGAATAACCGGACTGAGATGCAGCAAGACTAGAGTCTGGAATTCCACCGGCCTCCAGATTTTCAGCCTGACTCCAGAGCTCCAGACCCGGAATTCTGCTGGACTCCAGACTCTGGACTGGAGTGCCATCAGATGGCAAATTCCAGACCCAGAATTCCACCGGACTCCAGAACTCTAATCCCGGAATCCTCCAGACTCCAGGACCCGAACCCGGAATCCACCGGAATCCGGAATTCCACGTCGCAGTTACCTGGAATTCCGGTAAACTCTGGCCGGAATCCAAACTGGACCTGGAATCCCGCTGGAATTCCGCCGGAATTCCAGACCTATTTTCACTAGGGTCTTTCCATCTACCAAATGTGTTCACTACAGACATACGTGCTTTGCTGAGCCGATAATTAAAGTGACCCTGCCAGTTGATCTGGATAAGCTTTCGTTAGCCAATTTCAGAGAGGGTAGGCTGGGTCACCAAAAATAACAGGATTGACCTCAAACCTGGTATTGCTTCTTTGATGATAGGACCGAAAAGCTCGGCTTGGAGTGCACAATTATAAAGTTCTGAATTTGACAGCACTCATGCGACATGAACTGTGCCTGGGCATCCAGTAACCACATCTTGACATAAGTATCTGGAGTCTACCATTGCCTGTATTATTATACTGTGGTAGGACTTTTGTTGACATAATCAGTGTGATTTTCTAGTGGAGCTTGAAAAAGAATGTGGGTGCCATCGATAGCCCCTGTGAATGCCGGGAATCTCCACTTTTCTTTGTAAAGCCTTCAAATCTTGATCGTTTAGTACAGAACAAAACTGTAGCTTTCTTGCTATGGCTTCAGAAACATCTTTTATACAAAGACAGACATATGACGTGGAAACATCGAACAAATTGGCCAGTGTCCTGTATTCCAAGGTGGCACCCAAGTAATAGAGCATCATTGCTACCCTTTTCCTTGAGGAAACAGCTTTATGCATTCTGGTGTTCTTGCGAGCAATGCCGTCTTCAATCTCGGAAACAATGAATTGAAATGTTTCTTTAGAAACAAAAATGTTGTACCAAACCTCGGTTGAAAATATTCCTTCTGCCGTCTCAAACCAGTTTATAACTGTGTGCTAACATCAAAAATCGTCGGTCAACATTAAAACTACAAGTCAGCACTGTTGCCACTGTCAAGAACATCCTGTATCTCCTCTTCCTTTTATGCTGGAAATTAGATTCTAAAATGTCACTTGCACTTCTGCCTATTTATGAGATTTCCCGTGAACTGAGCGACCTTTTCAAGAGTAGAATCCTAATACACAATTTTCATACTTAACCCATTGGTTTCTATTCATAAAATGAATTTTATTTGCTTGCGAATAAACAGTTTTATGGCTCCTTCACTCTACAGATTTAATTAATACACGTTATGTATTAACTAAAATATATTATAGAACAGATGTGCTCTAGTGAATAGGGGTGGAGTGAGCTGAAGGGTCTAACCAGGGCGTTACGGGGAGTCTATCTTTCGATAGAGGCCTCATTTTCAATAGATATAATGATTGAGCAATAGTCACAAGACTATCCTGTGATGTAAAGCACAACAGGTATTACATTTTGCAATAATGTCGCATTATGTGTAAAAGTACATAGCCTTGACTCCAAATTTCAAATATAAATATTAGCAGTCACTTCGTGGGCATCCTCTTAGCCTCAACACCTGACACGGTCTACAAGTTCAGTTCAGTAAAGTATCTGCTGGTTCACAGACCGATCAACCACCTGTTCAAATCTGTAAGATCTCTGTTCTTTGCTATTTCTATGTTGAGTTTGTCCATTTTTCTTATATTTATTACGCATAATAAGCCAAACGTCCTTATTTTGGGTCACTTCTTTGTCCACCATTTTAAAAGCTCCATCTATAGCGGCCACGATCAACGGGTCAAAGGGGACCTCTATTTATCCCAGTCTCCAAACATATGTTTTCGTGGTGTTGGTGGTCACACCGTTGACAAACTTTGTGTTTTTCACCTCGGTATTGTGAAACGTCTCAAACCAAACATCACAATTTTTGAAGTGGACTCTGATGATCTATGCCTTCCTGAAGTAAGGCCTGATACTTTGGGTTCCAAAATAGAGGTACTGGTCCAAGTCTCATACCATCACTGTCACGTTTGTTGTGTTATGGTGTGCCAAGTCATCAATCTCACAATTTTTCCCAGGATAATTCCCCATTACAACAACAAGGTGGCCATCTTAAGGTAGTTTACTACAGTTTTCAGAAGAGAAAGATGACCTTTTTAAAACTTACGTTTAAAGCCAACCGGAGTTTTCATTTGGGTCACTTGTTGCTCCAACTGTCAAAAGAAATGGTATTACCTTCATTATCCTGGAAAAGAAATATGAGAAGCTTAGGAAATATCAAATATAACAGACAGAATGCTAGAAGGGGATTTTTCTCAAAATCTAGCTGTGCAACCCTACCTCAATTTGTCAGGATTTGGAAAGTGGCTATAAATAAACAACTAGGCAAAAAAAAGGAAATTCTGTGAGGCAGAATTTTTGCTAATAAAGAAAATGTCGAATTTTCGCTTTTTTGAGAATTTCTTAAAATCTCCCCTACAGTTTTTGCTAATATTTTGTCCACAGGTGAAACTTACTATTACGACTTGTTTCTGAATTTTTTACTGTGAGTTATAAAGTCAGTTTTGCAGTACACTGGGGTGAAAAAGTTGATTTGCAATTTTTTTGCGACCTCCTTCGTGAGCAAAACTGAGCATGCATGCAACTTAAGCGCGTGCTGAAATAACGACGCAATATGGCGCATGCGATAAACATAATTTTTACAACAACCTCGACGTTTTTGTCAAGGTTTTACCACAGGACACCCAAGCATAATATTTGAATATCATTAAAAATCGCGTTTCAAAATATAAGACTTTGTATGGGATTTCGAAGCGAACATTTTGAGCAATACATAACAACGAACTAACTGAATAAAGTTCATGAAACATTACATGGTGTTGTTTGCTATCCTTACAACGCATTTTGAGCAATTTTAGGTCCATTTACTTTACTGTGTTAGTACGTGTATAATACATTGACAAGGAAGGAGTCATTTGGCCCGATTTAGCCACTATCACCGCCGACACGTTTCGGAATTCGCTCGAATTTACCCACAAATATAGTTCAGGCTCCCATTCTGACTTAGCGACTTGACAAAAGGAAGACATACAAGTGATTTTCTCAAAACCAATTGCACATACCTGATGTCCCAAAAGAATTATCCACTGCACAAAATCACAATAGCATCTCAAAAAAGGCCGCCATGGATCCGTGAGGATCCCGATAGTCCCATTTGACCCCAGTCGGCACTGGACACCAGTCAAATTATGCCCTTACGGGGAGGGCCATGCTCGTTTTGGTCGTATTACAATTGTAGTAGCTATGACCCGGTGCAGACACAAATTGTTGCTCCAACGCAGTCTGGTTCACGCGAGAAAGGTGGAATCGCTGCGCCGGACTCTGTGACCTTCTGGAGAGAATTAAGTTATTGAAAGAAAGTAAAACGGTTTTGGCCGTTAGAAAATGAAAGCGAGACAAGAAAAAAAAGAAAGTGAACCGTGTTTCTCCTTCCTCCTGTGTTTCTATTCATGTGTGGTAAATAGAACATATTTGCGTTCATGTACAAAACGTTTGCAAATACAGGTCAGCCTATTGCGTAAATTTTAAATACGTACTCTGCGTGATTTGAATGTGTTCAATTTTTTGGAATCGTCGATAGGTTTTATATTTCAGATATATTTTTTCGAACCGAAGTCGGCAAATTCATTTAAATTCATATCCTCACGGGCGTGAAAATGTTTTATTTTAAAATTGTTATTGTATATACTATATCTATTTCTATATTTGCATGAAGCCGCTCAGGTAACATACCTATTAAAAAAACAAGAAAGTATACACCCTGAAAATGGACATAAATTCAGAAATGGGAATGATTTGTTTTTGCTATCCGCTTGTAACACGCAGCGATTTTCTCACACGAACCAGACTGCGTCGGAGCGACAATCTTGTGTCCGCATTACAACTTCACGCCGATTTAAGTGTGTACCCCAAATTTTGGGGTCGTTAAGTATTCATATATTCAAGCTATTGTTCTTTCTCGTTACTCATTCATGCCGAGCATTTGCCGACCACGCGGCACATTTCGCCGAGCGCAAATTCTTTGATGTAGGTGAGAAGTATTTCTTTTGTTTTCAACCGGTACTAGGAATAAAACCCCCAAGACAAATCTATTGTGCCGCTTGATCTATTGTCACTCAACGTAAAATTAAAATTCACGGCAGCAAAAGACAACAAATCACAGTCGAAATATTTTTTAAGCAAAAGAATGAGTTTACAAATGTTTAAGTTACTTTAAAATTCGCACAAAATTAGCGAGCGCCTTCAGGAAGCGATTCCTTCTAGTGACTACAACTGTTGCTGAATGGTGTCCAATGAATCAAAATATTCGCTCAGATCGATTTATGAAGATGTGCTGCTTTTGAATCATAACAATGATCTCTTCGTTCAAGTTTGATTCAAATGCGCGCTTTATGTTGAAGATATCTTGAACCATGTATATGTAAACAAGTTATCAAAATCACGAAAGTATTCAACATCATGTTTATGTTTCTGTGACGCTAAAGAGCCCGTAATTAATCCTCTGTGGCCTCAAAACAAAGTAAATGCCATGAAGATATTTTTCGAAGCGATCAGAATGTGTTCACAATAATATTACACAACATGGTTTTATTTGCTCTGCTTTTTAAAAAAGAACATACATTTGAGCGAGACGGCTCACCGTAAATTAGTCTACTTTGCGGGAAAGAAACCACCACTTGACTCGCTTAAAGCGATTAAAAACCTCATTTGAATCCCTGTTTCTGACCCAAACAATACTTCCCTTTCAACAGAAGAAAATTTTTCTTTTTTTCAGCTCAACAATTTTAATTTATCTTTTTAAGTGTATGACCTTTGAAGTCACGCTTCGATTCATCGCGCATCTTAATAGAGAAATGTTTACACGCATAAATTACTTCGCAGTTCGAATTACCGCCGCGCTGAGCGAATAAAAACGTATTTCGGCTTACAGTAATCAAAATATCTAGTTTAAGATCTCTTTTTAAAGCTCTCAGAATGCTGTAATGTTTTAAGTGAAAATAAAAGTCGATAACAGTTTGCGAAAAAAATTAAAGCCATTAAACGTGTGCAGCGATTCTCTGAAGTTTATTCGCACTTCAAGAACAAAAGGATAAGTTCGCAACTCTGCCGCTCAAGGATACTTAATTGTGCTATTGTGTTTGGTCCTTTGAAGTTCAATGAAGAGTGTCAAGGTCTTCCTCCAAAAGATCTCACCTTTTTCTAAACGAATGAGACCGAACTTACCCGACACGCTTTCCCTGGCTGCCGAAAAGAATGCCCAAAGGAATAAACTGAGCCTTCATCCAGCGGTATAGCCCATTTTAAAATGACACACTTAAATCGGGCTGAAGTTGTAACGCCACCAGGTCATAGTTACTACAATTGTAACACGACCAAAACGAGCGTGACCCTCCCCATAAGGACATAATTTGACTGGTGTCCAGTGCCGACTGCGGTCAAATGGGACTATCGGGATCCTCACGGATCCATGGCAGCTTATTTTGAGATGCTATTATGATTTTGTGCAGTGGATACTGTAAACACCGGCGTATAAGCCGCACTCACAGATAAGCCGCACCCCGATTTTAGATGCTCAAGATTTGGAAAAAAATTTTTTGTCACAAATTCATAGCCCAGTGATTTCATTTAATGAACATATTGACTGAAGTGAAGTCCTTTTCACTACGGATCGGTGATTCAATTTCTAGTCTGAACAAGACTCAAACACGCATTTTAATCCCTACAACAAGGATCGAAAAGGTATGAAAACGTACTTGAACACAAGACCGCTTTCCCCGATGAACTTTTCCCCAGCATTTTTCCACTTAAAGCTATTCAAGTCCGTAAATTTGTGAGTAAGTTTCGTTCGGACGTTTGGTTGTCTTGGCTTAGTAGCCAGGCATTTGATTAGAAGAGAGGAAACTGGTGACAAGTGTTGTCGCTTCGTTCATTCGCAAAGCAAATTTTAGCAATTTCTTCAGCTGTTCGTGGCTTTCATGTTTACAAGGATATTTGGAAGCCATCCACTGGTGACAAATGGGCCTGTGAAAGGGAGTTTGATGATTGCTTTGACAAATTTGCCATCAAAGTTGTCAACAAAGGAGAAACAGCGGGCCATTTTATAATACCACGTGAGTTCTCGAAGATAGCGTGGTACCGTTTCGACTTTATTTTGGTGTTTTGGGGCTGATTTGGAAAATTACAGATTTTTTCCAGGTGTTCTCGCAGATAAGCCGCACGCCCGATTTTGAGCGAAGTTTTAGGGTAAAAAGGTGCGGCTTATATGCCGGTGTTTATGGTAATTCTTTTGGGACGTCAGGTATGTGCAATTGGTTTTGAGAAAATCACTTGTATGTCTTCCTTTTGTCAAGTCGCTACGTCAGAATGGGAGCCTGAACTATCTTTGTAGGTAAATTCGAGCGAATTCCGAAACGTGTCGAGCGGTGATAGTGGCTAATGCGGGCCAAATGACTCCTTCCTTGTCAATGTATTATACACGTACTAACACAGTAAAGTAAATGGACCTAAAATTACTCAAAATGCTTTGTAAGGATAGCAAACAACACCATATAATGTTTCATGAACTTTACTCGGTTGTTATGTATTGCTCAAAATGTTTGCTTCGAAATCCCACACAAAGTCTTATATTTTGAAATGCCATTTTCAATGATATTCAAACATTATGCTTGGGCTTCCTATGGTTTTACAGATATTTTATACTGGTAGCGCTTACTAACTGCTTCAAGATTTCGTTCATTCATGAGCACTTTCTTCAAGGTACATCACAGAGGTGTTTTCAGCTTCTTCTCGATGATGGCAAAACCGGTATTGCAAACGCAAACAAAAAATTAGCGTCAGAGAGAGAATTTCTCAGCGCGCGAAATTGTTTCTCAGAAAAACTGAAGTAAGCCATCTTAAATAAACTTTCTATAGGAGCTACAGGGGCGCAATTCTGTGTGCCCTTAAAAAAATGTAAGGCAAGTCAATTTACCACGCCCCCAGCATAATCTAGGTCCTTCACTGCCCCCTTTTCAGCATGTGTCTTGTTTGCATGACTGTTGTTGTGAATATTTATATTCAATTTTGATCCAGTATCATTTTAACACTATAGAATGTTCCTAGAAGCAGCTCGCTTTTGTCAGCTTGCCAAACTTGTTGCCGTTTTTATTGTCATATGTTTTGCTTGCGACGACATACTGGGCAATTTGTTTTAATTCACCCTCTCTTGCTCATCCAACAAATACTATGTCCAGGATTTCTATTTTTCCTTCATTTGCAGACAACATGATGGCAAAAGGTAAAAGCCATGTTGCCCCTGCTTCATCATCTGGGTCAGCAAAACGTCCAAACAACTGTAGTGCCAAACCATCGTCCGCTCCAAAAGCAGAAAAATGACTTCAACGCTGTCTCTTAGCATCCAAAGTGCCTCCCATCCTAGTCAGTTAGAGAGCATTCCAATCACAGGCGACGCAACAATAAGCCAAACCTCAGCGTCCGTTCAAGATGTTGCAAACATTGCTACAACTGCAGTTGTGGAGGGACTCAAGGAATCAGGCATTATGTCTGGCCTTTCAAGAGAACGGAACACTGATCTGTCTGCCTCTGTACAGGCCTCAGTGGCAGACGTGTTCCAGGACATCACCTGTGAGACCAATTCATTGACAAAGAGTAAAATTTGAAGTAGTTCCGCAACAGACGCGCTTGTAGAGACTAGTGACTGGCCGATGTGTATCCATCAGCAAATTTCAGTGCTGCTGGCGTCTAGAGTTCTGGACAAAATTCAGTCGAAGATTTGGGCAAATGAATACCTTGGTCTTAGCACCCTGTTAAATACAACTTGTCCAAGTGATTCTCGCTATAATTTTGTTATTCAGTCAATGCCATCCACGAGTTGGCGGGTCATTAGTCTCAAAAAAACCTCAGAAAACAGCTTGGTTACGGCTTTTCAGACATTTGTCACTATCCATACAGTGTGGTTTTCGACCGTCGCTCCAGTATTGATGAAATATAGCAAAACAGTGCGAGAATTAGCCACAAAAAAGGACATTGGCGCTATTATGATGCAAGTTTTCGTTTTTTGAGGCAGAACACAATTTTCCCTTGGGAGTTGCGGTTGCAGGCACACCAAATGCAAAAAATGCACAATCTACCATTTCAGCCATTCACTTCAAGGGTGCCAAGGCACCCTTTCCAACCAGCTATTGCTGGAGATTTCACGAAGGGGAAATGTTCTGGCTGCAACTTTAAACATGACTGTTTCAAATAAGGTGCCTTGCCTAACGGCCTTGCACTGTTAAATTTGTCTACAAAGAATGTCCTCTTAGCCTCCAGACCCGACATGCTCTGCGAATTCAGCCCACCCCCTCCCCTCTCTCCACCTTTTTGAAAAGCACTTTAGCTCCAGTTTAATAGTTCAGTATGTTGTGTAAGTACATCAATAATCTTATTCTTTTAGATAAATAAGGCAAATAATCTTTCTCCTAGAAATATAACAATGAGGTTTAACCATAACAAGGAGAGGGAGAACAAGAAAAGGAAATACAGAGAGAGTACTAGGCAGTATAAAGGGCAGTGGATAGCTAGGAAGAAGGCACGAGCAGCTGAAACAGATCTGTCTGAATTATTAGAGGGCCAGACATACCAGACTGGTGTACAGTGTGCATCATATCTCCCAACACTTGTTCCAGTCAGTTCAAGACAGACGAAGATGCCAAAACTTGTTATTTTTGACCTCAAACACAGGTGAATCAGAATACACGCAGTGCATTCTCTCTAGTGTATCACCTATTTGTTTGATAGGGTAATTATTAAAAACTAAGCGGAAGGGAGGGGGCTTATTGCGAAATTGACCTTGCAGATAGGGATGGGGGTCTTATTTGAATGGGGAATCTTGACGTTATAAGTATGCGAATTCTACAGTTTTTACAGTTTGATTTAACACAATAAGCCCCATGAAAAAAGAGCTTGATCTTGATGTTGGCGGTGATAGCGACCTGAAGAAGGAAAACAAGGTTGGTTTCTTTAGTTTCCCCATTTACACTTACAGGCTGTACACTGCTGGCATTTTTGCGAATATGCGGTTTCAAAACATGGTATCTTATTCACCAGTGACCTATTTTATTTAAAGTTTGGTGACTGTGGTGTTAAAACAAATGAAGTATACTTAATTTCCCTATAGGATTCTGAGGATAATGATAGTGATGGCGGTCTGTATAATACCTGGATGGCTGTGGCAAGCTGACAAGGTCAGTATTTTAGTTAACAAAATCAACCATTTGAGCTCGAATGTGGGAGGGGAAGGTTGTTCTGGTCTTTGATTTATTTTTCTTTATTGTATGGTGGTATCATAATTTTATTTCCAGGTGTCGCAGGTTGAACAAGAATTTTTTCAAAAACATCTCTGACTCCAGGATTAAGGACAATAACAATTTATTTGTATTTTTTTATAGATAAGTCAGCATCGTCATCAGATGACCACAATCAATGCAAGAAATGTGTAAAGACTGTTTCAGCAACATCCAATCTAATGGAACATATTGGCCTTGGTGAAGTGTGAGTAAATAAAGCATTCTAACCTCGTCAAAAATAGAATGGAAGTATATTAAGTTTGCAGAGTTTAACTTAGACTACAACATGGAGTGAGAGAAACAGTGCCTTAGATTAATAGACACTCATGAGCCAGTTGTGGTTGCCCTAAAATTCTCTTGCTGCTTTGTGGAAAAATACGACAGCAAAATGGTCAATGTTACAGTGAACCCATTAAACCATGAACGCCTAAAATTATTTCTGGAATGTTTATTGTTCTGCGACCAATCAGATTCGAGACGTAACCGCAACAAACCGCAAGAGTAATTAGCTGAAAGGTTTCGATCACGAAACGAGTCGGTGGCTTTTGCGTCCACAATAAATTCTCAGTTTCACCGCCGATTGACAAACACTCTGAAATTGTTATTTTTTTTACTATTTCAGAGTTTATGCATAAGCAAAGAATAACTATAAACGATATTTTACTGAAAAGAGATAATCGAACAGACACGGCTAGACAGCGCGTCTGGGAGCAGAATAATTGTATTCAGTTTTTAATTTTTTAAAAAAAACGGCCTCTCCGGTGTTGTCAGTTATAATCATTTGTAGGTTTCAGCCTTTTCCCTGTTTGACCAAAACAGTTTACTGAATAAATTTTGCAAAAGTTTCGCTTTACCCTACTTTGGTGTGGAGAACACTGCATCAAGCTCATTTACGGCAAACTCTTCCGTCCAAGATGTCACGCAAGCCGTTAGCCGAACATTTTACGTTATGGACATGAAACAACGAACTGGATTTTTGTTCCACGATTCTCAATTTTTTAATACCCTTTGGAAATACTGAAGTTGTTATTCTTTTCTATTTCAGATAGCTTCTGTATGAACGAAGGATAGACGGCACAAGTGAACAAATGTCCAGTTCTAGTAGAAGCGATTCGCGCGTTTAGTATATTTTAAAAAAGATACGTTTCCTTCGGTGTTTGAATAAACATCCCATTTATCACTTCTTTGGTCTTGCCTCAAAACGTGCTTCATGTTTTTGGCAGTCATTTGATGTTTTCGATTCCGTCGGTCCAAAGTAACACAACTACCGAACTGAGACCTAAATAGCCAATCAAAAGCGAGTGTAATTTTTCAAAATTTTTGCAACGGTACGCAAGTTGCACGCATGTTTGTATCTGCAATGGCAGGCGTGTTTGTGTTTGCTGTGAAAACTCGGGTCTAACAGAAACTACAGTAATTATTGCTCTACTGCAATAATCGGCGGTGAAACTGAGAATTTATTGTGGACGCAAAACGGCCACCGACTTGTTTCGTGATCGAAACCTTTCAGCTAATTACTCTTGCGGTTTGTTGCGGTTACGTCTCGAATCTGATTGGACGCAGAACAATAAACATTCCAGAAATAATTTTAGGCGTTCATGGTTTAGTGGGTTTCACTGTAAGGATGGCTTTCAGTTATTGGCTGGAGTGTGAACTTTGAGACAACTGGCCCCAACATTTTTTTATCATTGCCAGAAAGTGTACCACAACAACGACGGGCTCGATGTATTTCACAAAGTGTGAACTTACTGCTTTCAATATAGACATGGATCAATTTCCACTGAACCAACAACTTGAAAATAATGTTAGTTAAACAGGAAGCTAAATAACCGAGGCTGAGATCTTCAGGTGTTCAGGTGTTCAGCCTATCAGTGAGACACAGTCAGTCACAAACTCCAGTGAGACGACTTCATTGGTTGGGAACTGAAATCAACTGGCTCACTTTGGGGTGGCACGACCCGGACCTGTCTCATTTTCTAAACTAAAAATAGAATTAAATTCACACAAGAAAATTACCTAGATTCCTGTGTATATCATTTCCCATCTTGCCGTCAAGATACAAACAATTGAAAACAATGCTAAGAAATAGTGGAAGATACATCTAGCTATCACACATTATTCTGGGAAATCACAAAATTTTTCACTATCAAGCCACCCCAGCAAAAAGCGCCAGTTATATCTTGACATAAATGTGTTGCAAATAAATCGATGTTGTTTGCTTCTTTTCGGCTTTCTAAAGTCATAATCCACTACAAATTAATATTGCTGTAGAATAATGTTTGTTTCAAGCTGGAGTGTTCTCACATGGGCTCGTATATTTGGTAGCTGAGCGAGGTTGTTTTCAGATGCCCAGGAAAAAAGAAACAAGCATGGCAAACTCAGAAGTTCATTATGTTTAAAGCAACTATTTTTTAAAGGAAGAGTGTATGGTCTTATTCGTAACAACAGCTGAAATGAGAAAAACTAAAATCTTAACGCATGCTATAAATTTACAATGACTAAATAAGATTAATGATAACTGAAGCCAAAGACTCATAATGCTCCCCTCCCCCCATAAGAAACCCTTCAGGTGAGGCAGCCAAAAAAGAGACAATGTTAATTGCATTTTCCAATCACTGGCTCTCTACAGATAAACAATTCAATGCTCAAGATATATACATTGCTATATTGTTGTCTTCTTGTTTTCCAAACGACTAAAATATACCAGCCCTAACCCTAAACCTTAACATTCAAGCCATTTACTCCTAGAAGTTTGATCATTTTAAAAGACGAATTACATTTCCCGGTAGTTTCCAGTTCAGCACAAACGTATATTTAAATAGCAGTTACACAGGAAAATAATTCAAATTTTGTCAAAAGTAATCAGATTAAGATTCTTTGTAGGAGTTGTGTGTATGATCTAAGTTTTCTGCCATCTACCAGCCCTTACTCACGTTTGATAAGAGTTCTGTAATACTTTTGTTTCTTTATTAGCTACTTTGTTGGACCGTGTATTTATTACGATTGTATATCAATTTCAGATACCACCATGATGATCAAGGTTATTGTCACTCACATGTACATTCCTTACGGAAGTCAAGTTGTCTACTCTAGTTTACAAATAAACCGTTTTAGGGTATTTACAGTGCGTTCCTTACCTGGCGTTTGGTCATTTTTGAGTCGTTAGTGTAGTTATGGGGTTGTCATCTGCAGAAGGTAAATGCCAGATGCACTGTAAAGAGTAAGACGCCAAACCCACCTGATGGATCTTATTTAAACGTACTTGCATAGTTGTTCTCATTCAACATCAATAAGATGATCAGCAACATTTCTTACTGTTAGAATGTGACAAAAACATTGTCAAAATAATGCAACTGTTAAGATCGCTAAAGCTGGTCACTCTTCTTTTACAGGGAGGAAACAGGACAGATATCATGCAATCCACTTTAGTACGCTGTGACTTAAGCAAGAAAAGGTCTTGTTCGATCAGCTTAGAGAAGGATTGAGGACGCATGTAGACAGATTTTAAAAGTAATAATGGAAGCATGTAACCCATTCTCAAATTAATTCCAGTAAGAAGTGCACATTTGAAAGTCATGACCCAAGGAAACGATTCCATCACAAGACAGCACGTCAACAGAGGTCATTAACTGAAAATCATCACGAACGTTAGCAATTTATTTGGCTAGTCTGTTTTTTTGGAATAACTTTATTGACAAATAATCCACTTACACATAAATCTTCAGTATACACCTATTTCAATTAAGGTTACCCCTGTGATCCTTGATGCATGATCATGTTTCATATCCTGCAGTGCACTGTAGTAGAACCTTTATGTAGGCAGGAAGTTCAACCTTGTTCAAGCCCACAAGAATAATGGGCACCATTAACATTTGCTTCAAAGTGTTAACAAACAATACGAAAGCTGTTAAAGAGAGCTCTCAGCTCAATTGGGTGTGCAAATTCTAAAGTGCGAGTGAGCTGAAGAATTTTATTTTAACATCTCACAGTGAGAACCACTCTTGCTGGGGCGTATTCAACAGATAAACAACAGTTGGTAGTGATACGGGCATGGAGCCAACCCGGCCAATAAAAGTAGTGACTGTCAGACTTTGCAAGCGGCCAGCATGGCTTCTAGCTTGTATGAACGTATTTTCTATTAAACAGGTTTTTCGATTGCACTAATAATTCATTTTCGGGGGATTTTCATTCATCTGTATGCCTTTCGTATGTTTAGGTCAGGAAGACAAGGAAGTGTAGAAGGACGGGATTTCAGACATCTACGAGAGTAGCCGAGAAACACGGCAAGGAGCTGCCTGACTTTAAGCTCCATGTCTTGGCCAGAATGAGTGCGACATTCCAATTTCGAGCTAGTTGTGTCCCCAGAACCTTCGCTTCTTCCTGATGCTTTATTCGCATATACATGTTTGTATGCAGCATGCAGCATGCAATCATCTGACATTATGATTTACACTTAAAAGCACGCTTATTGGGAAACCTAGTTTCTTTAAGATTTTCAAAACAATTCAGGCAACGCAAAGGATTGGACAGAGGGCCTGCATGGAAAGACCAACCTATTCCCTTTGGTGTCAGCAATAGAAGCTAGATTAGCGGCTATAGAGACTGAAATTTGCCCTGTTCTTTTTTCGCTCCAAGATCCTTGCAACCAGCCCTCAAAAGACAACATTCTGAACATTCAATTACCAATCCAGCCAGTCTCTTTGCAGTCACTAATGAAGAGTAAGGCAATAATCACATCTACATCCTCTTCAACAGCCACATCCATCTTACAATCTGTCCAATCGTTCCAACCCGAATCCTCCATGCTCAACAACACACAGTCAATACCGATCACACCAACTCATCATCGCCCAGGCACAACCTTCACCGAGCACCTCCCTCGTTGTTTCCAACCTGCTAACGGCGACAGCCAGTAGTCTGAAAAAATGTCGGCAAAAAGTGTCCTCACGACCAATACAAGGTTAGACTGATAAGCTGTAAGTATAGGAAAATTAAGATAAAGATCATTTTTTTATTGTAGTCGATCCTGGTAATAAAACAATGAAAAAACAGCGATTCCTAAACTCTTGATACAGTTCAAAGAAAGAGAGCCATAAAAATCGTTTCTAAGGATGTGTAGAATACATTTTTCACATTTGAAAGGTAGAAAAATGGGGAGAGAAAATTCTATTGCACCGATTTGTTAGTTTTCAATAATTTGTCAATCTGAAATATATTTCAATTCATCAAGTACTTATGCCATTTCACAAGACACATTGAATCAGACACAAGTAGCAGGGAATATTATTTCTCGTTGCAGGGGCTCGCCACATTTCCTCCAATTCTGGAAGTAGAAAATTCAGATGATGTGGCTAGGAAGATAGCAAGCACAATTAACCGGAAATGTAGAGAATTGAAGAAGTCTAAACGTTGTCAGCAAACAACCTCCGACATCTCAACACTTCTGATTTGCATTTGGACAAGTTGGCTAAGGCAACTGTGTCATACATTCCAAATGAATTGAACAACACAAAGAAGACTACAACAGCTTAGTATAATGAAAGGAATATCCAATGTGTCTTTGCTTGTCATGTGATTTGTCATTGTGAAATAGACCTGACGGGAGTCCCTGACCCAGCGGTATCTGATAAACACCACCTGTATTGTAAGAAATGAGAATTCTACAGCACGTTTAAACAGGATTGCGACATTTCAAGTTATTTCGACTTGACTATAAAAACGTATGACGGGAAAGCCTTAGTAAAATTATGTGTAAGCAATCGCAAACTCATGATCGAAACCAGAAGATACGACCAAACTCCTCACAACAAAAAATTTTGTCCAAATTGCAAATCTAATTCAATCGAAGATGAAATTCACTTTCTCTTCCAATGTCCAAAATATTCAACGCTGAGAGACGAATTTTTTGTCAAATGCGAAATACTTTTCCTCATTTCCAGCAGATACCATACACTGAATCAATCATGAAATTAATGAATTCAGGAGATAATTTACGAGACAGTTCATAATTAAATCAAACTAATAACACTTGATTGATTGTTTGATTGTCTTATTATTATTATTATTATTATTATTTCCATTATCTTTGTACAATGTTTGGTGTACTTACAATAAAAATATTTTCATATTTATAGGTAATTGCAAACTGGTTGTCTTAAAAATAATTTGTTAACATGATTAGGAGATACGACCAAGGAGAGGCTTTTACAGAGCTTATCAAGATACAAGAAGACTTTTTCAAAGATAATTTTGTCGCCAGTCTTATGGTACTTGGATGCAGTGCATTATCAGCGTGGCACAACAGCATAGAAGAGAATGGCACTTGCAATCCCGTACGAAAATGTCCAGCCTGACAAGAGCGTGACTCTGGCCTGACGTTCTAGCCAGACACCAGCCGGACAAGAGCAGAAAATACACGAACCAGACAGAGCGGGAAAGAGCGTGACAAGAGCAGGTCGTGGAGCCTGAAAATTAGCGGGAACTAGCAAGACAAGAGCCTGACATTGAAATATCCCCATTAGGGCTCACGAGAGCATAACAAGAACCGGACAAGAGCGTGACATTAGCCTGATATGTAAATACTTGGAACCGCAAAATTGTCCAGCCTTAGTCCAGCCTGAATCACGCTGAATAAAACTGTTAACTGTTCAAAATTTTCAAACTACAATAACAGACGTACACTGTGGAGTCTATAAAGTATTTTAACGGCTAGTACAGTTTGCACTCGCACAAGACGAAATCACTGCAGTGAAACACTTCAGTACATGCCTTATTAAAACCATTTATTCTTTTCTTTGATAGGTAGATACAGTCAATGTTTATGAAATTATAGAAAGTACGCCAACATGTTTCCGATGCCGTAGTCCGGTGAGGATGAATGTTCGATAAAAATTGTACGCCTTTGAGATAACTGAAAATCAGTTGGAAATAAAGCGAGCCCACAAATTCTAACTATTCTTTTGGCGATTAGCGTTCACATACAAACATAAATATGTTTGCATATGTATGATTAAGAGAGTACCGGTATTATCAAGCTAAATGAAGTACTTTAGCAGGCAACAGTTTGTTTCATGGATCGAGTCATCTGTGCCTGTGTTTGCATCAGCAATGGCTCACCTTGCTAGGCCTATGGCCTCCTTTTCTTCCGAAGATTCCATTTTGTAACTCAGCTGTCCTTGAGGCAGCCAATTCATTGTTACTTAACAGACTGGAGCTGAGAACATTGAGCGTGAATGAACATTTGGCCAAGAGATGGATCAAACTGAAAGCTGTAATAGCCCGGGTGTAACTGACAGCCACGCGTACGCACGCTTCCACGAAATCAAACAACTGTAACTTGAATCGGGGATAACCATCACTTCCAATAACTCGCTAGAATTGTACATCACCGTAGGACTAGCTTCCAGAACTGTGCATCCACAAAAGTTTGTCACTTCACCAGAAATTTTCCCGCTTGAAAATTCAACCGGTTGAGGTCAGTTTGTAACATGAGCGCAGGCAAACTCTGAAGAATAAACACAGCTAACCAATTATGTTTCAGCTTGTGTGTCCCATGGGAGATCTCAAGGCACTATATTAGATTGCATTCCATCACGTTTCCAACGGAGGCAAATATTCGGCTCACAAAAACCACGAATAACTCTTTAGGAGAAATATTCCCTTTACGGTAAAGTATTAATTTTGCTGGTAATAAAATTTTCGAAGCGTTTTTCAAATGGCTCTTTGTTCACTGTGAACTGAAGCTCTTGGCATGCTTTTCCTAGCTATAGACTACGATCGACAGCGTTGTATACCTGTGGTGAGTTTGTCTGTTTGCTCATGAATAGTCCCTTAATTCATGTTTCTAAAAACCATTAAGTCTTTTATCTGTTATTCGAAAGTGTTGTTAGTCAGGCTGGCTTGTCTGGTTCGTTTTCAGGCTCGTGTCAGGCTGCTAGACCATGCATGATATTTTCGGCTCTTGTCGCGCTTGTGTTGGTATCCTGTCCGGCCAAACTTCGGCAGGACACAAGCCAGACACTTGCCCGGCTCTCCAACACAGAGCAAGACATTCTTTTTGTCAGGTTCATGTCTGGCTGATGTTTGACTCCAAGAACGGTATTCCCGCCAGAGTCAGGCTGGATTCCGTCTCTGTCTGGTTGAAAAATTTCGTACGGGATGGCACTAGGGCATCCTAATACAGCCAAGTCCACTGCCACCGAGTGTATCCTTTCTGTTAGTGGGAGGGCCAACATTTTTTGGAAGGAATGAAATTCATATCAACGTAAATACATTTGCTAATCAATATTATCTGTAGTAATTGACCCAGACCAAATAAAAGGTTTAGTATTGAAGCAAACGTTTCCACCAAAAGGTTTAACATCTTAAAGCACGCACAAGCTATACAAGGAAATTTATATTTTGTTAGTTATGGCAGCGCTTTAATAGCCTCTATGGTTAAGCCCCTCGCAACGTTTTAGCTACTCAAACTTCACGCATTGATCTAATTGTCATTCTAGACTCATTCTAGACTCCTACCGTTTTGATGACTGATGCTGTGCAGTTGTTTTGCTTTAGCACCTATGTTTGACACCCGAAGATTTCACTCAAATGACCCACGGTGGTTTTAGCATTTACCTGCGCCTGCTGCCTTCAAAAATACAAAAAATAATAATAATTAATAATAATAATAATAATAATAATAATAACAGTAATGATAAAAGATAATTTTGCCAAATCCTGTTTTTTAAGCCACAAGCAAACAAGTTTAAGTAAGAATAGTGTGTGTGCTGTCCTCGCCCAACATGCACCTTGACATATTCTTCCACCTCACATTATTTTCTTAGATTTCCTGTTTAATATTATATTATGATTGAGAAGCTTTCATCACATGCAATTCCCCTAATGACGTGAGCATTTTTTCCAGTTATAGGGAATTTCTTTGATACGCTACAATAGGGCAAGGCATAATTTAAGGACAAGCACATTGACGTGTTACCCCATTCTTACCATTAACCTCAATATGCTTAAAAATACTCAACCGTGAAGTTTTATTTCTGATGATAAATTAAGACGACAATACTTTTAACTTGGAGTTGTGCCATTAATAAAATTCTAATTAGCTAAAATTTGTTGAGTGGTCATGATAGCGCATAGCACACTATAAAAGTCAGATTACTAGCTTTTTTATTTGTTGTTAACGGTCCTGTAGAAAAACCATGAAAAAAGATGATGTTCTGTCAACAGTTCTCTCGTTCACAGTCAATCCCTCCGAACTGGAGAAAAGAAAACTCTCCAAGGAAAAACCAGTGAAGGAATAGGAGTGGTGGTAAGATAAACTCAGCTGTAACCAATTTATATCTAAGCTGAATAACGGGTGACACAAAATGACCAAAAGATTTAATTCACTTCGCTGAAATCAGTATTTATTGGGACTGGGTAATCTGCAAGTTGTGAAGTTGCGAGTTGCGAGTTCCAGTTGTCAAGGGAACATGAAGGAGCTATGAGAGTTAATCCCCTATATAGGCCCCATCCCCATCCTAATCCCTCTTAAGTTATTTTAAGAAGGTATCGAACTCCCTGCTGATAGTGTTACCTCATGCTTTGTGTTGAAGCTTCATGGAGGAGGAATTCAAAATCATGCCTGGTGTGCTGATGAATGCAAAGTGAGAGTAGCGTTTGCTTAAATTTTTACATGGATCAATTGGCAATCTGGCTATGGAGGATTTAAAACATAAAGTGCCGAACATCTTTCCGGAGTGCCCAAGATTAAACCACAGATTTGTTGATGACATGATTACGGCGGTGAAGAAATCACAGATATCCTCCTTTTATGACCACTTAAATCGGCAAAACTAACATATAATAAAAAGGACAAGGACACTGGTGTCCCATTTCTGGACACATTAAACATTGTGAAATTGAACGGAGCCATTAGCACATCAGTCTGAGAAACCCTGACGCATTCTGATCATTACTTGCATTTCACATCCCACCACCCTGTTCAACATAACGCTTCAGTACCTAGGACACTTTATTACAGAGCTGCACATGTAAACGTTGATGAGGCAAACCAAAAGTGAGAAGAGCAACATGTATTTAACTCTCTCAGATGCAATGGCTACCCAAGCTGGTTTTTGCAAAGAGTAAAGAGAAGAGTAAGAGACAGTTGTTCTATTACCAACAACAGTGTGAGAAGAGAGAAAAGTGTTGTCAGAAACGTTGTGACCCTCCTGTTTTTTGAGGGTACTAGTGAGAGATTAAAGAGAGCTCTAGAGAAACATGACGTAAATGTGTCTATGAAACCAGTTTCTTCCCTTAAGGATT
Source organism: Siderastrea radians (assembly GCA_964017195.1). Classification (NCBI taxonomy): domain Eukaryota; kingdom Metazoa; phylum Cnidaria; class Anthozoa; order Scleractinia; family Rhizangiidae; genus Siderastrea; species Siderastrea radians. Next base: position 41,055,234 of record OZ024889.1, on the reverse strand, counting down.
ATTTGATGAAACCTAAACACCGACTTGCAACATGGGGCAGAAAAATCGGTCCCACGGGCATTTCATAAACATTTTAGTTTTTTCATGGAAACTTATAGTTTAAACGGTGCTGAATCGAAAAAAAGTTGTCTGCAATTTTTTCAAAGCCCTTTTATGCAAATTATATATGACGTCATCATACAGATGGGGAATGACAAAAAAAACGCCTTCACTTTGATTCGGGACTGGTTCAATTTAATAAAATACATTAAAAAATGCAGTTAAAACACACTTTGCCTGTTTCAAGGACCAAACGAATAGAACGAATATTAAAAGGAAAATAACAGTTTTATTTCAGAAATGGTTGTTATTTACGTCAGTTATTTACTACATATCTTTAATAAATCCCCTTTGAATTTAAGATTCTAGCTTTAGAGCTTTTTAGAGCTTTTTGGGGGGGGGGGGGCCGATTCTTTGACTCGAGATAGTAAATGATTATAATCCTGTCTGAATCCAGATAGAAAAGGCGTGCATTTTGATGGTTTCCCTGTGGTTTAGAACACAACACCTTATTTCGTTATTCCTTCTCTTTCATATTTTGGTTTTACTGTGCAAAAGCAGATTTACCCGATGACTACTACTATGTATGCGAATTATCTGGAAAACACAGCAGTCTTATTATTGGGCTCTAAAATTATACAGAAACTTCTGCTCTTACAATGCTACTTTGGCCTTTTTTGAAGTGAGCCCCTTTCTGAGTGCCTGCTTTCGAGTTGGGCGTCTGTGTTTCCAATTTCCCAGGCAGGTAAAGAGTTTCATTCTTTTATTCATTTATTATTTTATTATCAATGTGCCACATTAAATAAAATACATTCATTAATAAAATTAAATAGATCTATGCAATGTTTTGGAGCGGAAAAATAATATTTAATGTATTTATAGAATTATTTTCACTTGTTGCTTTAACGGCAATATGTGTTAACTCATGTATATAAATTTGCAAGAACACAAAAATGATGGCTACAAAGAATGGCTGCATAACAAAATTACATGACACTTTGTTGGGTTTTAACAATATGCATATTATTGACAATACGGGGATACCAGGAAGCTCCTATCTCGTTTGCAAGTAAAGGCAAGTCACTGCAGCTCTACAGCTGCGCTGTATTTATAGGACCTTTAACTCCTGGCTATCAATAGTTAATTATACACATTTGACAATGGTTGTGCACGTGTTCAATGGGTAGCATCAACCAAAAGACTGCTGACACGCCATAATTATGACATGTTGCAATTCCTTGTGGATGGTTACATCCCCTACCTGTGATTAGCAGTTTGCTTTTCAATGCTTTTCTGTTAAGATACAGTGGTTCTGGAGTCTTTCCTTCCTGCTAAAGCAAATAAGCTGCCAATACCAATCAAAAACTTTTAAATCTATCAAATTCAAACTCGTATAAATACGCCTCACTTCCATAAATAGCTGACAAACAGGACAAACTAAACTTTTTACGCACTGTCGATTACGCTTAAACTTAAAAATCATGTGACCACAATACAGGGCAGCCTAGCACGTGGTCAAATTACTTGCCAGCACTTATTTTCCCGTGCTTGACGTGTCCTTGCAGTTTGTGCCTCGTTTTAGTCACCTTGTGTTTTCACTAGCCCACATGGCAGGTGTCAAAAGGTGAGACTGAGGGAGTGGGGGAAAGAAGGAAGCGCGAACTCGTCAACTCGATTACTCATTGTCTTCCCCTTTACGGACCTGCCACACATAGTATTGACGTTTTGTTATATTATTATTATTATCAGTCAGTATTTTTGGGAAACAGGTTTATTTCGGTTAAAGGTAATCGCAGTTTGGTAAACTAACCACAGTTAGCGATAGTACAGTTGTCAGCACTGGAACTGAAGGAAAACAGAGGTCGGTAGGCTGCAGACCACTGTTAGTTTTCAATGTGAGTCAGGTAAACATGAAGTGAAAAATAAAACCTAATAATGGCGAATGTTCCGTCTTGTTTTTAAATGACTTAAAACTCACTTTCATCCGTGCAGTGACTGTGGTCTGTAGCCTATCTTGGTAATTTAGTTTCGTTTAAACAGCTGAACCAACAACTGGTCAATTCACCACAAATGCAAACATGGTTAATGATAACTGTAGTCTCTTGTGAAAGACCCTGACTCAGTTAGAAACACTCACTCCCAAAAAGTAGAAGGTTATCCTAAACAAGTAAAACGTTTATTCAGTTCTATCTTTTTCACTACGCTGTGATTGAAAGGAAAAAAGGGTGATGGAGGTTGATTCTCTAACTACGTATTTATCACCTCTCATTACGACTATCGCGGTTTATTTGTGTCTTTCTGAAATGGGTAATACCACTGGAAATTGTAGCCTGAAGGCTCCATTTATTCCTATGGGTATAAGTTTCGGCAGCCACCGAAAACGTGGCGCACAACTTCGGTTTTTTTCGTTTCAAAAAAGGTGAGATATTTTGGAAGACGCCACCCAAGTGACTTCAAAAGACCGGAACAATAGCGCAATTAAGCAACCTTGAGCGAACGGAGCTGTGAACGTATCCTTTTGTTCTTGACTTGTGTGATTGAACTTCTGATAACCACTACAGACATTTTGTAGATTTAAGTCGTTCGCAATGTATTTTTAGCTTTTATATTTATATATTAGTAAGGAGCGTGTTGAGAGCTTTAAAAAGAGATCTTGAACGAGTTGTTTTGATCGTTGTAGGCGAATTTGGTTTTGTTTTTTCCGAGCGCGGAGCGGCGGTATCAATTTACAGAGTTAATTATGCGTAGCCATATTCCGACGCATGTTGATAATTGTTTTTGCCCAGATCACTTTTTATAAATTTAAACTCTTCCTTTTGTTGCTGGAATTTTATTCAAGTTTTCTAAGTGCACACAAAGCGTTATTAATCGAGAATTCATTTCCTTGGTCTATCTAAGCCAAGTTTATGCGTGTTGAAGCGTTGTCGTCTGTTCCCCGCAGATTAAAAACAAGAGATTTGATTTTTTGATTTTTCCGCACAACAAAGCGAGTGAACCTTGATTTATAATATTGTGAACACGGGGAACTCTATAAGTTTTATTTACCTAGCCTTCGTTGACGATTTAAACAACGTGTGTTAAATGTGAAACCGTGCTACACGCGAGCAAGCCTTTAGCCGAAATTTTACAATTTTCGCCAAGCTTACAAAATATAATCTTTCAGTACCTTAGCTTTATCGTGTGTCACGCGTACGCCAAGCTTTTGATTTACATTAAACAATTATTTACCAATTGAAAAGCATTTGTTAAGGTTTTGATTCGACCAAGTGCGCTTAAAATAAACTACTTCTTGGCCTTGTTATGTAAATACAGCCATGTTGTCATAAACAGTGCAAGCATTCGCTTGTGACTTCACTTGTTCACGTCTTGCTCTTGTGAACTGGTTGTGTGATCGATCTAGTTCTTGTTTGTTTACTATTGCCATGGATTTTAATGTTGGCGATCTTGTTGAAGCTGTTGATCAGTTAGGCATTTGGTCAAAAGCAAAAGTTGTCAGTAAATCAGACAACTCATCACTTGTTGTGAATTTTCCTCCGTGGAGAGCTGAGTGGGATCGGGAAATAAGCAGCCCATCCAAAATCAGAAAGGTGACGGCACAAGAAACCCTGATTCCACGCCATTTTGCAAACAACAAGGTAAGAAGCGGTAATGTTTACCTTTTTATTTGAAAACGATCAGCATGTAAACTCGTCGAACCGTTTGTTTTGAGCTTTTTTGTCCTTTTTTTTTCGCGTGAATCTAACTTTTTTATTTGCCTTTAGTTCCCTAACCTCAAGAAACTATTCCAAGGTGATGTTGTTTACGTAAACGGCAAAGAAGTGAACGTTGTGCGGTCAGATCCTATCAGGAAATCGGTGAGTAAACTGAATTCTGTAATTCTCCTTAAAAAATGTAAAAATGTTATGCATCAAAGTCCCTTATTGTTCCCAGTGTGATATTAATACTTTAGAAAAATGTATTCCCTCGCCACAAAAAATCTTTGTAAACGGGTTTTGGGATCCAACAATGTACTTTTATTCATATGCTTTGATTTCTCAGGAAAAATAATATCTTGCAGTCTGATATGTAAATCTGCTGGGAGAAGAGAAAATGTGTTTTGATCTTGCATGTTGTCAATCAAGCCTCAATTATAATTATTCTTGTGATTCCGGTCAAGGTCTGAAATTGCTCCTGACCAGTATTTTACCTCTTTAATGTAAGGTTGCCATGACAGTCTTAATTTCATGATACTACAAAAAATAAGGCCAAGTAAAAAATCAACAACAAATGTTTTCTGTCCCCACCTGCTTCATTTTTTTGGAGACACTTCTCTTTATTTAATATTTGTTATTGGGAAAGTTGAAATGAAGGTAAACGAAGAGGTGTAACTCCTCAATTAGGTACAAAGAAAATTCTGTAAGACATGGCACGCTAGGTCCGTACTGGAGAGGCCAGGGTGTAGAGAATTTGACGATGGAGGAAATATAATGTAACAAAAAAAGCGCCCGCCGGCTTACTTTTTTTATAAAAATCTGAAGGAGAAACATTTTTTTTACTTGGCCTAATAATCGATCAATATTATACTAATATTAATTGTGGAGACCTTTTGTTAGTATCTATCAGACCTCTGAAAATGTTTTTACATTAAAGCATCAGAGAGACATTAAGAAATTTGTGACGGCTATAATCAATAGAATAAATTAATTCAAAGAATCCTGAAAATTTTAAACTATTAGTACTTCTCTGCAGGTAATTTTAAAAACTTCAATTTGATATGTGGTTTAAAATGTCTGTGATGTAACTTAAGACACCCCTGAAGGTATACGTACTGTAACCTAACATTATCACTGCATGGTCAGTTGCACAATCCAAAATTAAGGAAAATCTGTATAATGTTATTGGAAGTTTCCATATTTTACCACCATTGACATTTGCTTTTTAATTACATTTCAGGTGACTGTACAACTTGACGGAGAAACATGTTTTAAAGTTTGGGAGGTAGAAGTGACCAAACCTTCGGAGGCGGTTGAAACGAAAAAAAGGAAGAGGAAGAGAACCAAGTGCCATGAAGCCAGCATTTCAGAGCAGGAATCAACATGCAATGAGCCCTTGACACAAGAAAATGTGCAGACCTGTAACCAGACATTCAGTGGAAGTACTGATTTTTACTTTTACTTTTATGTTGATGAAAGTGGCCCTGTTTTAACAGTTGGAGCCCTATATTCTTTTGATTTCTGTAGAGATTCAGTTTTTATTTGTAAAGGTATTACCAAAAATAAGGAAATTTTTAAGTTTGAGTTTTTGTTATGTTCTCTGGGGGAAGGCAAAGTTGAAAGCATCGATGAAAGTGTTTGTTGTACACTGCATGACATAAAACATGTTTTGTTGCATTTGGATGTGGTTGTTGGCTCAAGGGCAAAGAGTGCAGTAGATAAAATTATTTGTGAGGGTTGGGATAGGGTTTTGTATTGTCAGGTAAAAAATTCTGACAATGTTTCTTACTTGTTAGACTTAAGAAAAGTTGTTTGGCTTGTCAAATACGTCAAGGTGTTTACTCTGGTATTGCTCGCAATGCCACGCGTCCTGCGCAGCCCATTCACCTTGGAGTATTTGATCCCATGTACGACTCTAAGATCTTGGGTCTAACAAGTGAGAATCGTTTTCAAGTTTGTTACTCAGGGAGGGACCTTGCCAAGTTAGACTCGTTACTGGGATCTAAATGGGATATTAAAATCCTGGAACCAGGAAATCCCTGTTCCCACTTCAAGTATGTTTGTAAAGTTAGGTTTTTTGTTCACAGGCCGTCTATGAGTGTACGTCTAAATTTTGTTTATTCTGAGTCTAAAGTTCCTATTTCCAATAGTTACCGAAGCATTTGTACATACTAGGCTCATTTGACAACACAGGTTGCTTTCGGTTTTCTTAGCAGAGCAACATTTGTTATGTCAATTCTTTAACTGCCAAAGGCTGAACTCCTTCTAATAGGAATTAAAAATGAAAGCTAAAATTATTATAAGTTATATAATGTATATATTACTTAGTTTTGTGAAAACCCTTAGTTGGTTCTCTTTCTAATTATAAGATTTACCGTTTAAATTTATGATCTTACTTAGTTGTTCATTTTTCCAGACGATTGACAGTATGAATAGATTTAAAGGATCATCGTCAGCCATGCCTTCATTTTGGTCGTCATGTGGGTTTTTTGTATTTTTCATGTGAAGCATGTTGAAACATAAGAAATTGCCATGACACTATTTTAAAGTAATTCAACAGACTACTAGCAACACCACTTGTGATAATGCAATAAAATTAGTTATACTTTTGATAACATGAGGACTTGTGGATCCTAAAGGAATAAGTCAAAGGACACATGAATTTCAAGGAGTGGCTATGATTCTTCTAATAGGAATTTAAGCTATGCATCATGTTTAATTAAGGGTTTGTCATTTTGGTCATTTAGACTACTAGGTTACTATAGCTACCAAAAAACCTTTTAGGCAAGCACCGATAACTTGAAAAAGCTATAAATTTAGCTCTTGTTGATGTGACATTTGACTTGTCTGTCAAGCTAGATTATTGACGTATTTTTTATGCTGAAAAGTATAAAATAAAAGATTATAAGTTGCATTCAGTCTGTTTTCTTCTAGTAATACTTTGAGGGAACCAATTTTATACCCTTCACCCTAATAAATGCCTAATTTGCAGGTGACAGAGGACACTATGGCGTTAGTAGAAGAAAAAGATTGAGAGTTTTAAGCATGAAGAGACTTTAAAGCACATCTTTGAAGCATGATTAGCTTTTTTTTCGGCTTTCATTTGTTCAGGCCACTTGTGCTGTAGAAATAAGAGCTCCACCGTGATGTCTTCTACCCAATTTAGTCGGTACTATACCGGCTGCACTTTTCAATTCATTTTACTTCTTCCTCCCATTTAAGGTCCTTGGCAACAGCCTTGAAAAACTACAAACTTCAATCGTTCAGATCCTAAAACTAAACAGCCCCATATTTGATCTATAAGCTTATCCTACTCTAAACTGATGCATGTATGTAACTGTAGGGAAAACAGTCACCAAACAAAACAAGGTTTTGCAGTTGTACTTACCAAGTCTGCCAGTCCTTTCGTAAAAAAAAAAAAAACTTATTTTAGAGACACAAAAATAATTAACTTGAGTGTCTGGGTATCGTTGCTTTAACAGGCCTTTTTTCACTGCTGACCCAGATACAACTTAAACAAGTTACGCTCGGATCGTCTGTGTCAGGTCATGGAAAACCTGCATGCTAATGTTACACTCTGACTACACGTTAAGTGCATTAAAACAACAACCTAACATTTTTGTCATTTCTGAATGCTTTATTCATCATATGTTGCAGACTCTAATTTCTTTTCAGGTTAATCAGTGAGTGCATCAGAATGAGCTGGAAAATACCACGGTAAGCTAAAACTGGAAATAACTTCCAGTTCTGAAGGTAAGCCTTCCATTTATTCACAGTGAAATAACCTCAAACTAACTTAAAGAACTGCCACGCAAATGTCTCTGTCTGCTACCGATGCTCAAAGGCACTTAAGCCGTTTAGACGAATTTCTGAACCTCCTCAAGAAATTGTGCTCGTAACACAACTCGAAAGGGAGTTAATGCATGAAAAACAGAAACGTGAAAAGATGGGAAACACGTACTTCCACCTGGATCGGAAATGAATAGCTGCAAAGGTTCCAGCGTTTGATCCATCTCTCGGTGCTGGGTCAGCAACTCACCGAAAGTCATAAATTGCTGGTATACTATAGTCTGGGTATACACCTACCTTGATTCGTTTTCCAAGAAATAACCCCCCCCCCCTCCTTATCACAAGGTGTGGATGAGCACCTCCCCACCCTTTCCTCAAGGTCCAGATCCGCCACTGAGATTGTATTTGCTAGGTCACAATATTTCAGTTAATTACGAGCATATTAGCAAGGCTTAGCTCCTTTACTGACAAAATCACGGCAAACAACTGATGTACCTGTTTGGAATTCCTGTTTTTGTTCCGCTTTTTTCGACCTTCAGGGCCATAGTCAGATAAAAATTCGTACCACAGCAATATCAGTCATATCAGGAAAAAAAGCTATTAGTTAATTCTGTGACCAAACGATAAGTTTTAAAATGTACTAAACAAGCACTGCTAACCCCTTTAAGTACTGCCAGCTAAGACTTTCTTTAAAGTACCATTTGCCATGAAACTACAGCCGATTTAATTTAATAAATTGATTTGGTAGAGACCTGTTGCCCCCTACTCCACTAAATTGTGCTACTTTTCTTAGTAATTGTCCGTAGCTTCCACCTTGTACATGGTACAAGTTCGAACACCTTCAACAAACTGAATGACCTCTCGAACGGGTTCGTCAAGTGAATAAACATACATGTATGAATTCAAGTTTGACTTGTTATAAAACTGCAATGCAGTACTTAAACCACCTTATAACTGACTTATTAGCTCTGTGACCAATTTAAATTGGCAGATTCCACAACATGGCTGGTTGCGTGGCTTGCAGCAGGTGCTGACGGTGCCCTGAGCTGTGTATACCTTACTAGTACTAATTTACTTATATATGTGTATATATATATTTACAATTTTTTTTGGCAACTCGAACATGTATGACTCCCGTTCCAATTACTGTGAAAATTCACACCTTCATTCGCAGGAATTCTTAGGAAATTCCTAGGCAATTGCTAACTTCATTTTGTGAGAGATCGAGAGGAACGAGCTTCGTCGCTTGGTAGATGAAATAGACATGACAAAAGCCGGAAGGAAAGAGTTGGAGAATATTTTTCAGAAAGCAGAAGGAACAAAAGGAGGATTAGGGGTATGACATTGAGAAATTTTTGGAACAAGGAAAAACGATTTAAAAACAGCTTAGTAAAACAAGGGTAATGTTTTGTTCAACTGACAGAAATAGCTTCCCTTGTGACTTTAGCTTGGTATCTTTTAAAACCACCGAAAAAATCAGACCTGACAAACTCTGGTGACAAAAGCCCACTGTTAGATAGCAATAATTATAACGAATCGTTGACCACCATAACTTTCTTGTTTTGTACTATCAGTTGTGGAACCACAAAAAAATATTTTATGAGGTTTACGAGGTTTATGGGGTTTACTGAACTGACTTTATTTGTCTTGCTTTACAGTTAGTACTAGGAAGAGCAATGTTTGGTCAACAGAAACTTTTAGGATAGGTGAGTATGATTTGGCTAGAACTTTTCTTTCTCTAAGAACAAGGTGAAAAGTTAAAGGAACTATAAATTCAAGAGCACTGGCATCAATAATGTTTAGGATATTCACAATGTATGATGATGATGATGATGATGACCATAATAATTATGTTTTTGTTCAATGCACGTAACAGAGCATCACTGCCGTTTTCAACAAATTAAAGTAAGGAACACAAACAAAAAGATAAACATTTACTCCCGAAATAAAAAATTCTAACATAAGAAACTGCAAAACTATTAAATGGGTGAGTTGTTGGGTGTGTCTCTTTTACCATTTACATTTAGAAACAGGTATTACCTTGATAGACCTAGTTCCCTTTGATTCCTTGTTTGTTTATCACATTTTTTTGATATTTTTCCCGGCAATGGCAGTGTATGTCAGGTAGCTCCAGGTCTCCGTCAGCTTATTCAGCATTAAAAGACCTTGAATTATTCCTATTATGCCTGGGATGTGGGGGAATTGGTTCATTTTGTGCCAAAAACGAACCCGTGGTGCTGCGTTACTTGATCGCGTGGGACGTGGGGGAATTGGTTCATTTTGGGACCACCGGCTCAAAATATTTAATTCCCCGGCTGGGTGAGAGGATGTAGATAATGGGTAGTATAATTATATGACTGGTTTTCTGATAAGGTGCATTTTTGTTATAACTCGTGTAATTCTAGGCCTTCAGTTAATTCAGTTGTCAGTTGTTGTCTTTGTTGAATTCAGACACCTTGAATCAACTTAAATCTACATGCTCTGCTTCTACTTTTAGACAATTCAAACACTTTCTTCAAGATTCTGCAGCTGAACTATTACATGAACTTCAGGCTAGACAACGTAGGAAACTATACTCAGCTGGTGAGTGTGCCTCTCTTACTTCTGCTTGTACATGTCATAATGATTCTAACCAACTTAACCGTTCTCGTAACCTTGAGCAATCTACTGTCAACCGCCCACACTCACCAGTGACAACATCCACTAATCACGTTCACGTCCAACCTACGCACGATCCTGTCATTACCGCTATCAACCAACCTTCTCCCACATGCAAACACAGATGTCGCCGAAAACGCAAGTCCACTACTAACAGGTACTGGAGACACGATAACCATAGCATCCAAGTAGACACCAATGCTGTTATCAACTTAAGCACTGTCACTCTTACTCATGACGAGGCGCAGTTGCTTGCGGGGGTCTTTCCTTTTGTCCCACTCCACGTAACATTGAGCTGATTTCAATGAATTTAGCCGACATATGAGACTCCTTGAATACTTTCATGACCATCCTCCTCAAACCAATCCCAACCCATTCCATCCCAAAAGCACCTGCACCCCTCCGCCCTGCAGGGACCCTGCCCTTGACACTTTTGTTGACGCTGTCGAACACGACCTCCTGAACATCACACCAGCCCCTGTACGTGACAACTTAACTGCACGTGAACGGGATGCTTGTAAGCTACTTAGCAGACGAAGTGACATTGTCATAAAATCTGCGGACAAGGGCTCTGGAACAGTGCTCATGGACCATGAATGGTATATTAAGGAATGTCTACGAAACTCAACAATACCAATTCTACAAAACATAAGACAATGACATTACCAACGACATCCAAAAACGCATACGTATATACGTAGAACACATGCACCGTGACAAAATTATAGACGATGACACTAAACGTTTCCTGATACAGACTGATCCTAAACCTGGGCAGTTTTACATTTTGCCTAAAGTACATAAACAGGGTAACCCGGTCGACCTATTGTCTCTAGTAACTCTCACCTTATGGAACGCATCTCACAGTTTGTAGACTTTCACCTCAAACCTCTTGTACAGAAAACACAGTCCTTCATAAGACACTATACACTTCCTTAACAAACTCGAACAACTTGGACAACTACCCAACAATCCTTTTCTTGTCACTCTTGACGTCTTTTATCTCCACACCAACATAGCCCATAACGAAGGCCTTAATGCATGTTGACACTTCCTTGAAACACGCATTCGCAACCCTTCTACAATCAGTACTGAAACTCTATGTGACCTCATACGCATGATCCTTACTATGAACAACTCTACATTCAACAACGAGAATTATTTTCAAATACACAGAACTGCCATGGGAACCAGTATGGCACCTTCTTATGCTAATCTGTTTCTCGCAAAGTTTGAAACAGATGCTCTTTCATGTGCTTCTTACCAGCCTCACACGGTGGCGTTACATAGATGACATCTTCATGATATGGACACACTCATAGGCGACCTCCAGACCTTCACTATGTACCTCAACAACATTCACCCAACCATCAAATTTACATCTAACCATTCTTTTACATCCATACCATTTCTTGACGTCAACGTGTCTCTCATTAACGGTACAATCACGACTGACCATTACACTAAACCTACCAACAAACGTAGATTGTAGTCAATAAACCTACTAACAAACTGAGATTGTAGTCAATACGTACTACAATCTCAATGTCATCACAAACACACCAAGAGAGCTATTCCATTCAGCTTAGTTCTTAGACTCTGCCGTATTTATTCTTCTGACGACACTTTCCTTAAACGCACTAGTGAACTCAAAACTTATCTTAGCAAACGGGGATAAAACCTGTCTTTACTTGACCAAGAAATATGACGTGTTCACAACATCACACGTACCGAAGCACTCACTTCCAAAGACACTTGTCAAACAAACCACCCCAAACGGGTACCCCTTGTTATCACATGACCCAGCCCTTCGTTCTGTATCATCTGTTATTCACAAACACCTCAACCTCTTGTCCTCATCTCCCTGCTGCACCAACGTTTTCAATGCTGCTCCCCTCATTGCTTTCCACCACAGTAACAGTCTTAGTAATTTATTACACCTTTTGCCCATCATTAACGGAAAATAGAAATTCATTTTATTTTACGGGAAATCATTAACATCTTAGGAATAACATTTTCACGAATAAATGTTCAGTTCAATCATCCATTGGCTCATTTGCACAATTACCAAGCTAATGCATCTTCAATACCATCATTGGAATATCATTTTCTTTTATTGTTAAGTCTATTATGCCTTTGGAAACACATTTTCATCAATAATACAGTCGTTTACATTTTTTGAAAGTCATTACTGGCAAGTACGTTACCATCCCTAATAAACAAAGTTCATTTGTAACCTTCAATGTGTTCGCGGTTAAGATGATGCGGGACATATGTCTGCATGAATCTGTACCACCCTGCGCACTTCGCAGCCGTAATCATATTCATATTCCTTTGAGACGCTTCTAGGAGAATTCTTTGTTGATACTCTCCAAGTGGAATGCCTTGTCGTTGAGCTTCGTCTCGGTCATCTACTGTTGCTTGAATGTCAGGGCATGAAATGTCGGCTTTTATTGCAGCCTTTAAAGCACTCATGGCTTGCTCTACAATATTCAGGAACGGCGAATAGGGGGGCAGCATCTTTACCCCGATTCTTCCTTTGGGACAATCTGCATTTCGATGTGCAGGGGCATTGTCAAACACCAAGAAGGTTTGGTTGTAGGGATTAACTCGTCTTCTGACTTCTCCCAAAAAATCGTTGAAAAGTTGCTTGTTCATCCCACCAATACGAGCTGTGTGGTAGACAAGGCCATTTGTCAGCAATACAGCCAAACAAATTGTCACATTTCTGCCACGTTGACCTGAAACTTGACGACAAGCACGTTCCCCAACTCTCGCCCTTCCATAACTTCTCGCTGTCCAGATGTTGTAGCCACATTCGTCAATGAAGATGCAGTCGTTGATGACCCCTAGCATCATAAGCCAGTTGGCATATTGATAGCGTTGCTCTATCATGTCGGGTCTTTTGCGAGCAGCTGGTACTGCTCTGCCCATCTTTATGCTTATCAGCATGCCATCTATAGTCTTTCCAATCATTCTATCGCACACCAAAGGTTTAGCAGGTAGTCGTCTTCGAAGTTCTTCATTTATCTGTTACAATGTAAGGAGGCAGTTTTCATTTAAAATTTCATTTATGCAATCTCTCATCTCATTATCAACTCTAACGTAATTTCGTCCGCCACGAGCTCTTTTGTTTACTCTTCCTTCACAAAGGTAGGTTGCTTCAATGCTTCTGGCCGTGCTCCCATTCACACCCAATGTGTCAGCGACTGATAGGTAGTCTTCTGTGGGATCCTCAAAGGCTCTGAGAATCCTTCTACGGACTTCGTTTGGAATTCTATTTCGTCTTGGGGGGCATGCTGCATTCACTCTTAAAACGGCAAAACAGTTTCTGTGCGTTTACAGTGTACATGCACAGTATATATACATGCTTGATCTTTTGTTCTACTATACTGTTCAAATTGCATTGTCCAGGGAGGGTCTTTGGCAAACTGCATATCACCCAAGAGGCACAATAGAGAATAACTACATGAACACATAACGCTGCACTCCTATTGGCCGTACCTGAATATCACAGAACAGGCAATAAGCACCTAACACTGTAACGTGCTTAAACAAGGCAGTACAAATAAACATGTCGAGTACAAAAAAGCCGACATTTCACACCCTTGAATGTTCAGTACATGTTGTAAGACAACTGATGGCAGAGAGGAAGTTCAGCTACAGACCACTCGAGTTAGACCAGTTACAGAACATCATTTGCGTATTCTGTTACCAAATACGGCTGCAAAAAGAACGCAGGATTCCCTGAAAACATAGAGGGTTTACTTGAACTTCGCCATTTAGTTAACTTATTTATTCACTACTTGCCAGAAATGACTTTCAAAAAAATGTAAACGGCAGTGTTATTGATGTTAATGTTTTTCCAAAGACATAATAGACTTTTCAATAAAGAAAATGACATTCCAATGGTGTTATTGAAGGTGCATTAGCATGGTAATTGCACAAATGAACCAACAGATGACTAAAATGAACATTTCGTCGTGAAAATGTTACTTCTAAGATGTTATTGATTTCCCGTGAAATAAAATGAATTTCTATTTCCCGTTAATGAAGGACAAAAGGTGTAGTTAGCGCCAAACTTCGTAACCCTAACCAAAGTAACCAACCCCGTGGCTCGTTTCGATGCAGACGCAACTGCTTGACGCTCATTGTTGGATCTACTCGTAACTCTTCAGAACTAAATGACTCAGGAGATCAGGCTGCGGATAGCCAACAGAAAGAAGCTGAAGAAACAATACCTGAGTCAAGTACTTCTCGATATGGACGGAAAAGGACAAGAGTCCTCCTAGAAAACTATGTGCCATGGCATAATGTATATATATGTAGAAATGATACCTAGTATCTATAATAAAACACCAAATTAAATCAAAGGAAAACCCTCATTAAAAAATTCTGGAAAAGATGTGTGACCCTCCCTTGAATAGCTCACAATGAGGTATGGCCCTCCCCTTTTGGTGCTCACCTTCACTGATGACCCTCCCTCTGAGACCCCAGCCCCCCCTCAAGAAAAAACGTACCTTCCCTTATAACATTGCTTTTAAACAAGTACCCATACTATAAAAGGGCTAGTTCCTTCCCCTCCTTCTCATGCAACCTTCGCCTCGCTGTGTAATTAAAGATGGCCCCTGAAGTAAGAAGAAATGATGTGAACGTGCGAAATGCAATAAACAAAGCCGAACATAGCCTTTAATAATATAGTCCAAACCTGACAGACCATTTTTTGATTAAATATGTCACAACTTGTCCATAACAACTTCTCTTCTACGAATTAATCTCTTTTTGTGTCATACAAATTTGAATTTCTGCTGTTAACCGTTCCCTCTAATGCCCCGCAACAAACTCAGCACTCAGACTCCTCCCGGTTGCTTTACATTTCTCTTGGGCCTTAATTCTCGATGGATCTTGGTCTTTTCCATTTGGACATGCAAATCTGATACAAAACTTTCCCATTGTCTTTGTGGACGACTTGATGCAAGTGGGAGTGGCCAGTGAAAAGTCAATTAAACCGGAACAGTAGCATCGCTTCCAACAAAGGGTGGACTACTGATTGGAAAACCACTCATGGCTTGGCAGTCAAGTGCACAAAAAGTACGACACTCATTAACTTCCAATACAGATTTCTTCACAGAATATCACCTACAAACTTGTTTGTAACAAAAGTTGGCATCAAACAAGACCCCAACTGCTCTTTCTGCAGCAATGCTCCTGAAAGTCTCACAATTTCACCTTTTCTGGCATTGTACAAAAGTCAAACTTTTTAAGAAAACTTTGACTGATCAACATCTAGACTTGGAATTAGTTCCTTGAAACTATCCGAAAGATATCGCAGTTCCTTTGGGCCTAAGGTCAGACACCTCTAAATTCTTCTTACGAGACACTACATATGTATGGTGCCGTAAGACCAGTAATAAGATCCCCAAATTAAAAATGTTTTTGACAGCTGTTAAATCCCACTTTTATATTGAATCCTATAAACTAGGCTTAAGCTCAAGGAAATCGGATCCTTTAATTCCCCTCCTCAACTCTATTTAGCCTCTTCCAAGCCATAATTATTACAATTTGCACAATGCCCAACCCCCATGACGTTTAGAGACGCTATCGTTTTCTTCTAATAATGGAACACTTGCTAGACGTTTTGAGGGGGGAAAACAGAAACTAATGGCAATTTATTTGACTGTGCCGTCAGGAATCTATCATAATAACTCCCCAGCCACATAACTCAAGAAAAGTGATACGAGTATACAAAGAGAAATTCCTCAACCATATGCATTGGCTTCTGGAGAAAACAGTACCGGTTCTTTTGATATCCACACACCAAGTAAGATGGACAAAAAATATTTTCTTGCCTCTTATGACTCTGTGCAGCAGTTCATGGCAACCATGATGTAGTTTGGTGGAAAAGTGCCCACTTTGTGGATACCACCTTGAATTGTCGTCACTTACTCGAACCAAAATCGATTTCCCCTGGATTTCTGCATACATTTACTGTAATTTTACCGTAACTTTAAGCAATTGTATTTTTCCTTAAGGTCACATTCTCTAAAACTTTACCCTCGATAACTTGAACCATGTTTGTCAAGAAGGGACAAATCAAAACAAACAGTAGTGTAGTCCAAAACATTGAAATTTATTTTGAAGCAGCCATGTATTCTTTTTCTTTTTTTCCATAACACAAAACGTGTCAGTCCATTTCAGGTTTCGTTGTTTTAGGGTCCATTTAACCACAGTGTACTGCATCTTCATCAAGCTTTGCTGCTTAACTCCTTCAAAATTCAATAAATCTCTTGTGTCCCTTGAAATGCAGTGTGCGTGGCACTTCCCCATTTCCACCGTTAACTGCCTTCCTAGTCACCATCAAAGTACAGAAGTTCTTACTGGCATGCAAAAATAAAAAAATTGTCTTTGCAAAACAGCCTGATTTGCCTTTCATTAAATGTCCAATAACCTCGCTATCAGATTGCACACAAACCGCGTACTTGACAATATTGCTTGGCTGTGGTACAGCGTTTAGCTCCTTGAGGTCTGGGGACCAAACTTCTTAGTCGACATGATATCCTTTGATAAAGAAATCCAGGTTGTAATAGACAATATCTTTACGTGTTTGCGTGGAATACATAATTATGTATGCTTAAGCCAAGTTACAGCTCTCAGTAACTCTCTGCAGTCAAACTGGATGTTCCTTTGAGAGACCACAACATTGCGACATTGCGCTGCGAGTGACAGATACAAAATCCAGTAGTTGAACATGGTTTTATAAGCTCTGTTATCCAAACTGAAATGTGTATCAAATGCAGCGGATTTTAAGAATGAATGAAAACTCGAGTCGCCTCATGTTCTTGACCACTGTAGAATTGTAAAGCTCTAAGCCCACAAAAGTGTTCTGGTTTTCATTTGAATGACGGACACTTTCACACCGTATAACCCCTCCTTGATTCTGGTTATTGCTGAAACCACATCTTGCAGTTCACCTTCAAATGCTTGTAAATGTCAGAAAAGAAGTCTCTCAAACGTAAAATTACCACCAAATCTTTGGAGAACAAAATATAAAGCTCTCAAAGAGATTGAGAGGGGCATAGCTACATGTAACAAGAAGGTAGTAACAAAGTATGGCATTCCTTTAAACACTTTGTCCACGTGGGTGAAAAGCAAAGAGAAGATTTCAACTGCTTTCGAGTGGGAAAAGTCGAGACAATGAAGCAGAAGGTATCAGGGGCCCTTTACGACTGCCTTTCCAAATTTCGCAAATTTCGTGTTTTGAATTTCAATTTTGTCGCAATTGCATCCAGTGATAACTTAATGAATATAGATTTCTGATTTGTAGTTGATTTAAGTAACTTTATATGATGATGAACTATGTTGCAGATGGGTTTGTCCTTTCATATTATATGAAAACAGTAACATTTTGATGACTGCTCAAACACACTGTTCAGACACCTCTCTAAATAGTGAGCTAATTATGGAAAAGCTTGAAAGTACCTTGTTCAAATCCTTCAAATTCACTGTCGTGTTCATCAGATAAAGTGTACACGTGTGCACCGCACTTTTGGTTTTAAACAAACATAAAAGGCCTCAGTTATAGCGCTATTCACTAAATAGGAATTTATCAGTGTATAGCGTTGTCCACTCTGTGCACCTCACACCAGGCCCAGAATTACCGTTTCTAATTGCTAAATTATCGATTTTTCTTCCGTTAGGTTAGATCATGATTTCAAGCGGTTGGCAGACTTTTTTTCTGCTGGATACCTCAAATATGTTGCCGAGCAGACTTGTAAAGGAAAAACTTAGGGGAAGAAAACTAAAGAGGATGCAGAAGGTGGGGCCTACCCATGTCCACAGGATGGATGCACCAGGCTCTTTCAACGACCATCAAGCACTTAATGACAGCTCTCATTGGAGAAATGCACCACATCACTGGAAAGGCTTTCCTTGTTACACCAGGCTAAGACAGTATGCTTCTCTCTTCCGTGAAGGCATGGCAACCATGCCAACTTTGCAATCAACATCACCACTTACCACCGTTGTCAATGTTGCTCAAGAGGGCTGGGCCTCTCGTTCCAATGAAAAACAGAAGAGCTACCTGCAAAACATAGTTTAATCTTGGTCCGGCAACAAGACGAAAAACTCCACCCCAAAATCATAGCCAAGGAAAGGAGACGAGCCTTGGGCTCTGATGGGAAGCGTCAATTCAAAGCCACAGGGTTCCTAAGAGTGCAGCAGATCAAGTATTTTGGGTAGACTTGCCGCAACTGACAAGGATATCTTCACTGCATTGGAGGAAGTTAACTTTCAAGAGGCAAGGGGAGTGATTCTCACTGCTATGAACCTTGAGCACCCCATTGTATATGACCAGTACAATATATGTGCAGTGGTCTGCAACGCGTTAAAGAACCTGAAGACGGGTTAGTTGCGAATGCTTTGCAAGAAGTTGAACCTCAAGGTATCTGTTGGGGCCCGAAGAAAGAAATATTCACATAAAGAGGCTTTCATTGGCCTTCCTGACGGCTGCTCGTGTGGACGTTCTGGATCTGATTGTTAGGCAGATTTAGCAATGACAGACATGACGATTCTACAACTGACGTGTGCACAAGGTCGAAAATGCTAAAGCAATGTAAATCTCTCAAAACATTGTCCGGACCTTGTCATCTAGACGTACGCTTATACCCTTGAGTTAAACGTGACCAGAACATTCCTCGCGACTATTCAACTCAACTATTCCTTCCTTGTCAATCTGCCTGTTAGGGAAGTCTTAACTTGAGTGTCAGAAACTGGAAATTACGGAAATTGCTTTTATGCCAAACACAAGTAAACAGAATAAATATGGAAAAATCTTTGTCTGTTTGAACCACAAATAAGCAGACCAAACAATCTTTGCAAAACTTGCATGTAGCAAGCAAATGACACAATTCTAGACCTGAAATTAAACACTCATAAAAGCATCATTGTTATCTAGCTTTGCCTACAGAATGAAAATGTGCTTCAAAAAGCAACGTCACTCCAGCATTATCAATAAAGCAGAGAACTTCACCGAATAGCACCACATAGAGTGCTGCCAGACAAGTCATACAAATACAAAGATGGCATCTGGGAAATCTTCTACAATGCATTGTGGAAATGTTACATAATAACTAGCAATGCCTATGAAATTTATTCAGAGTCAATCAAAAGATATAGAAGATTTCATTGTGTACTAGAAATACGTGACTCGTAGAACCACGCAAAACTCCCGGAAGGGTGCAACGCAAAATGGAGCGATGGGGGTGGTGGTTGACTGGTAACTGAAAATCTAGTAGAAGGCAAGGGTTCTTTTGTAGGAGGAGGAGTGAATGGGTGGCCACAACCATCCCTTTCTTGTTCCCAGTCACTTCCATGTAACTTGTATCCAATCCCCAGTCACCCTAATCCAAATACATGGGAACTGGGTACGAGCATGGGGTTTTGAACCTGCGGTATGCGACCATCAGCCCTCTTCTATAGTACTGTTAAGTGCATTTTGTCCACGACAATGTGTAGTGGTGTTTCTGTTTATTTTGGTTTGGGTAAGAGTAGGTTCATCAGAAATGCAGCTGACTCTTGCTGTTCAAATTCCAACTTGGAAAAAATGAACCTGTTTCCTTTAGATGTTGTTGTACAGCTTTGTTCTCTTTACTAGATATTGAGAAGAAAAAATTACTGAATCAATTCACTTTTCCTATTTCCGTTAATAATCTAAAGGTTCAAATGAAGCCTAACACTACTGTAAAAATTTAAGTCTGAAATCCAAGCTTTTGCCGATCAACGGCATCATCAGGGATAAGAAAAATATTCCACGTAGGCCTTTATTTAAACGTAAAAAAGCATTAGAATGTGGCAAGCACGTAAAATGTATAAAACAATAGGTACAAATATGAATAGGAATGAACAACTGTCATTGTACAAAGGTTCTATCCAGCTAGAACAAAAGGTCCGCAAATTTGCTGCAATCCTTTCGGGACTTGAGGGTAGGTTTGTATTTCCTTATGTAAAATAATTTCCACGAGTTGCATATAAACTACTACTGATTAAAAAAGGTCAGATAACGAAACTAAGGTCCGCTGCACAAAAACAAGACTAGTATTTTTGTCCTGGATCAGGTTGTATGGAATGTTTTGTGCTAAGAAACCAAGGACTGCGTAACAATGAAAACTGTTTAAGCAACTGTTGGGGATAGAATTTCCAACTTTCCCGAAGAGTGTAAAGTGCCTCAGACATTACGAGGAAGCAAAATGGAAACACTATGAGAAAGAGAAGTCTGAGTGCTGCTTTCCTAAGCTCTCAGACAGTGACAAATGCTCTAAGGGGTTAGTCATTTGCCCACAGCATTTGGTTACAGTAATTCACATTACTGCAACAACAACAATTCAAGGTAAAAGTTGTTTGGCAAAATTATAAAATGAAAAAGGTCGTACCTTTTTTGTGTGTATTTTGCAGTGACTCAGCACTGAGGAAAATTCTCAGTTGAAAGATGCACTCAAGGAAACAGACGAGAAAACGGTAAGTTTGTTTGCAAAATATGCTCTGGGCTGTCACCTTGGTAAATGCAATTATTATGTTCTAGCTGCAATAACAAGTACAAATTTACATATGCTAACTGACAGCTGTACATGTAAGCAACAAGGAAAATCACTCCATGACAAAGTCAAATTTGTAACAGCAGCAGTCCCTCAAGCAGATCTACACATAAACCCCATGGACAGACTGGCGACTAGTAACCAAGTTTAAGACAAATGTACAGTTATGTAACCAGCCTGTGATGAACTGAGTAAGTTACTGATTTTCACCCTTTTTTATTCAACAGCGGCAATGGCTCAAGCACTTGTAGATGTAAAGCTTAGGGAGAGTCAAGGAACTAAGTAATGTATAGTTAGACATACATCTAATAATTTTATATACATGTGACCATCCTATCAATTGTTGAATTACTACAAAAGGGAACAACTCAAACTAACAGACTGTGATACTCACTATTTTCATATTACTCTTTTTCACAATATTAAGGTTAAATCATTACGCACTGAGTTTTTAACTGCATCTTACGTACATCACTCTACGTCAGTGTAACTTATTTGCATTCTTTCTTTATATATACAGCTGTTCCAATGAACATCGCTGATCATTTCTCAAGGCAAGAGTCAACTCAACCAGCCCAAGCTGTCCAGAACAGCTCAGAGACAGACACGATCCTAGTGCTGTTTTAACTACATCTTACGTATACCACTGGAAATCAATGTAACTTGTTTGCATTCTTTCTTTATATACACAGCTGTTCCAGTGGACAAAACTGACAACTTCTCAAGGCAAGAGTCAACTCAACTCAACCAGTCCAAGCTGTCCAAAACAATTGTGAGACAGGTATCACAAAGTCAGAGAAACTTACTCTGTTACAAGTCAAGTGTAATTCAGTGATAACTACAACGAGAGTATAATGTTATGAAATCCACTTATCAAACCCTTGGAGAATTTCATTTACAGAAATTTTCATTTAATTTATTTGCCATTGATATTTTTTCCATCAAACAATACATGAATGGTCTCAGAAATCTTAAATATTGCAGAGACAACAGGCAGTGGCTAGAGCTAAACGCCACCACAGCTAACCTGAAATCATGCCCTCCCTCCCTACTACTACTGCGGGGGAAGGAGGGCATGATACATTTGCTTGTCGAAACTCATGTAAAAAAACCAGATTTTTTGTCTGATTGGTCGAGAAACAATAAATATGAATCGATGTGTTCTGATTGGCTGTTGTACTTCAACGAGACTTCCGGTCGCTCGTGGTTAGTATGAAACAAAATGGCGGAGGCGAAGCGTGTGTTCAGCGAAGACGAGTTTTCTTCAGCGTTAGCTGAAGCGCTAACCAATTTCAAGTACAGTTCTCTGAAGGAAGAGCAAATTGAGTAAGCACAACGCATAATTTGTTTTCGCGAAGATGTTTTGGCCGTCCTCCCAACTGGTTTTGGGAAAAGCGTGATTTACCAAATAATTCCAAAGGTGTTGGAATGCCTTCGAAGTGAGAGTGTCTGTTACAAGTCAAGTGTAATTCGGTGATAACTACAATGAGAGTATAATGTTATGAAATCCACTTATCAAACCCTTTGGAAAATTTCATTTACAGAAATTTTCATTTCATTTATTTGCCATTGATGTTTTTTTCATCACACAATACATGGTGAATGGTCTCAGGATTCTTCTTAAAAATTGCAGAGACAACAGGTAGCAGCTAGAGCTAAATGCCACCACAACAGGTTTACAGCCTACTCATGTTCAGAACCAGCCTGCAACCAAACGTTTGCGATGCTGCAAGAAGCCGATGATGGCATGAACACCGGGCGCCATGTCATGTTACAAGAGAAAGAGTCAGTGTATGACACAGTCTGCAGGTACTGGGCAGCAACTACCATGTATGTCAAGCGTCAGAGTCGGAAAACTCCAAATATGATTCGACAATTTAAGAAGCTTTGAGTAAGATGCCACTGGGGCAGGCGATAAAAAACAAACCCAATGTAAGAATCTGTAATTGGCCTCAGTTGTTGCGGTGTC
The DNA here is from genome assembly GCA_964017195.1 of Siderastrea radians. Classification (NCBI taxonomy): domain Eukaryota; kingdom Metazoa; phylum Cnidaria; class Anthozoa; order Scleractinia; family Rhizangiidae; genus Siderastrea; species Siderastrea radians. The sequence continues at coordinate 41,032,498 of OZ024889.1, read as the reverse complement.
CCTACCAACCCCCTTCCTCAGTTTAATTATGTTGTATGTTTTGTTTTCTTTGGTGAAGCTAATAAAATAAAATAAATAAAATAAATCTCGCTAGCAGAGAAGGAATCCTGAACAAACGTTTTTGATGAAGGGAACAAAGATGGAAAACAAAAAGCCAACCCCGCAGAAATAGCTGAGGAAATTAAATGGCTAGAAACCATCAAAGGCTTCTCTGCCGATTAGCCACAAGAAAACAAGAGCAAGAAATTGGCAATCATCAAGGAAAATATCAATATGTGGCACAAGAAAAGGGAACATTCTTACAAAATTTGGAGAATCAAGTGAAAAATGAGGTGGGCCTCGGTCATCCGACTGAATAAGACAATGTTAACACTCGCCAGTTAAGCCGACAAGGTAGATTTGGACAATTATTAAAGAAACTTGAAATAGGTGACTTGACCGCAATGTGTAATTACTTTGATGTCGCACTTAAGGGTCCGATTTCACAAAGAACAACCCTATCTAAGCCCTTGAAAAACTCGTCACCTCTTGCAGCTGACAGCAGTAACCGTCCAGTACTCGGTAGTACAGACAATAAGCCCAAAGGAAACTAAAATTGCTTATAGCTAAAACATTAGGGTCAATCGACAGAAGTAGACAAAGTGGACACAACAGGTTGTCTTACATAAAAGAAACAAGAAAGTTTACATTAATCTGTGGGTGGGGCGTTGCTTGTTTGTTTTTCAATTCAGAAGGGCAGTTGCCCTTCGTTGAACAATTCTGATTTTCGCTCCTTTTGGGGAGCAATACTGACTTGTGGTCTAAGATGGCCATTCATTACAAGCAAATTCAGTTTAAGGACAACTTAACGAACTACACTGATAAAGTGTTGACAGAAATTTTTAATTAGGGGAGGGGTGTTTTCTTAAATGCCCTTGATGTGGGATACTCACATGATTAGGATGAGGCTGGGTATGAAAGCCAGACTGTTCTCTAAATTCATTTCTATTTTTAAGATCTTATTCTCTTCCAGACTCCTAGCAGGCGTGATCTCCACTATAGGCTGGCAGATTTCAATTTCACCTTTTGTCTTCTCCAATGTTAAAGTCCATGTGACCATTGCACGTGAATCACGCCTGAACTGTATCTCTTCACCTTGAAACAAAGGTAACGGGGCAAGGATGATAGCTGTTACCCTCGAAGGAAAACACGGCCTTTTGAGAGACAGTGAAACAAAATGGAGTTGGAAGGGATTTTTAAAATTGATCCACCAGGAGGAAACCTGAAAGTGAAGACCAGTGGGGGGTATCAGAACATTTGGCCAGATAGTGCCAGTAAGTTTAGCTGGCAGCCAGTTTGCTACACTGCGATTCTAGTGGCCATGCATTGCGATCAACAAGATATACTGAGAGAGCCAGAAAATGCCTTCTCTTCAGATAATTCAGGAGGACTACCAGCTCTTTTGTGAGTGGCATGACTTGGGAACAGTGTTGCCACTTTCTTTCTTGTTGCTTGCAATGAGCTGTCAAGTTTTCAAGTGATGTCCAAAGAAAGAAAGATACAAACACTTTCAACTTTGAGCTTCGTTTCGTCAGTGTTGGGTAGCAAGCGCCATTAAGACTGGCCATTCCAAGTCAACCTGTACTTCACCCATCTACACCGATGTTAAATTGTGGAGGGTGGGCAACAAACATCCCGGGTTAACTTTTGATCCAACTGATGCTGCATATTGCTATAAAAATGTCAAAATTCCATTCTGAGCCATTTCAGTTGTCAGATTACTGAGTTTTGTCTTAGAGATAAATAGCTTAGTCATGGCACAAAAAATCGCTAGAGTTAACTGGAATCGTGACCAGTACTCAAAGGAGTACACAGCTGTCATTGGCTGCTATCCCGTGGAGCAGGACATCCAGTCTGACAATCAGCAGAGCGAGTTGGCACCACAAAGGGATAAAGCAAAAAGAAAAGTGGCAAGTGCCTTTTCCTGTTTACGTCTTTGAGAGCACAATGCCGTATGAAGCGGCTACAATAAGACACCCTCGTGTTATTCAGACAACTAGTATGACACTGCACACTGCTGTCAAGCCATCCGCAAACAGCTACCCAAGAATGCCTTCACAATCCTTGTGTCAGGAAACGAAGAACCTTTGCATTAAGGCAAAGGTACGCTGCGTTCTCCTGCAATTCAGGAACATTTGCACCAGACTTTTTGATGTTTTGCTCCATTTCACAACAAGGCTTTACAAATATTTACAAATGATTTTTTTCACTTAAATACACTAATACACAACAAATACAAAAAGCAGAAACTAGAAGGAAATAAGTTGTAAGAAAAAAGAACTTAGGAAAGAGAAATGCTGGGGGGCAAGACATGCATCATGCTTTTCATTAGATATTAGGCACTGCATAATAAATTTATACTGCTTTCTATTCTTTATAGCGAGAGGGCTTGGGGTCGTGCTTGTCTAGAAAACAAGTAAAGAAAAAGTGCCTACAGGAAGGGGGACAAAAGGGTCCATTTTTTCAATTCCAATTTATTTGGGTGGCCTGCTGTTTCTATTTCAAAGTAAACGAGGGTGGAATGGCCACTTTTGAAGCAAGATTTCATGTGTTGGAGTCCATCATTAGGCAGGTTGGCCAGGAGGTTGTTGTTTGTGAAGTTCAGGGCGGAAAGGAAGCAAAGATAAAACCATCTGAAATTGTTCAAGCTGTGAACGATGATAAAGTCCAGCTGCAAGTGCCACAAAAACGAAAAAATTCGAACCTGGAAGTACTGAAGACGGAAAATCCCAGTGCGATCCTACTGATAAGGAGAATCAAACGCCACCGGTAGAAAAAGAAAAACAGCTGTGGAAAGAGGACAATGACCAGGAAACGAAGGGGGAAAGCCTTGATGACCTGCAAAACAATGGACAATCGTCCCTTTCTAGCATTAAAATGCCTCCAAAAATGCTTAAAAGAGACCGACCAAATAAATGGAAGAAAGGTCCTTCCGCAGCAATTCCAAAAAGCATATGATTGCGATCAAAACAGCTTCAGCCTCCCATTGCATGAGAAGTTGACATTACAACCATTTGGCTGAGAACGTCCTTGATCTCAAATCTAAATGATAAAATTATCTTTCCATTCAGTTAAAGCACAAAACACATACACATTCAGGGAATTCACTACACTATTTGAAATTAAGCTGGGGATTCCAAAAAGAAGTTAAATGAAACTATAAAACCAACAGTTTCATGGTGTTAAGAATACACTGAAATCCAACCACTACTAAAAAATAGTTCACTTCAAAAAACGTTTCAAAACAATTGTCATGATCGTGTCAATATTCCTTACAACGGCAGAATTGATTCAACGATTCTGAATAGACTGAAACAATCAGCAGCATGTTTTCAAACACGTCAGAGAAAGTTACATGCTCCTATGTAATACGATTCTGTACCAAACTTAGTAAGTATATCATTGCAATTCTCCTTTCTGCTTTACCTGAAGGCTAACTATCTCTAACCAGTAATGTTTGCTGCGTTTAAACTATCTTTTAAAGCATTTTCATTAAGTAAATTTTCTAACCGATTTGTATATACATGGAGAAACAACCTTTGACATACCAGAGAACAAAAAAGTGAAAACAGTTCATGTCAACCCACAGAGGACAACATGACAGATGAAGCAATCACTGAGTTCAAAAACATCCATAATGACTGGGAGTTGGATGTGTGCGGATAAAGACCCCATAATTCTTTGCTTGGAGGTAAGTTCATTTCACTCTATTATCTTAATACTAAGTTACTTTGTACTTTCACTATTTGTTATCAATAATTTCAGCTGCAACATGATTTCAATATAACTGCCTTTATGCTAACTCAGTCTGTTATTTTACCAAAACAAAATTTTTTTGGTTAATCACCTTGGGTCTTGCCATTTATTTCATACTGCAGGATTTATTGGAGGTCCAGCATTTATTTCAATTTTTGACAGTCTCAAGAGTGGAGGTGCAGGAGCAGCGGGATAGTCTTGAAGCCCTCAAAAGGAGTTATACAGGTTTCTAAGTCAATGCTTGGCCAAACACAGCACCAAAACGTGTCCACAATGCTATGACAATTGACATGATCACCAATGTCAAAAGCAGTACCCAATATAGGTGACGCCACAAAAGCAAAGATACATCACAGTACATCCACATGGATGCACTGTGTTGGCCCGTACAAAGGTCCATTTGAGTGTATCAGAAAAGGCTTCCGTCATGGAGGACATTTGGAGGAAGCCAAAGAGGACATGAAGGTCATGGAAGATAATCTATTGAATGTTTGTGGCCGGCAATGCACCAATGAATTTGACACAAGAGCTGAGCAGTTTTGCAATGCTGGGCTATTCCTCAAGGCAGTGTTTTAGGGCCATCACTGTCCATTATGTATATGATCTCCTGCTTGCCGTGAAGTATGCATTGTACACCTCTTTCCCGATGATTCCCTTATTTTCTTTTTCTAATTACCTGGCTTCATTCTGACATTCTGATTTTTCATGTTAATACCAAAAAATGTTAACGGGTACACACCAGGCGCTTAGTGCAGCTGACAGTTTTTCAGTTACAGCAGTTAACACTAACTTATTAATATAGATTATAAGGCATACACATTTAAAGTCTGGTTAACACCTATGACGTCTTATGGGAAGACAAAGTACCAAAATATCAAAAAATGCACCAGTTGTTTCCTTTGACTGTGATTTATTTCAAAGGTACAACTATTTTATTTTGCTGTGTTCGTTGCAGGGTGGAGGTACTTCCACCTTAAATTATTGCAAAGTAGATCTTTTGCCCCAGGATCTTTATGTCCTGGCAACTGATATCATTGAAAAATACCAAAATGGTGAACTCTCACCATCAGTGGAATCAGGTCAGCTCTTGCTTGTGTAGGAAATTAAAGGTGACGATGTTTCTGTCTTTCTTTCTTTTTTTTTTTACTTTCCTGATAGTTGCCTGAACGTTATGCTTCACTGCTTTCATGCTCAGTGTGGACAGGTTCCAACCTTTTAAGCATTCTGTGTACAGTGTTGTGGGCTCTGTGATTGGTCCTAATGAACCTTCCACGATCTAATAGATTCCAGCCTGGAAATGTGTTCTTAGTGGGCATAATTCCTGGCGCACACGAGCCAAAGCTCACCATCAATTCTTACCTGTAACCTCTTGTTGCTAAGCTAAATATGTTGTGAAGAGAGAGGAAATCACACCAGGGGGGGGGGGGGGAGCTTCGTCTGATGAAGTTTACCATGTGCCCTTCTCTGAGTTGGTTATGACGTGCCAGCTGCAAGGAAAGATTGTGGTTTTATAGGGTATGCACTGTGTAAGGGCTGTTCAAAGTGCATAAAATATTTCCCTAACTCAGTGGCGAGAAAAATCGCTTTTTTAGGATTTCATTCACCTTCTCCTACAGCAATCAACCACAACCACAAAGAAGAGGCTCAAGGGATTTTGAACCAAACAACTGCTGGAGATTATGCATCTCTGGAACAAAGGCATGGCATACGCTACAGACAAATGATTATATGGAAAACACAGTACACGGCTTTTCATACATTTACAGTGCACAAAACAAATGGTGAATTAACTACACAGTGTCTCAGCCATTTTAATTTGCGTCTAAAACAAGCATCACAATTTTCTTAAACTGAAACTGCATAAATAGTCACAATAGACACTAGTTCCTAAATCTATAAAATCTCAGCGAGATGGGATAATTTTGTCTTCAGGACAATCAACAAATAGACCATAAAAATGGGATTTCTCAATTGATTTTCCAAAAATTGATGAGGCTGCTCCTTTGAAGTAACAATGTTGAACAAAATATTACTCTTACTCTTAACAACAAGTCATACTTTTATGTGTAACATCATTGATGGAACATTATTTTCTTCAATAGTCTTGCAACATTGAAGACAATGTCCCGACTCAAGCAGTGCATGGAGGAAAGAAAAAAAATCGCCAAACATTGTTACATCCCCCAAACATATGCAGTTAACTATAGTCATCATCATGATTTTGCTTGTCCGCAAAAATTAAGTAAAATAATTGCATTAAATTGTAGTAAAAGCTGGAACCATGACAACTGCATAATTATTTACATGTAAACCTTTGGTTGTTAGCTATGCTTCAACTGCAGTGCAGAAAACGAAACAAGTGTAGGTTAGTAAAAAGGTTCTCAAGAACAACAAGCAATTTTGCAATAATTTCTGAAAATTGGTGAAAATATTATAACAAATAGTGCGATCTTAGGGATCGAGAAAACGAGCTGTAAAATAAACGGGCATTTATGGCATCATTGATCATTGACTTAATGCACTAGGACCATTACAATAATCAACTGTTATGTCTCCTTGAACAGAAAAGACAAATTACACCTTCTGCATCAAAAGGAGGTATGTGTATTTATATTGAACATAGCAGACTATGTATTGAATAATTTGGTTTGCATAATTTACCATGATAAAACATACTGGGCCCCTTAACCCAAAACAGCCATGATGATGACAACTTTTAACTTGATGGCTTCCAATCCACTGAAACATATTCAATGTCCCATAAGCGCGCTGGGGGTGCTCTAGACTTCTAGAGTGAGGACAACATAAATAAATTAATGGCAAACTGCATAAATAAATAAAAAATACGTACATAAAAAGAGAACTGCCTAAAAAGAGAACCAAAGAAATCCCCTAAGCGATAATGACTAACAAATAATAACAAATACAACATGCTGAATTTTTCAACTGTAAAAGTTCCCGTATTCCTTTAATTCATGCATAAAATACACAACTGTAACTGTGCACTCAAGAGAAAAAGAATCATTAGCGTTCTGAACTTTTCTGCCATTTTAAAGCTATCAAGGATGTGGTAAGTGTTATCAGCCAACACCGAAATAACATTTACCTCGACCTTAATTACTCTAGGTATCACAAAAACCCTATCCAATGATTGTTTATTGCCATCTTGATGGTACGACATCTCTCCTGGAACAAGTTAATAGCGATTTTCAATGGCAAGCTACCAATAGTTAGAACAATGGATAGCCAGCCAAAAGGTCTGCACAAATTCCATCAGTTCATGGTCAACTGGAAAGAGAAAACCACTGAGTATAGTGGTCAGTTTGTGTCATCAAAACTGTGGCATGATTTCCAGTCTATGTCTTTGGGCATCAAATCCACAATTGCCACAAAACAAAGACAGTTCCCCTTGCCTTTAAAAAACCGGTGGCTGAGCAATGAAGACTGTATGGAAGATCACTTTGTCGGAACAGGGCATGCAATGGACAAAACAGTCATCCAACCGTTCTCTCTGCTTCAAAAGCAATAACTGTATATTGCATTCTAGTGTCGTGTTAATTAAAATGGAAGCAGTGGAATGTCACTCGCCCTCTGCAGACTCCAGTGAAACCTTTACAGGAGATCAAAGCAACAGGTTTACCCTTTCAGCCACACGAAAGGATGTTCCTACAATCATATATAGTGGCGAGAACTATGACCAAGAGGCCAGACGTTTTCCAGAAAAGGACACCAGTCCGATTGCCAATAATAATAATCACTAGAAGTAGAGATAGAGTTAGAGCAACTTTAGGCCATTTATTTTAGAGCTTATGTGAAGTAATTTCTTGCATAACAATGCGCGAGCATTGAAGGGCTATTGCTGCTATCATTATCAGGGCACTCAGAGCACAGAAAGTGTTTCAGGGTGGTATAGTGGAAGTGATAAATTGAAAGAAATAATATAAATTTAGCCAAGCCTAAAAGCGGAGCTCCCAAGGAATAAGCTGGTGTTCGTTTCTCAAGAATAGTCCCGAAACGTTTCGGTCTCAAATATAAATGATTTATATGATGATGTGATGTATAGTTCAATTTTCAAAAAAATTATTACAAAACATGACTCCGTCATGTCACGAATCAGGCGAATATTGTCGTGTATAAATTAACCGGACTTTTTTCAAGCATTTCACAAATCTAATCTTTTCAAATAGAGCTTGCAAGTTTCTTCTCTACCATTTTAAACTCTCGTGGAAAGAGCGAATACTGTAAAAAGTATTCACGAATAATAATATTGCTGGCTACGCCAACGTTGCTAAACTCCGTGGTGCCAAACACATACTGTCTGTTTATTGCGTCTGTTTATCATATCTGAAAGATATTGATCACAACTTTTCAGGCAATTTTTGTCAAGTCATTTTGTCTTGTTTGTTTGTTGATTTTCCGAAAAAATTTGATAACGCACTTTTGTACAATTCAAACGATTTAATCACTGTAGAGAATTTGCATAATGGATATCTTGTTACCACAGCCCGATGTTTTAGTTTCAGTTATCTGTATGCTCTTCGGATTTATACATTTTCCCGTTTATTTTTATATTAACAAGTTTTATTAAACATACAGATGTTTTCTTTCGCCTTTGTTGGCCCCACAGATCTCAAACTGCGCCTTTCTCAAACTGTCTTCAATGTTTCTGCCAGACAACAATTAGCAAACGATTAATTTTCCCTCTCTAACAGCCTATTGTTTCTCTGTCACTGTGTCCACTGAATCGTTTCCAGATGTGGTTGTGCAGCTTGTGCGATAGTCTTATCATCATTTATTTTACATTTTGTATTTCAACTTACGTCTCCCAAAAAGCGTTCAGCTGCAAAATTTTCCTCCATGTCCTGTGCTACAAGACCAAAGAGGGTAAGGTCATCAAAAACGTGTGAAGTCATGCCTGCTGACACAGGAGCAGAAACTAGCCACATGTCCCAGACAAGTTCTGTGGCAGCTGCTTTAGGAATGGTCTCTGATGCTGTCAGTGCCTTAACTTCAACCATTTCTGCTGTAGTTTTGCAAGCCATGCAGTCTGCGCTTACTTGGGAGAACATGGCCGCCATTTTCCAGCCAAGAGGCTCTGCAGATTCAAGCCCACTGGAGTATTTGGTTGACAATGAACTGCGCCTTATCATGGAGGACAATAACACGTCAAGTATTGGGGGTATTCCCTCTAGTGCGTGGTTGCATGACCCAAGACCCCGACACATTTTTACAAGTATTTCTCTAGGTCTTCACTCTTGTGTTAATTCCAAATTGAAGGGGAAAATTTGGGCGAACGAATATATTGATTTTGGGGCATTGTTGTTTTCCTCTCCACAAAACCAGCGCAATATTCATTATCCATGACATTTTCACTCGGGTCACAATGCCGACCCCAACATAGGCTTTTACCGATTGTGCTAGCATAATTTTTGGCATAATTTAGCAATCCGAGCATGATTTTTAGCTTTTATCTAAATTTAGCACTGCTAAAATAATGTTTTTTTTTTACTTTCACAAACATACTTCTTTTAACTTATTCTGTTTCTAAAACTTTTGCTAACTGTTGGCTCTGGGCTGCCTGTGGTCAGCGTGATTTTTCTTGGTTTCAGGCCCCATGCGTATGGCTCGCTATTGAGCTGACTGGGCTCTAAGATCTAAGATGGCATCCACATCGTCAAGCTCTTCCAGTGCCAGTTCAGATAGTTCAGCAGTTCACAATGGCATACAGAGGGCTTCAGTCTCTCGGTAGCGTTTATTGAAACTAACCAAAGGAAAATATAGTGAAAGAGGAACTTCAGATACGTAAAATGTACGTCTTTATTTGCGAATCAAACAATTCCCAGAGGCAAGTTTATGTCTTCGAAACGGGAAGCTGTTCTGTGATGCTTACAAGGAGCATACTCACAAACCATGTCTCAGGCAATGAGAAGTTGAAAAAATCAAAGAAACGAGATCAAACTATTATAGAGGCTTTTAGAAAAGAAAATACACAAAACAAGGACAGCACCTTTCCGGTTGAGGAGAGAGCATACTGTTTACAGGTGGTACAGGAGTTTTGTTACTAAGGTATGAGGATCCCAACCTCCAAACATTCCTCCTTATGCCCACAGGAATTCATCCAAGGTTCCATCCTCTGCCATTCATCAGTGGTGAGGAGCGGATTCATGCCTTTGCTGAACTAGTACTGAATGATGAGAATGTCAGAAACGCTGTTGAGCATCAAACACAGATAGTCATTATTTACTTAAACGCAAAGCACAAAACACAGTTGTTCTCGGTTCAGAGGTTGCGGACGGAATGGTAAAAACAACACCCAAACAACTGGGAAAGCGATTCAACGCCATTTACATGGCACCCAATTTCTATCTGAACATTTGAACCTGTTGGAGCACAGAGCCACAAGAGTGCAGGTAAACCAGTGTCAATTTTGTGTGTTATAGCCGAATTTCGCGCTTCCTTCCTTCTTGGTAGTTTGTCTAGTACTTGTTTAGATTGCTTATTGATTTTCCCACCGACTCGCCATGAATGTGTGATAGTTTTTGTTAAATGCTTCTGCCCCACTTCACTGTGTTTTATTTTATGTCTTGTCTTGATATTTTGAAGTGGAAAGCCTTCCTGGTAAATCCTACCATCTGTTCAATTGTAATGATCGATGTGACGATCAATGAAAGAAATTAATTGTAAACAACGCCTTAATGCTTCAATTTCTATTTCTGCACAGTTTCTTGCTGTCTTAAGAAATCAAGCACTACGGAACAATTCTGATTGGTGTCTTAGTGTAGCTGCTGGAATTTCTGCTTAATTTAAATTTGCTCCAAGTGATTTTTCTTGCCGGGTTGCTTGCGAGGAAAACTTTCAGCTCACATTGTTGTTGAATGTTCATTGACCATATTTGGTCGCAGCAGGTATATGAGCTGATAGCCTAGCTCCATTCAGCCAATCAAAATGCTAGAAATCCAATATACCTAGTCCAGTTTTTAATAAGCATAATGAATGATTTGCCACTAATCAGATTCCTCTGTTATGTGCAAAGGATTCTGGGATCGCTAGGGGCAAACATTGCAAGTTGCTCGAAGGAAATGTATGGCGAAAAGTTGTTTTGATGTCCAAAAAGACGATTTTTTAAGGAGTTCGACGCTTTTTCGCCGCTATTTTATCAGAAATGGATTTGGACCATGTTGGTACGTGGGAAGTGTAAATTTTAGTTTGTATAACCTCGAAATAGGTGATAAAATCTACCGATAAACGTGTTGCTTGCGAAACGTTCATTGACGCCTTTATTGTGGAATTCACATCGCGTAATGCTCTCGAAATATCATAGAAGTAGGCTTTAAATGGGCATGAATAGTTCAATAAACCTCTTTCAGTTGTATTTACATGTGTACAGGCTGTTTTCTTATTAGTAACGTCTTAAGGAAGAAATTATGGCTTCTGGAAATTTACCTCCTCAAAGGAGAGAAATTGTTGTCAGAGGAGATGAAAATTGTTTTTACCGAGCTATTGCTCTCTGGAGGGATGAAACGAGCGATAAGAAACATTTGATTGAGAAAAATCCGAAGGTTTTTGAGCTGCTTCTCTTCGCTTCGAACTCTGTGGAGGAACATGTCAAGAACAGCAAGATCACGGGAACTTGGGCAGAAACTGTCGACATATTCAGTTGTGCATCACTCCTGAAGCAACCTATTTGTACCTTCTCAACAAAACTGAGAAAATGGTTCAGTTTCAAACCGATTTTCAAAATTGATTAATTTTCTTCGATCACAACAAAAAATCAGTGTAGTTGTCCAATCACTTTAATGTATCATGATGACTATTCTCAAGCAAACCATTTCAACCTCCTGCTGCCCCAAGGTAGCTGTTGTAGTGCTCCTTTGCCTGAGAATACAGCATCCACCGTTTCAATAGATTTAGATAACAATGGGAATTCATATGCTGCGGCTGTTAAACAAAATTCACAAACTTGTCCTTCTGTCAAACTACCATCTCCAAGTACCAAAGCTACTAGATCCAAGCAACCATGTCAAGCCACCTCTTCATCTTCTACCAATACAAAAGCATCAGCCTCATATACTGAAACAAAGGTAAAAAAGCCATCTCGATCAGCAAAAGCTACTACTGCTAAGCAAACATCTCCTGATAAACAGCCAGCTGCAGCTACTAAACCTTTGCCTGCCAAGCAACCATCTGTTAAACAACCAATCAGAACTACCAAGCAACCATCTCCCGTTAAACCAGTTGCAGGTACTAAGCAACCATCTTCTGACAAACAACCAGCCCCAGCTGCTAAACCGAATGCTGCCAAGCAGCCATCTGTTCGACAACAAGCCCCACCTGCTACTCCTACTACTGCCAAGCGACTACCAGCCTCATCTTCTGTAAAACAGCCAGCCCCTGCTACTAAAGTTACTGCAGCCAAGCAACCATCTCCTGTTAAAAAACCAGCCCCAGCTACTACTCCTACTTCTGCTAAGCAACAATCTGCATCTTCTTCTATGACCAGTTCCCTCACATCTACAGATAAACCTACAGCAATGAAGCAACCATCTTCACAACAGGCCACTACTACTGCTGATCATGAATTTGACAAAATGGATATGAAAGAAATTAAAAGATTTATTTCTGCCAGGGGTGTTCAAGTCTCCACTTACCGCAAATCTGAACTTATACAGTTAGCCAAAGCTGTTGCTAGTATGAACCTTCCAACTGACCCTGACTTTGAAAATGATTCCATTGACACATGTTTACTAAGACGTCTCACTTTACCAGCTGGACAAAAAATCCCTGATCCTTTTCAAATGGCATCATTGTCCAATGATTTTTCACAACTACCTCCATTTGGACTAATGGACATTTTCAATCATTTAATTATGAGCAAAACAGATTATGACAAAAGCGTGCTGTCATCCTGGCGCTCATTTGAAGAGTATAATCTGTGCTTAAATGGCCATATTCAGAGCCATGGATTTAAATCTGTACAAGACCTTGATAGCAGTAGTTTTTTTGTGTGTTTGTAGCTGGGGTCATACCCACACAGAAGGAAAAAACCCAAGAAGGCGAGAAGCTTTACAGGCTCTCATTTGTCCTTGATTCAAATGGATCTGTGTACTCTGCATTCTGCAGGTGCAAGGGTGGAGCAGATCAAGGATCCAGCCATTTAGGTGCAACTTTGTTTGAATTAGATGATTTTCTGTCCAATCAAACAAAGTCTGTCACCTCTATGTCTGCTTATTGGAACCCCAAACCAGCACCTACCCACAAACCAGTCCCTGTTTCGGAAATGAAAATTTCCCACAGCACTGTAAAGAAGAAGAAAAGAAAAGTGACCCCCTGTGATGATTCATGGATTGATTCATTTGATCCCAGGCCCATGAAACATAGAGAGGAAACAACTTTTAAAGAAAAAATTGACTTTGCAAACAAACTCAGAAAAATAGATCCCTGCTCTGGCATTCTTGATTTTTTACCATCTTCAAATAACTTTGATGATATTGAAAACACTCCTTCGCAGTCTGAACACAATATTTCACATCTGTATGTATCATCCCAAGCTAAAGACTATGTCCAGGCAAATTTTGATAAGCTTTCAGAAAACAATCTCTTTAATTTTGCAGAAGAATTTCTGAAAGCCTTGACATTTTCAGCCAATGACGTAATGGCAATCAATCAAGCTACTGTGGGACAACACAGGAACAAAACCTGGCACGAGATGAGACACCTCCTAGTTACTGGTAAAAAATTAAATCACTATATGCAAGACAAAAAACGTTAGAAAAAAATCCTCTCACTGATGTATCACTTACTGTAAAAAATTTCACTGGCCAAACAGAATTTGAAGAAAACAAGGTGTATCCTGAAGCCATACAACATGGGATAAAAGAAGAGAACAATACTAAATTTTACTACTCAAAAGCAAGTGAAAAACAACACTCTTCATTTGAGCTTGAAGAGCCAGGCCTCCTCATAAGTAGATTCCTGGATAGGAGCTAGTTTACATGGCATAAGAAAATGTCAGTGTTGTGACCCTTCAGTGGTAGAGTTTAAATGCCCATTTACAGGGAAAGACCTTGAAATTGCATTTCTGCTTCCCAGCATTGGTGGAAAAAAAGATCAAGAGGGGAAGTATTTTCTTGATGAAAATCACATACATTATTTTCAAGTTCAGACTTGCATGGCTGTTTCAGGTTTCAAAACCTGTGATTTTATTACATATACAAGTAAAGGCATATTTGTAGTTACAGTTAATTTTAATGCTAAATTTTGGGAAACTGTTGTGGCAACAGTTTTCAAGTTTTATTGTAAGCAAATAGTCCCCTCCTTTCTTCTTGAAGCTTTCCATAGTTCCAGTAATCAGACAAAGCAGTGAGCACATTGAAATCAAGAAGATCAACAAAATCAATAAATATATATTTTCTAACTTATTCATTGTGCACCTTACTTTACACTTCTCTTACATAAGTTAGTTGAAGCAATGTAAGGAGATCCCGAATGAGAAATCCCTTGTCAGCCATGACTGCATCCCCCTCCTCAAGCAAGTTCAGCAGTCCACTTTGCTTTACTATTTCCTTGTCACTAATGGAGCCTGTCCATAGTGGTGGAATGAAAGAAATAACACCAGTCGGTGTTATTCCAACCAGTGACTTAAAAGTGTTCCAGTGTTTGTAACTGCTCCATGTGATCTTTTGGCTAATAGGGACCTTTGGTTTTTGTATAAAAAGTTCTAGACAGTCAAGTATTATTCTTACATTCTGAAACCTTTTAAACCTTTTTGGTTAAGATTTTCTCAGTTCTGATCTTGAAGGCCATGGAACTAAGAAGGACAGCTCTTGGGACAAAAATGCTATCTAGATATTGTAAATTCTAGACACTTGAGAAGGGTTAATTCCAAAAGTATCAGCAAGGAATTTAACATCAAAACCTTTTCTTGTTCAACTTTAGAAATAGGATCAGTATCTGCAGAACATAATGAGGCTGGATGTTCAAAGTCAATATTCTCTCCAAATAGTGACTCATCGTCCACAAAAGGCACTTTCTTAGTTGGGACTTCATCTGCTCTATCACTTTGCTTTCGCTTTCTTGATTTTTTTTCTTTGTTTTCTGTTGGCCTGACCTTTGGAGCAGGTCTTTTAGTTTTACTCGAGTCGTACCCTCTCATGTACAGTGTTGGTGTAGGACATTCGGGGGTTTGAGCAGACCTTTGTACTCTTTGTAGCTTTAAATTAATCACGATTTATAGCTCTGGCCCACGACAAAACATCTTTTTCACTCTTGGGCGAGTGGGATCTCAATATTCCAACGTGAGGAAGAATTTTTTGCTTCTCTGGGTACCTTCGATCGTTGTCACAACCCCACACAGCACAATGATCGCCACCAGGCATATTCCCGATATTATCTGTACTACTGAGTTCAAAGATAACCAAAAAGCAGTCTGTACACACGTAGTTATAACTGAATAGGGTTTATTGACTTATTTTCTCCCGATTTATGCCTAACTTTGTGATATTTCAAGAGCATTACATGATAAAAATTTCACAATTAATCTTATGCAAGCAACACGTTTATCGGTAGTTTTTATCACATATTTCGAGGTTATACAAACTAAAACTTATACTTCCCACGTACCAACATGGTCCAAATCCATTTCTGATAAAATAGCGGCGAAAAAGCGTTGAACTCCTTCAAAACTCATCTTTTTGGACGTCAAAACAACTTTTCGCCATACATTTCCTTCGAGCGACTTGCCATGTTTGCCCCCTAGCGATCCCAGAATCCTTTGCACATAACAGAGGAATCTGATTAGTGGCAAATCATTCATTAGTTATCTAGCTTATTGCCTTAAGCACCCAGCAAGGTACAAACTGTAATCAGAAGGATTCATGTCATCCCTGATATTTTTTTATACGTCAAAAGGTGACAGCTGAACCTGTTGAGGGGATTGAGACAAACCAGCCTGGTCAATCTGTTGTAGTTAACAACCTTCCTAAGCTTCCTTAGCTGCCTAAAACCCCCCACTGCCTAGCTTACCTCATTTGCGTGAATTTCCTGCTCAAGATAACCTGACTCCCATCCTTGCAAGAAAACTGCTATGTCAGATCTTTTTGGTGATGTACTTAACACCAACCTGGTATCAGGGTCAGAGTGTTCACTCCAACAAAAAGCTGAAGAAGAAATAGGCAGATTCAAAGCTGAGCCACGTATTTCTCCGGAGAATAACCCTCTGGAGTTGTGGAAGTCCCATGAGCATAAGTACCCTCATTTGTCATTCTTTGCCAAGTGTGTCCTGGCTATCCCAGGAACTTCAGTACCTTGTGAAAGAATTTTCTCAACTGCTGGGGAATTAGTAATGCTCAGAGGGCATGCCTTTTTCCTGATAATATAAACATTTTGATTTTTTGTTAAGAACAATTTGCAGTTTTGTGTTTTCCCAATGACAGCTTTTGAGAACAAGTGAAGTTTTTACTCCAAGAAGAGGATGTTTCATTTTCTAATAACTTTAACCTTCAGTTTAATAGAGAATTGAAGTTTGAAAGCATTGAATACAATTAACACAAGTGAATCAGCAAAACATTTTTTCCTGTGACTTTCTTGTGTTCTGACTGCAACAATATTTACATTGTTGATGCTGTTTTTATGTCAAAATTTGTCAATGAAAATAAGTTATTGAAAGTATAGTTGAAGTTGTTGGTAACTAGCTAAGTCTTGTCTCGCACAGCAATCTATCGCATAGTGTTTCCTATCGTGGCCCTTGCATCAAGATATGTATATGTATCATTGGAAACTGTACCGTTGTGGCCCTAGCCAACATACCATTCATTACCACCAAACGCATCTCCATATGCCTTCTGTTCTGACATTGGAAAAATAGAAATGAATGCCGCAATATCTGAAGAAGCCAAAGAAGTGGTGCTGGCTAGTGATAGTCGCCATGAGTTTGGAACGCTCTGCAAAATACGGAATGTACACAATGTTCCGTTGCACTACTGGACTAATCGTCTGCAATTACCTTCTGCAGGTATGTGAAATCTCACTCCATGCCCAAAAGCAATTGAAACTGCAACATGTGTATTGCAAAAGTGTGCAGTGTGTTTGGTCCACTTGAGAAATTTGAGAGAGTGTGCACTCTGAAGGACACACGAGTGCTTGTTGTCAGATGTATCATAAGTACTGTAATTTGTTTCTTTCATAATATTTATGATTTTAATTTCTTTCATTTGTTTCAGGCTACTCAGGCAGATAGCAGTTGTGGTATAACATTTGTGCTATTCCAGAAGCCAATTACTTGCCTTCTGGGCACTGGGATGATAATTGAATCATTTATCTCAGACCACCAGAATTCCATTGAAAAGTGGCTGAGGAAAGACTGCAAAAAAATGCACTGACCTTGGCAAACCTGTGGCTTAACAGTTTGTCGACATTTGGCATATTGGAAAAAAGTAGGAGCTCTACTTTTGCGCAAGAAAAATCACCACAGCACCGCAACAGCAGTTCATCTCTGCAATCATACCAATTATTACTGAAACCAAGCACAAAGTTGGGGTCCCTGAGTTCCACCTCCATACCTTAAACTACTTTCAATCTGAATTAGGAGACAGAAGACTTTTCAGGTGCCCACCCCATTTTTTCAATAACATCTGAGGCTTTAAATGGGGCCTCAAATGCCTAGGCTGGGAACTCTAGAACCTCAACGGGCTAAGTCAAAAGCAAACAAATATATAAAGTGATCAATGGTTTGCCTCCCAACCGCTGTGCAGATCTTTTCTTTAGTAAGAAAATACAGCACGTTAAAACCTCAGAAACTCCTCCACCTCACTGCAATTACTGCTGCCCAAAACTGAATATCTGTAACAAAAAAGAAACGTTTTGGCTGTAGTGGAGCAAAACTGTGGAAGTCACTTCTGGTAGCACTTCTTAAATCTGAACCCTGTCTATCTTAAATAACAGAACTAATGAGCGCGCTTAGTCATTAGTTCAATATTTTTTTTACTGTAATGACACACACGCCCCCTGTGGAAATCAGCTTCTAGTACTGCATAAAAGTTAACAGTGCAAGCATGTCTAAATAAAGTTTACGTACACTTACTTGTTGTAATCATCATATTTGAAAATCTTATGTTACAAACCAATGTACAAGAGTTCGATCCCCGCTTTCCCTTCCTTTTATTGTGAATGTTACATCTTTCCTGGAAATTCAGCAAGAAAAAAGGGTGTGAGATAATTGGAAGATGGAGGAAAGCATGCATGAGAAATTTCTGGAGTATGATATTGATCTCTTCACTTTCTTGATTCAACTTTTCTCCTGAGTGTACCAAGCTCTAAGGTTTTCAAACGTCTTCTGTGCATCACTACCCAAGGTAACCAAAACGATTGATCGAGGTGATCAACATTTTCTCCTCCCAGATGCTGGTTACTTACATGGTTCCAAGCCAAGTTGCTTTGCTACTTCATACCAAGCGTTTTTCTTTCTGTTGCTATCTTAACAAATTTCTCAGTCTCATAAAACGGAACAGGAGAGCCTTCCACAACACTAGGAAGTCTTTCTTCAAAGGACGCCATCTTGAAATGACTCCAGCCAGATAGTACTGGAATTACAACCTTAGCCAATTTTGTTGGGAAGGTTGCCACATTTTACCTTGCTTTCGTTTCCTTCCCTTCCTACCTTTTCAATGTTGGATTTTGACAGACTTTTCTTCTGCAGAATTGTTGGGCAAACAGTCAACACTGAAAAAGGGGCAGGGAAGCAGCTAACAGAGACATCCACTAATATAAAAATGAATAATTGGATGCCACGAATAAAATCTTACTACAACAACATATGACCAACGTTGTCTGTGTTAAGCCGGTGTGGTCGCGAGGAAACTAAACTCGTCGATGTCGCTCAAAGGCAAATGCTCATGTGCCACATATGAAATGGAATTAGAGAAACAGTTCAGACACAGCCACAGTTGGAGGTATTATAAGATGGCCAAGTTTAATAAAACTGGCAGGCTGGAAGTAATTAAAAGTAATTAAAAGAAGTCTTAAAGAGGTGCAGCTTGAAAATGTCTCGAAATCATTATACTGTGGTTACCCTTAGATAGAAATAGAGATAGCTACTCCTGAAGGACTAGCATTACTTTGTTTCGTCAGTGTATAGTGGAGTTAGAGAGGAGGAGAGGAAGAGTGATACTCATATACATCAGTCGCGCAATTAAGAAAATACTGTTATCAAGATGGTGCAAGTTACTGATCATGGTGTTAGGGAACACGAACAGTGAACTGTTCATAGAGCAGACCTCAATAACATACCAACAAGAGAACCATTTGCCTAAGTTAAAGCACAGGAATGGAGGGAAACGACAGGTGCAAAGATTCAGCAATGGGTGGTTGCAGTCAAACAACACTCCAGCACTTCTGCAGTAGAAAACGGTTGCCACTTTCATATGGCTGTCAAACTAGAAAA
Organism: Siderastrea radians; assembly: GCA_964017195.1. Classification (NCBI taxonomy): domain Eukaryota; kingdom Metazoa; phylum Cnidaria; class Anthozoa; order Scleractinia; family Rhizangiidae; genus Siderastrea; species Siderastrea radians. Next base: position 41,013,267 of record OZ024889.1, on the reverse strand, counting down.
CGAACAAGACTTAAGCTCACACTACAACACCTGCTACTCCAGGTACACAAGCACAACAAAAGAAGATCCAAACACAGTTCACTCAAATGACCATCCAGATCAACAGAGTGCACCACCTTCCAGATCTAAACAAGCCATAACCAACAACAAACATTGGTGAAAAGATACCGGTATGAAGTCAAGGAAGCCCCGACTTTCTGCTTATAAAGTGGCTGAAATAATTTGGGCCAAGAAAATAACTTCGCATTTCCAGCTAACGGCTTTTGCTGCTGCTCGGAATTGCAAGGAAAGAAAGGCATGGCTGAGTTTATTTGCAATAGGAGAGGGAAAGTTGTCGACGAATGCAATAAATTGGAGTAAACAACAGTTAAAGAAAAGAATGCAAGGTCTTAAAAATCACGTCTTCAGCTCTTGCATGAAATGGGCAACAAACAGTGCACAGAAGGTGACAACGGCCAGTGGTTACAGGCCACTTAGGTTTGGTAATGAAAAAATGAAATGCAACTGTGTTTTCGAAAGCTGTATCGCATTATTGGAGAAAGGAAGAGGCAAATAAAAGAATTTATTTATTCACGGTGCTGTCATACTCGATTACACTACAGTTTTGCCAAATAATGAATTTATCCAAAATTATGGCAACTGTATCTCCTCGTACATTCGAGATCCCACGAAATTATTTGGTAGTTGGAGAACACTTTCCTAGTACTCTTAATATGAATACCAAAGGTCAAGGGAAACTTCTGTTTTTGTGTCACCACTTGACCCTCTTCTTGCTGATACCATTAACATTGGCCAGTTTGAGACTGTCCTTTCAGCAAGTCTCGATAATTGGAATTTTTTCTACCATAAGAAGCTACAATTTTCAGGTAACATACAGTCGGCAGCAGACATCCCAGTATTGGCTAATTTTTACTCAGTGAAATGCCAATCTTGAGGACTCCAGGTATCAAAAACGTGCCTCAAAATCTCGGGTATTCAGAAGATTACCAATACGCGAAATGTATTTTCATTACTCTGATAACAACCTTGCGCATCGTATAGATAATTTGAAGGAAATCAAACATTTGACAAGCAATCGAATATTATGCAGACAGTCACTAAATAAGTGAAATATTTATCCCTTTTTGGGTTGAAACTTTGCTTTCCTTTGCTTTCAATTAAAAGACACAAAGCAGATACCAATCAATTATTACAGTTGCAGTTTTTTTTTGTTTTTTTGCAGTTCACCTGTGACAGTTACTCCAGAAATCACTGGCCACAGGATTGGAAAACATGATTGGTTTTTGTATATTCTATTTTTGGGACAATACATTGTACAGTTCCCATTCAGGAACTTTTAAGAAATGAATGCGATGAATTTGAAATATTGTTTATCTAGCTGGGACGTTTGCAGAGGCATTTCTCCAACAAATCTACAGCAGTACCTCAGGTATGGTATCATTTGAAGTCTTCCGAGTCCAAATTATGAAGTTTCCCCCCACTGAAGGGAATTGTAAAGATCAAACAACAGAAGAACCTAGAGAGGAACTGCCAGCTAAGGCCAAGAAGAAAAAAGGAAATCGCAAAGACTTACTGTCTTACTTATCTAGTAAACAACAATGATGCTGTGGATAAACTGACAGAAGTCTTGCCAGAACTGTCACTTTGTTAAAAAAAAAGTGTACCATGAGATGCAGGGCAAGTAATCGAAGGACAGTCCAGTCAAAAAAAAGGTAGCAAGCTGGCAAAGAAAAGGTCCAACATATTCCCTTCAAGGAGCTACCATAGGCAATAACAAGGAAGCACAAGTACAGTAGACAGTAGGCATCACGGCTCCAAAGAAACAACGATTAGGACCCCAAGTACCTCAGGAACATTCTACAAAACAGCCTCACCGAAACGGAAATCAACGAGTTCTGTTACAATTTTCGAAAACTGCTAAACTAGAAAAGAAAGATAGAAACAGGGTACCATGTCTTCTCGTGAACGCCAATAGTGGTAAAACTAGTCTTTTTTAACCCTCCTTGGCCTGATCCATCACTCCAACATGGCAACAGCCACAAGGCAAATAGCCTTCAATAAAGAGACAACGAAATCTACCAAAGTGATTTTCATTGACGAGGCCTCTACGTCAACAATGGACATTGACAACTGGAAGATACTGCCTCGGGGAAGCTTTACAGCAGCTGACGTCAAGTACCAGATAGCTGAATCACTTATAACTGTGATTTTTTTTTTACAAAAACTATCTTGGAGCTTATCGAAGATAAATCTCAGAAGTCAATTCCTCGGAATTAAACCTTGCGGGAGGAAAAGGCTCACTAAATCAACATCTTTGCAAGTTCAAGTTAAAATATTTTCGCACGAGAAGTTTTTCTAATAATATTGATTTAAGAAAGTGGCTAACGCCATTTAGATATTTGTCCTCATCATAGGCAATACCTAGGTCCTGCGTGGATGGACTCTCTGTGAAGTGCGCTCCCACCCATTTTTTTAATGATGAGAGTAAATGAACATGCAAGTTAACCTCCACGTTAGTTTGCTTACACCTCCATGATCTCATAAGAAAATGGAACATCTGTGAACTGAATACTCATTTAAACCTTAGGTTTGCTTGAAAAGAACCAAAAAAATGCACACTCCAGTTTTTCAAAATGGTTTGACCATTCACATTTAAGTGAATATTACAGCTGGCGTTTGGTTCGGAAGGTCAACCCTTTCCTTGAAAGTAGGAAAAGATATGTAACACTGCCTGCTACCCAAGCATTATTGACACTTCCTTGAGCACTGCAGTCTAAGACTAAGAATTTTAGAAGAGGGTCTTGAACAAATCGAGGAGGCTGTGCCTTCCTATCTCGAGTCACTCTTAGAACCAGAATCTGAAATTGTGAACTTGACTGAGGTACTGGAAACACTCAACCTCCGAGGACTTTCAGAGCATCCCTGAAGACTTCGATTGTTGAATTGGTGACCTCCCTTGTAAAGACAGAGAAAGTATCAGAGGTCAGTGGAAGCCTCCAGGCAGGTGTGAAATGACATTTTGCATTCCTTGATACAGGACGACGTCATACCACACACAAAATTATTCTCACGTGTCCAATGGAGCAGCATTTGCGCACTAATCAGAAAGCAGGTTTTTGAAACAAGAGGGTATAAAGAAAGGACTTCACATGCCACTTGGAGATCTGCATAGCCTTCTGTTGTCAAGTGACCTGGAAATCGAATACCTGTTTTTTCTCTCTGAACAGCATTACCATATTCCGGCGCTCAATTCAAGCGTTTTGGAAGTAATTGTTGGCAAGCGTTTTTTCTCCTTCCACAGTAGAAGCCCATGGAAGAAAGGCGTTGGCAATGACAGAGGGATGCAAAGGGAAGATTAGTGGAGCATGGGCTATTGCTTAAGTTAGACATTCCTGCAGTGAGTTCTTTAAGACCAACATGTATTATACTGATGGAAATGTGCGGCACAAAGCAAAAGAAACATAACATATGGCAAGAGTGACCTGTTAGCACAGCTAATTTGGTCAAGCAGTACTGCTCAACAGCTTTCCAACTACCAGAGTACTCTAAATGTAATACTGCCCAGAAAGTCATCAACATATCTGCACCACCATCCTGGAGGATAGGTGGCTGTGGAAATCGCCCCGTTCTCTACAACCTCCATCACTAAATTGGCCATGGTAGCACTCACGGGCGAACCCATGGCACAGGCAAACGTTTGGTGATAGTGTTCCAGTAGAGGTTAACATAATACTGCAAACCAACACACACTGACAAATATCTTGATTCAACTCGCAACACCCCAATCAACATAAGAGGTCTGTGGTGAATACCCTCCTTCGGAGAGCGGAAAAAGTTCCATTAACAAGCGCAGGGAAATACAAAGAAAAGAGGCATGTGGACAACATCTTGATGAACAATAATTATCCGTTATGGTTTATCAAGAGTGCAACTCTCAACGCAAAGCCAAACAACATGTCACAAACGGCAATGCTACGGATGAAGTAAAACATTGTTTGTTGTTCTACCATATGTAAAAGGCATCACTGAAAGAACATTGAGAGTTTTATGCAATAACGGAGTTGAAGTGGGTTTTAAAGCGCTCAACATGTTACGCACTTGCTTCATGAGACCAAAGGACAAACTCACCACATGTCAGTCTAGATGTGTGGTATACAAAGTCAATTGCCTTGACTATGGTTTTGTTTACTATGATCAAATTGACAGAGCTTTAGCTACGAGACCCAAAGAGCGTAGAAGAGCAGTCCATGTTTGGAACAGCAACTCTAAAATCGCTCAACACTCAAATTAGTATGGCCACAGTATGGATTTCGAGCATACCACCATTGTAGACCAAGCGCAGGATTATCTCAGGAGGCTTTTTCTCGAAACATGGTATTAACAGAGAGACCAGAATGCAGGGAACGAACATATGGAAATCCCAGACATTTACAGATTGCTTGCATAATGTTCGTAGTCTCACGCACCGCATGCACGTTTTGTTGTGTTAGTCACTGCACACGTATGCAATGTGAAACATTACATAAGCCATTGCTTTTTGCCAACTTTCAAACCGAAGAAGGCTGAAGCTTTTTGGTCGAAAAGTCTTTTTTCAAGTTTTGCTGTAAACGTTGATTTACAATTCACTAGCCAGTGCCAGAAGGTCCATGAATGAATTAACTAAGCAATCATGACAAGTCTTTCTCTTTTGAGACAGATATAGCCATGGCTATATTTTGGCCACAAAATAAAGGCATGGCTCTCAACGAGAATCTGACCCATATGACTATGGTGAAATGACATCGAACAATATCAAGAATGGATGCGGAAGGCACTTTGCCCCAATAGTGGCAGAACTTATGATACGCAATGTGGTTGCAGGCGAGTAAAGGCCGTCCTGTACTCCTTTCTATCAAATCCCTGACCTACAGATCGTGAGCTTAGTTTAAATAAATTTATCTATTTAATTATACAGTATCAAATATTGCTGCCTCGGAATTTGCTATTGTTCAATTCATTCATTTTGTTAAGACCCCTTTGAAAACCACATTACCGTTAATGGAAATGGAGTTTCCACGCTTTTTTGCTAGCTTTCATGGCAAGAGAGAGAGTAAAGAAAGAAGCAGTCAAAAACAACAATCCAAAACATCTTCTACCTCTATATCTGTGGAAGAAGGAGATCAAATTGCATCTATGATTTCACATGAAAATTCACCGACAAAAAATGACAGACCTACACAACAGATGTCCTGACATTTAAGTCTTCATCTTTGTTCATTGATGAGGGAAAGAGACTGGAGATGCAAGGGACACACCGCCAAGATGAAGACCCAGACACTGGTGAAAGCTAGTACGGGGTCAAGGTGAATGGAACCTTATTAAAGAAGAAATGCCCATACAAGAGTTGCGATGATCTGTCGTATGTCACAGAGTTGAGACTGAACAGCTTGGAAAGAGTCGTTGGTGTTTTTGTTGAGGAGGTGAATTTTGTTAAATGGAGCACGGGAAAACGCACCCGTGGCCACTACATTTGGAGGGACTCTTTTTTACTTTCAGAATAATACAATGAAATAAAAATGACGACATTGTCAAGATACCCTGCAAACACCAACTGCCTCCCAGACGAGACTCTACAGGAAGTGTTTGAACAAGTCTGTGAGAATGGCAGGGGTCCTGCCATTGGGGTACTAAGCTTAACATGCCAAAGGTGGCAAGGCTTGTTCGAGATTACCTTTTCAGGAAATACATTCATTTTAAGTGGCCAAGGACAGTCCATGAGCGACAAAAAGCCTCAGATGACTTTAAAGAAAGATATCATGTAATGTACGAAATTCGAGAGCACATTGGTGGCATCCAAAAGTACAAACAGATGCCTGGGTATATGCAGCACAGGAGTGGCTCCATGAGATTTTACTCCGATGCTGGAGATGAGGCACCCTGGTTATTGCTGAGAGTTTCGGGCTTGGGTCATGAACGCGTTCTCTGACCTGCTTGATGACTGGGATGGTTAAAAATTGGTCATAACAACTGTTCTCAGAAATCGACTTAGCCGTTGGATGTCGTTTAGCCTATGAAAGAAGGCTCTCATTAGTACAGTCTTTTATTTCTATAATTGAAGGGGCATTTGCTTTATGGTTTTAATCACAAGAGACCCTCTCCAACAAAGGCCACATGGCCAAGAGCAAGTTCAATGTAAAGCCCAAGTGTGTTTGAGGGTTTTGCCCACCAAAAGGGTAGTAGGGTAGTTTAAAAATTAGGTAGAAAAACGAGGTAGTTTAAAAACTAGATGGTAAGGATGGGTCATGACAGCCCTACTGCACCAGAATTTCACAGTGCTAATTCTGTTGTAAGGAACTTAAATATCTCTGTTTGCTTAGGGAGGTAAAGAGAAGGGTGATCAGAGTTTAGTGAGACACTTGCCACAAGACAACAATGTGATCATTGTCTCAGACCATGCTTCAAAGTATTGAGTTTCTAATTGTCACCCCAGGAAATGCAGCATATGTCATGTTAATACATTTCCTGACATTTTGAAACCCTAAAAGCTCAAATGTTTTGTGTGAGAGGTGTCTGATTGCTTCCATTTCAGGGAACGTGGCGAGCATGTGGGACTTAGGACAGTTTGACAACTTGAAGATTTGAACATCCCTACCAATCCCATCCTCTGGAGAAGCGCTTTATGGATACTTAGTTTGGGGTGCATAAGGGTTTACCCAAACGAAGTAACTTGATGTGATTCAAGTTGATTTCAGTGAAGGTGTTTTGCAGGATTTTGGTGATATCTTAAGGTCCGTTGGAAACTTTCGAACTTCAAAGGTAAACTGACACGTCCTTCTCGTAAAAAGAAACCTACACAGGCGATCAGGCAGTAACAGACAAATAACGTCATTCACTCTACCCAGCAATCTAATGAAACAAGACATACGTGCAGACACTGATTTGTACCATAGTGGCAGTTGCATTTTTTTTTTCATTCATTCCATTTCTCCTTATGCTTATCATGCACACTTGAGTAACAAGATTGACAAGCTCACAATAAAAGGATTGTGAAGATGTTGGTCAATAGCACCAGTCCATCTGGAATCATATGTAGTGGTTTGCAGTGTCAACGCCAGATGGAAACGTGGAGATGATGCAAGAGAAATTGAAAATGTTGCCTCTGCACATCCAAAGTTTTTACACAAATCAAACCAGTGACATATACCCCGAGTGTGGGCATGGAGAACAGGAGGGGAGGCCAGAGATCGACTCTGGCTTCAGCCTGGTACATCAAACAAATGACTATGAAATGTACCCGTCACTGAATATTACAAAAAGGTAAATAAGTAACCTAACAAATGGTGGCTAGTATTGTTTGACCAGCAAATGATATTTCCACAGGCCTAAATGCTACTGTAAAACTGCTTGCTACCCAAGCCTCAGTTGCTTTAGGACACGTCCTTATTGTCCCTAAAGTACAAAACCTTAACTCCACTCTTGAAGGAAAACATAACCTGGATATCCAGTTCGTTCCCAACCTTACCGTGTTTTCATGCTGGGGAATGTACGCGAGGGGCTGATTGTAGCAGCTACCCTTTTCTCAAAAATTTAAAAAACTACAAGGCATTCATTGACATTAAATTACCTTTGCTTGATTGAATCTTGATTCTTAGTGAACACCACAAACAATTTTATTTATCATGAATAGAAGCATGTATGAGGCTAAGCTCACCAGAGAAAAGAAAAGTCATTTACTCTTAAACAAGCATGGTGACCTCTCTTTTTTCCAAATATTTTTGACCTACCATTCATCCTCTTTTCATTCAAAGTGTTAGAAAAGAAAATACATGTTCGAAAAAAATTATTACTAGTAACGCATTACTATCGTATTCTGTGTCCAGAGACTGTAATAATCTCTTAAACGTCTCAAATCAAATCTTGAAGAGTTATCTTGCTCTTTTGACAGAAGTTGGTGAAGTTCCAAGAGAAACTTGCTAATATCTACAGTATCACTTTGCAGAATAATGTACCGATTATCAAGTACTGTTACCACGTAAACACATAGTCCATATTCCTCGTACAAAAGGTGAAATCGAAATTCCTTATCCTCCGCTTCCCTTTCCATGAAACCACAAAATATCCCATAAGCATCTTCATATGGGAGATAGCCAAATGCTTTAGATCCATCATAAGAAGCCAAAAGCTGCCTAAGAATGTACAAGAAACCCGCCAAAACTCGAGTTTTTACTGTGTTTTTTCTAAAAACTACAGCAAGTCCTTCAAGCTTTTCCTCATTCTCACTCACTTGGGCGACTGCAATGATTTCCTCAGTTTTTCTGTCAATGGAGACCCTAACCTGATTTTACTCCTTTTCTCAGAGAAAGTTAACTTTTTTTGCCAATTTTGTGGCTAAAATCGACTTCTTCATCTACACTTTCATTCGCCATCTGGTCCGCTATTTTGTTTGAACCCACTCTTTATTAGGTCAGTGGTAGATAATGACCGCTGTATAAAAGCCTGATTCCTCAGAAATGACACATTCTATCTCTGTCAGTCTCTCGCTGTACAGTTCTTCACTACAGCTTTTACCCATCATGGCAAGTCAACATGGTGAATGTTTGAGTGCAAATGATCAGCTAATATCTACTTTTGTGAGAAGTTTAAAGCTTTAGTTCAAAGTTTGGTGTGTACAGATTTGACCATTTGAATGATGTACAAGTTGAAGACCTACACAAGTTTGGTAATTTTAAGCTCATACGTTGATTGCGATTGGTTTTGTTTCGTATTTCTTTTTGACACTGATAATATTGAAACTGGTAGTTCTTTCAATATTTCTCATGGCACTGCAACTGTATTATTTATAGACCTTACTAATATTGAGATACGGCGATTTACTTGAAAAAAGCAGGAATTTGGATTGAAGTATTCTAATGGCAATACAGTTGGCAATATAAACACGATCCAGGTTCAGACAAAACAACAGCTTACCAAGCATATGGGACCTCTCAGATCGTATCGACCACCTCCTGCATGGAAATCTACATCTATGGGATTCATTCTTAATCCAACTACAACAAGAGCTTTGTTTATGAATTCCTTTCTTCCTGAATTTTACAATGCAAAGTAAAAGTACTGTAAAAATTCCAAACATTATGTAAAACAATTGGGACCGGAAGACAGGTCTACCACTCAAAGCAGTAAATTGATGGTACAAAGAAACAAATAGACTCAATGATGAACAAAGAAAATCCTGCCGCAGCAGGAGCTGTTTTTGACAGTGATTATACCTTGTTTCCTAGTGATGATATCAGATCTACCAACAGCATTGAAAAGGCTAAACAAATAACACCAAAGCCGAGTTCTCTTGATGGTGACATTAAAAATATGGACAGCAAACTGGTCAGGTCTTTGGGGGAAATTAAAACATGGACAGGAAGCTACCCATAAGGTATTTGAGCAACAAATTGGCAAAATCACCATTCTCCAAACCAGAGTGAGAGATATTAACAAAAACGTTATGGAATTGAAAGAAAAATGTTCAAGCCTCTCTAAGGTGCAGTATTTTAAGCCAAAAAGCCAAAAAAGGAATCAAAAACAAAATAAAAGGAAAGCTAACAAAGCTAAAGCAATAAGAACAGAAGACAACGCAAAAGAGTAACTGAAACCATTGCACCCCAACATCAGTCGCATGTTACAGAGCCTATTAGGCCTTTATCCCTTCATTATGAAGGAATAAGTGGGCTTCTTAAGAAACAAAAGCCATATATCCAATTTGCCTTCGAGAAGGGATTGTTCACTAACGAAGCACAGGACATCCTCAAGCAATATCTAAGCTTCAACCTAAACGAAAATGATGACGATGAAAGTGGTTATATCAATGCTGATGACACAAATGATGATCATGATGAAGATGCTCATAGCAGCATTGATGGTGATGCTCAAGATAGTGATGAAAAGGATAGTGCAAAACTCTAAACAATAACAATATTCACAATTTAAGGCAATTTATGACAGTTTCCTTATAGCATTGTTACATATAATGATAATTAGATGTTCTTCTTAAATTCTTGTTAGTACTTCACAGTTTACGTATCATAATGTTTTGTTGTTGTTGTTGTTTTTCAAACCAGATATGGAACTTATTTTCTCTTCTGTTAGTGTACAACCTGTAAATGATCACGGGCATAAATTTGCATGACCTTCCCCTTTTATATGGCCCATTTTCTCAACCCTCCATTTTCAGCGTCTCAAAAAGTTATAAAACCCTCCCCCAGTTTCCACCCCCTCCCCCTGGAAATTTCTGAAAAGTCCCCAAAATGGAAGTTGCTAAATTTTAACAGTAGTACATATGCACAGATGTACATATGATGTGCGCATACTCAATAAGTAATATACATACAGTACAGCCCCATAATAATGCACGCGCAAGAATCTTGCACCACAAGACATGAAACGCTATGTTTTTGCGGTTTACCTGCAAGAACATTCGAAATGCAAGAAGTTGAAAATCTAGCTGCAAGAAGACACAAGAAGTTACGAATCTTACTACAAACCGCAAGCACCGCTGTCTATGTGTAACTATCGCACGTGAATGTAGCAGATTTGACTCCTGTTATGCGTGATGTTTTCGAATTCGTTTGCTCTAGCACTCGTCAAATACGTATTGAACAATAATAATCATTATAACTAACATACAAAAAGCTTTTACAGCAAAATATCTTAAATATATTCAAAGAAAGGTTAATCAAGGAAACTAGGATGTTGTCCGCGAGAGCGAACGGCTTTTTCTGGACCCCGCTGCTCTGTTTGGATTGAAGTTCATTGACAGTCACCGAGAATAATAACACCTGTGATACGTACATGCATGCGAAGAGTTGATCAACACCGGAATCTTTTGAATTTGCCTAGTGCATTCCTGTTATTTCTAGGAAAATGCCAATATATGTCGAGTGAAATCTTTTTAAAAGACAACATGCAGTGGCGAAGATAAAAACTCATGTCATCGTGACACCTTGAATTTGCATATAGTCTCGAACAGCTCGACGCACAAAGGTCACGCTTTTGTGATGCATTATCGAAATGATGTGTACGCGTCACTTTCACCGACTGAGAATTTTGAAAGGTGGTGTTACTCAGCAAATATTTGCTTTTCTCTCAACTTCTCAACATCAAGTTACTTTCACTCCCTTAAGCATACCGCATGTCTGGGACTCCGGGACACATTTAATATAAACTTAAAATACGCATGCTTTGTTTCTTCACGGCCGTTAAAAAATAAGGACAATAAAATAACATTGAATTCGCGTCAAACTCAGAACCTAATGAACTCTTTATCGAATAAAAACAATTCTAAATCGAAAAAATTTTACGGAGCGACTAAATAAACAACTTATTCCCGGGCTGATTGCAATAGATTAGAGCAGCCGATTTTTAGTCGCTCGCCACTTATCAAATCAATGAGATAGCCGCAACTGAATTCAAAATCGAAAGTCTTAAAGAAGACCTTTCCTTTTCAATGTTGCATGAGGTAAGAAGGAAAACTTCAACATCCACTCTAATTTTATTCCGCGAAACTTAAGTATTTGTTGCTGTAATATTTGCCGTAAGTTATACAAAAACGAAACTCGACCATGCCTTGCGCTAAAAAGCGACACATTGCGTCTTGTTGTGGGCCTTTTTTTACCATCTCCGCATTGTATGAAGTTAGTGCGAAGAAGCACAAAGAAGTTCTTGCGGTCTGCACATCCTACCGCAACAAAGTTCTTGCAGTTTTAACTTCTAACCACAAAGAAGTTCTTGCGGCTTGCAGTATTCAAGCGCAAGTAGCCGCAAGTAGCCGCAAGAAGTCGTCACAGGAACTTGAATTGATCTCCATCGTGGACTCTGAGAGTTGCTGTAAGATTGTCCATCCGGCCATGTTGCAGAAATCGGAGATGGATGGAAATATGCCATGAAGTGATCGCTGCGTATCCAATCTGAGTAACATCGTAGGAGGCTGGTGGGGTGGTTCCGTAATGTTTTCTGTTGTTTTTTGTTAGTGATTTATTTCGTTAGCAAGGTCCGAAGTACCCCACCCAACATGCTGTTTGTAGCCACAGGAAACCCAGTGTGACGTAGCATGTTCCTTGGTGAGATACTATATTTATTTGGCCTAACTTGCGACTCTGTTTGACCAGGGCTTTAGTCTATGTTTGTGGTTTTCCAGGAGCTTGCAAAAACTGTGGATCATTTGAAATATCTCAATTTCCACAAAGATTTGAGAAATTGAGCAACTGTTGAAAAGCGAGGAAACCGAGAAGCCAAATGCTATGAGGATTACAACTGGGAAGTGTTACTACATCCTGACAGCCCTGCACCTTCTACAGGCTAACAAACCCATTTGAGACGATGATTCTGAAAGTGATGGAGATGACACTGTCATTGTCGGTGAAATATGGTAAGAAAGTGAAGGAATCTTACTGGAAGTGAGGGTTTGCATAACGTTAGAAAAGAATCTCAAGTAAATTAGACAAAAGCATGTATTTTCGTAAAGGATATCATTCAGAAAAGGCAGTTGCACTGTTCTACAACCAGGAATTTGCCCGATTATCAAAAGAGATTTTCAAACTGCATTATTTGGAGGACTATCAGGGCGAGGTTTGATTTCGAACTGAAAATTTAAAATTGCTACTTTTGCTACCTGTATCCACTATCATTGGTTTCGTTTTCTGTCCCCTCTTTAGAAGAACTCTCTGGACTCAACATTTGTGATTCTATAGGGGAGGAATGTTATGATTTAACTGGTGACTCGTGACAGTCCGGCATGACCTTAACATTAACACATGATAGTCAAATGAACTACATCTTGATTTTTATGTTTGAATAAATCAGTGTGTTCAACCATACTCAAGGCCGGTTTATTGCAGGAGAACAGGAAACAGTCAGGGTTAAAATGATTGGGGATGGCACTAACGCTCAAGGTAGTGAAGTTCACTTACAAGGAAAACTATGTGCTGGCAATTTTCAAAACAAAAGAGACATATGACAATCTGAAAGGCAGTCTTTCAGATGTTACAACTAAAATGGCTCATTCAAATGAAATTCAGGTTGAAAATGTTAAGTACAAGATTGAGTACTTCCTTGGGAGTGACTGGAAAATCCTGGCTTGCATTGACGATGTAACAAAAACCTTGTCTCTCACCATTACAACTTTCGCCCGGTTTAAGTGTGTTGTTCAGAAATGGGGCATACCGCTGGCTTTTTGACACCGAAGGCCCGTGAATTTACTCGTCGGTAAGCTTTGAGTTTACTCAGATGAAAGAGCTGAGTATCTTCGGATTTATTGGGTTCAAACGAATGAATAGGACTTGTGACTTTTGGGCGGCGATTCTGTTGATGAATTTCAAAAGAATCCAACAATGGGGCCTAATTACAGGCCCTCAAGTGCGTATCCTTTTGTTCTTTGAAGAGTGGTGTTCTCGAAAAAAAATGTCACCTCGCGTTTCCATCTCTTTCCATCTAAAAACGTCTCGCTCAAAAGTGACAGAGGTAATATCGCAATTTGCCGCCGGCGGCGAGAACCGCCGTGACATGTCTTCGGTCACGTCTGAATGAATTTACTTTCGTTCGTGAAGTGCAAGTCGATTTGAAAGCGTAAAAACCGAAATATTTATTTGTAGTTACTTGTTACCGACCGTTCGCTAAGCTTTTCGTTATATTAGTTTATTGAAGCTTAACAACCAAATACTGTCAAACGACAAATTGCAAAGAAACGAGTTTGTTTGGATTCGATTGACTGCACTTGTCAAAACAACAGACAGTATATTCTTATGCAAATACAAAACATAACGCGGGCTTTAAAATAACAAAGTTATTCACGTGGCTCACTCACTTAAAAGGATTCTGCTTTATTTCTATGCGGTATTCCTTTTTCAACGATTGTTCGCTTTGGTCTCATCGAAAATATTTGTATCCGGTTAACAGAAATCATTCGCGAGCTTGCTTTGCTTTGCGCGCGTCCACTCCCGGCACTCACTCTAAAAAAGTTTGCGGTTTTTTAGTAAGTCAATCATTCCACGCATTTAATAAAAGGCATAGAAAATAAAATCAGTCAAGCAGATTCCCAGGAGATTTTATTCAGTATGTTAACAAAAGAAATACATCTCACCTACATCAAAGAGGTTGCGTTCTTCACGATCTTCGGAAGCATGCCGGCTTGTCGGCAAATAGATCGGAATGAATAAGCAATGAGTTTAAACAATAGCTTGAATATATGAATGCTTAATAACCTCAAAATTTGAGGTACACACTTAAACCGCTGTGAAGTTGTCATGCTGAGAAGCATTATGGGGAAAGAACATGCTCACCATTTAAGAGCAGACAAATGTAACTGTAAATCAAGCCCACTCTTTGATTTTTATGGCAGTGAATCGTGTAATCACTGACACCCTTCACTTATTCTTTACGATTTCTGACAATTTATTCGAGCTCCTTATCAGGGAACTGAATAGGTAGGATACGGTGAAAACTGTCCAACAGGGAAAAATATAAACACAAGGCTGGTTATGAACATTGTCTTAAGCAGACAGGAATTCCTTTCGAATGGAGAGTGGAACGAAACACAAAAAAGCTCGAAAAAAGATCTCACTGGACCAGAAAGTTAACTCTGCATCATCCAAAATATTAAGTTGCAGGCACTCCTTCCAAATTTGGAATATCACAAGAAATTAGAGAAACTATGGCATGATTTTTATGGTGAGCTACGTCCACTTCTGCACATTTCAGAAAGGTGCAAGGTTGCTGTTAAAGAGGTCCCTATGATGGTGTTTCACCACTCTAAAGATTTTGAACATTATTTGGTTCGTGCAAAACTTAGGCCCTTAAGCCGTCTTAGGGCGCATTCAAAGATGTCTGTTGCTAATGAGGAAAGTGATGATGCAATCAATAGATACTTCCATAGCCCTGGGCATCATGGGCTTTCAACCGGGCATAAAGATCATAGATACAGTTAACCACAAAGATGCTCTGATTGCCAGAATTTCATTTTTAGCTAGAATCGCCGGTCACGAAATAATTAGTTGAGAGATTTTTCTGTTAGACGTTACTATCGTAGTTTGATTATTATGCACTATTTTTACTCGTTATGTTACAACATAGCGTACTTCTGCGTTTTGCATAGCATTTTTTGGCTTACATTTTTTTTTGTTAGTTCTCTTTGCGCATCATATGTTGTTATGTGCGTGCATGTAATTATGTTTAAATTGATACCAATAGTTATGGTTTAAGTCGTAGGGCGCACATTTTGTACTTTTAGTAGGAATTCGTGTGTGACGGTTTTCATTCACCCTGAAGAAGACCAATCAGTTCCGTCAAAATGTAGAGTTATGTAAAAAAAAGTGTTTTATGTTCGCGTTCCTATACACAGACTCAGACAGACAGATAGATAGATAAATAGAGAGAGACTTGTATATGCTTTTGCTTTTTACAGAAATTTATGATAAGACAGAAGTCATTGGATACTTGCATACCGTTTTGCCAGTAAAAAACGGAAAATTCTTTCTTTGATTTACAGCTGCAAACTGAGCACACAAAAATGCGTATTGCCTGGTTTTCTGCACCAAAGAGAAAACAATTTGCTGAATACTCTGCAAGTAGTAGTCCAGTAAACCTCATCTGATACAAAATCAAATGCTGAAGATTTGTTAATGACTAGCACTTTAGACATTGAACCACTTCCACATGTACCCTTTCCCAAGGAGGACACTCCAGATATATTATGACTCGTGGTATGTTTAAGTCTATCTGTCCTGGAGAGCTAACAACAGTGAAAGCAAAACTAATGCATGTTAATGAACCAAAACATATGAAGATGTGACAAAGGTGAAGCTTTCACGGCAGAAGGAGACCAAACTGTTGATAATATGGGCTTTTCGAAAACAGTGTTTTGGCAAGATTTTGTGAACAAAATCGAGGTTGGTGAAACTTGTATCTTTCACAATTTGGGAGCAAACCAGTTGTATGTTAACACAGCAAAAAAGGTAAGACCATAAGATCCACATGACCCTTTCGACACCATGCTTGCTGTTGCAACAGCACAACCAGAAGACCTAACATTTACCACAACAAAAGGTCAAATTGTGGGTGTATTATCTTGTTTTTCTTACGAGGCTTCCATAACATGCAACAAAAAATTGAAACACTTAAGTCACGTATAGTTACCTGTCGTTCATTGAATAAAAAATTCTCAACAGTAATAATTGTTGTCCATCCTAACAATACTACCACAAAAACCAGTAAAACAAAAGCGAAATCTTAAATGCAAACGTAATTTGAAATCTGAGTCGCTATTTTTTACATGTTAAAACGTTTAGTAGGTAAAACAAATTAGTAATCCAAATTGATTTTCAATAGACGGGAGAAGCTGTACATTTTTTCTAACATACCCAGTAATTTTTCATAACTGAAAACTTTCTAACTGAAGAAACCTTTCTAAGGGAATTAAGTTCTTGCAAAAGAGATGTTTTTTCACTACTCAGTAGTGCCAAAACAATCTGCTCTGTCTGCTGGTGACGACCATATCTGGTGTTAATTTTCTTTGTTCAGTGATCCTGTCGACATTTCCTACATTGCAGGAAATCCGCAGATAAACAAATAAAGTATCATTAGATATTACCTGCAAATACAACATAGATGAGATATGCAGCCTCGTTCGTTCTTTTGCAGGAGACCTTCTTAGACCAAGTTCATAAGTACAACGAAGATTGCACTTCCCCTTGTCTGGCCTGGTTTTGAAGAGGGCACGGATAAACAGAATCATTTCAGCTTCCAAAGTGGTCACTCAGTGTGGGAAGAAAGAGTCTCTAGTTTGATCTACCTGTTGGATATTGCTCATGATCGACATGACAGCACTTATGAGTTCAGGATTTTGAAGAGGGAGATCTGTCAGCAACTGAAGTGAAACCAGTCGTATGCCCAAGGATACAGCCTTCCAGCCACTGCGCAAACATTTCCTTGATTTAGGCATATTCAAAGCTTTTGAGGAACTCTAATGGGCACAGTACAATGCGATGCGATATGTTTGGAAAAGTTTTTGCAGTCAATTTACTCAGAGCAGTAATTTCTCGGTGGGAATGAAGTTTTTGATAATCATGTCTTCCGTAGTGTGGAGCTGGAAGATACAAGAGATTTTCTTTGAAGGTTCCTCACCTTTTAAGTCCCAATAGAGCTCAGCATGCATTCTCCCCTCATAACATCAATGCATAATGGCGCAAGCAGGTCATGGGATAACGGAACAAATGAGGAATCATTCTGATGATTCAGTGGATTCTTCTTACTAGTAATCTTTGAAATGTATGGAGTCCAGTAAGGAGAATTTGTATTTTGACACTGATGCTTAAAGGGTCAAGGGTACAAGCTTCACCAGTTTACCCTGTTTCTTTCGCCTATGTGTGTTCTTTGTGACATGTCAAGTGCAACTTGACAGGAATCAAGATGGTGGCCAGAAAGGGTGACAAAGAGCACTCCAACAAAATGCAGGCTAAGAGACATTCACTTACTACATATTCTTGGATTAGATGAAAGGATAACTTGCAAGAGGAATTTCAACCAGATGAAGTTGAAATAATCCACAGAATTGGCCAGAAGAAAAAGAGCGACGAAGATCAAGGGTCACGGCAGGAAAGCAAGCGTGCTGTTATTACGACGCTTCAGTTGAACAAAAGTAAAATGAAGATTCTGCTGAAACAGAGGTTACTCAAAGGAAAGGAGTTCGTAATTATGGAAGACATAGTAAGATATAGTTCGTAGCTACGGAAGACAAAGTAGTACTTTCAACCTCACGGTTGAAAGTACTAAAGAGCAAGAAATCTGTTGAGAGTGCATGGCTCTCCAATGGCAAACTTCTATAAACAACACCATGACCCTAGGGTACAGGAAATACGACGCTGGTCTGATCTTGGTAATCTTGAGTAAAATATCTAACTGATGTAATGTAACATCTGAGTAGGGGGTTATTAATACCTATGGATAGTTCCAGTTTAAGCCCAAATTAATCATTGCCATTTAGCCAGCTAAACAATGACCAGTTTCATAACTGTAATTAAACACTCAAACATACATCTAAATGAAAACAAGATTACAAAATTGCAAAGTCTTGTTTTCAACCCTTTTTTCATTAAACAGTCGTGGAAGGTCGTATCTAACACTAAATTCTGATTTAGATCCTGATCATAATTATCACAGCCACATTGTGTTTTATGTTGATGCTTGTGATTACCATGATGAAGGCACTTTCAAACAAATGATAAGGGCCTCCACAGGTACACAATTGTCAATCTTGCCTCCAAACATTCAAAGCATAGCAAGTGACCTCTAAGAGGCTAACCATTTGTTAAAAAATTATACTGGTTTGACTGTATAATTTTTTGACTGGAATAAAATGCCTACTTCCATGCCAAGTCACTTTGAAGCATACCTGGATTTTTTAGCACAAGAATGTGGCTGGCAGCGATTAGCACAGGTGATTTTACAGAAAATATTTTAGAAAACATCAGGGTTTGTGGTAAACATTTTACCAGTGGCAGGGCAGCCCTGAGCTTTGGGATAGACTCAATCCGCATTGGAACCCAAGCTTAAGAAAATAAACGAAAACCACAGAAGAGGTGCAAAGTCTGCTACAAGAAAAAACATCAGAAAGGAAACCTGCTTCTATTGCCCAGGCTTCCCCGACCATACCAGGCCTCTGCTATTACCCCTGCTTGAGACATTACCATACCAAACTTGCACATTGGATAAACACATAACTTAAGGCATCATTTATGATAAATAACACCTGCATGAGAGGTAGCTTTTGCACCAACAACTTTATGTCAACATCATTCGTACGCATTTCTACAAATGCTACGTGGAGCACAAAATGCTCAGACTTGCCGCAAGCACCCTTACATTTGTTGACCTTCACTTAAGTTAAATAACTACAATCTCAGATGGAATAAAATGGAACAGACACCCCCCCTACCCCCCAAAATCCATCCTTAATTTGGGGGGGGGGATGGTCTAGATGTTCCATTTAAAATTCACTACATCACAAGATAATGGGTGCCATTAATTAGAAGGGCAACTGTCAACACTAAAATTGCTCTAAGACACTAGTCTCTGACGCAGTCGTGGGCATCAGTCAAGGTCATTGTGGCCCAAGTTTAGGTATTACAGGAGCGCTATTTTCAGTAACACAGTATATAATGCTTACCATTAATGTGACATTCCCAAGAATTAAAGGAAAAAGAACGAACAATTTGAATACCCAAAAATATTTTGCAACATGCCATCATGAAAAAATTCCAAAGGAAACGAAAGCCACAATAAAAGCCATGAAGGCTACTACAGAACTACTACCGTATAATAAGTGCAGACGACAGAGCACCTGAAAACAGGAGACAATTATGTGGCCAAAACAAGCTGAACAAGAGGCATTAATTCCCTGAAGCATTGAAGAATTGAGATCAAGAGGGATTTTTTCTTTGCAGCATCTGATGGAACTAACAGGAATTCATCATGTCACTGATCAAACTGATGGACGTCTTCTAGACAGAAATGGTTACGTCTTTCTACAAGCACACAAAAAGGGGCTAATAAGTCAAACGGACAAAGAAAACAGAGAGGTATTTGCTCAAAGAATGGAAACAGATTACACTCCGAACTTATGGCCAGATTCTATAGCTTTTTACCTAGATGGTGTGTCCACAAAACAAAACCCAGGGACCAAGCCCACGCCCACAAAGGGAAAGCATGGGAAAGAAAATCCAAAGGCCTTGTGCAAGGGTGCTTGGCCAAACGGAGCAGGAGGAAAAGTTGCCAAGTTTATGGTTGCATTAAGTTATCGCAAAGGAGTATTTGATAAAGATATGAGAATATGGACCTATTTCACATCTTTTTTCAACCCAAATTATCACAGAATGTTTGTGCGTTCCAGGAAAGGATTGAGTCGCTTGTGGTTGCACGACGGTAATCCCTCTCAAAACAGCAAAGCAACCCACGAGGCTATGGCTTGCTGTCAGTTGGAACTTTTAAAAACACCACCATTAAGTCCAGACTTGAACCCTACAGAGAACATTTTTCACAGTCTCCAGTAAGTTAGAGAAAAACGCCCTTGAACAAGGCATTACTCATGAATCATATAAAGAGTTCTGTAATAGGGTACAGAGAAGAATTAATGGTATTTCTCGGGAGTTGATTGATAAAACTAAACACTTTATGAACAGCTGTGTCACTGACATAACACGAAGCAATGGCAAAAGGCCGAAACGTTAAATTAGTACTTTTAAAATGTACGGCACACTTGAAGTGCGTTTAATGATAGTTTGACACTTCAGCGGTGGTTTTAAGAAATATTTCATATGATTTAACCCTTTAACTCTTCGCGCCAATAATTATCGTGCGCTGGCGAACGATGACTGCTGCTGCTGCTGCTGCTGCTGCTGCTGCTGCTGCTGATGAAAGCTGCCTGCTTTCCAATCCAACCAATAACGTTTTTTGATAGAAAAGACAAAGCCATTAGAATGTAAAGGTTTTCTCATTGGCTGTTCATTACGTAGTCCCTGCCAGGTTGGTTTCATGTTCGCATCCCCACGCTGCGCGGGGACACCATTTTGCCTATTGTTGTGAAGGCGTGTGTTGCGATATTGAATGCGATTTTCTTGCTTCAATGACTTCGAAACAACCCAAACCATGGAATACTCTCGAGCAAACACAGGAATTACTGTTGGACAGCGATTATGTAGTCGATTTGGGGTCAGAATTTGGAGATTTGTCATCCAAAGAAGAAATGATCGATGCAGGTTGCGATCCAGTTGTTGAGAGAGAAAAAAGGCAAAATAAGAGCACAATACTTCAAGCGGTTCCTTGTGGAACCGATGGGAGCCCTAACCAACACAGAAGCCAAGGCCATGAAATGTGTCTTTTCTACAAAAAACATGGAGCGAGAGAGTGGGATGCCAGTGGACACAAATGCAATGTCCTCCATTCCTGCACAATCCACCGTCTCTAATCACACCTAAGTGATCTCACTGAACAACACACTACCTACCAATATCAGACAGTATCTACCAATAAAACAAAGAGCCCAATTTCACAGTGCCACAATAAAACCTATATTAACGTATGGCCAATTCGTCTCGAGTGTGACGATGCAAGACAACTTTACGTCGAGCGTTTAAATAACATTTATTACCAAAGGGAATAAATAACATTTATTACCAAAGGGAATAAATAAATTTATTAAAAACTGGACTAGGTATATTGGATTTCTGCCATTCTGATTGGCTGGACGGAGCCAGGCTATCAGCTCATATACCTGCTGTGACCAAATATGGACAATGAACACTCAACAACAAAATGAACAAAGTGAGCTGGAAGTTTTTTCCTCGCCAGCAACCCGGCGAGAAAAATAGACAAGTAAAATCACTTGGCAGCGAATTTGAATTAAGCAGAAATTCCAACAGCGTCACTAACAGCGTCGTCTAACACAAGTCAAAATTGTTTGAAGAACCTGTGCAGAAAAAGAAATTAGAAATTTTTATTTAAAAGCATTGAGGGTTGTGTTTACAATTAATTTCTTTCATCGATCGTCACGTCGATCATTAAAATTGAACAAACGGTAGGTTTTATCAGGAAGCCTTTCCACTTCAAAATATCAAGACAAGACAAAATAAAACAGTGAAATGGGGCAGAAGCATTTAATAACAACTGTCACACATTCATGACGATTCGGTGCGAAAGTTGTGAAGCAGTCTAAACAAGTACTAAACAAACTACAGCTGCAAACTACCAAGAAGGCCGAAGGAAGGGCTAAATCTTTTTCGGCTTTAACACGCAAAATTGACACTGGTTTACCTGCACTCGTTGTAGCTCTGTGTTCCAACAGGTCCAAATGCTCAGATAGAAATCGGATGCCATGTTGTTTGAATGTTGTTTTTACCATTCCGTCCGCAACCTCTAAACCGAGAACTGCATTTTGTGCTTTGCATTAAACAAACTATGATGGTGAATTCTAATGTTCCTCGCTACAGTAATCTTGCTTCTGAGCTGCATAGAAATTACTTAGTTCTGTCTTCATTTCGATCAAACACGCACATGATGGCTCCGTTGTGCGAACTGATTACAAACTTGTTCTGTTTCAACTCCAGCAGCTAATATGGTGAAATTGTAAAGCTTCAATCCGCTTTGAACGATGATTACAAAAATGTTTCGGGAAAAATCAAACATGTACCATATTTCAGAGCCAATAATTAGAAGATTTTTTTCTCAAACTTGTGCCACTTCGTTCACTTTCGAGCAGTTTTCATTGATTCATTCAGCTTTGCAATGAAACGCTGCAACACTTCGCAAGGTTTTGACGCCTTTTTCGTTCAGTCATATGATCGATTCTTGCTCCCTTTTTATCCCTTTTCTCATTTTTCTCTTTCTTTCTTGATTTTTTTTAACAAAAATAGTAGTTAAGTTTTTAATAAAACAATTATTCTACTCGGGCTTGCTGGATATGAAATGATTATAACCAACTCGGCGCTACGCACCTCGTTGGTTATCTATCATTTCATATCCAGCGCGCCCTCGTAGAATAATTGTTAATTATGCAGCCTGCCTTGCAATTAATTACCCCGGATGGTGTCACATCCGGGACTTTAACAGGTTTATATTTAGGCTTCTGAGCATGTGGTTGCAGGCCTCTTTCATTTTAGCTTCGGTGCAGGGCAAGCATTTTTGCATTTTCTTCTGTGAGTATTTTTACACAGGAGAACTACACGGCCAGAATTTCCAACTTTCTCTTTTCCAACGGACGAAGAGAAGAGCTGGACATTGATTCAAAGGACAACCAGATAAGTAGGCTGTGTTTATTAGTTTTAATCGCCACGGCATTACCGTCGCTCGAGACACATGGTGGCTGCGAACCCGAAACCACGTACGCTTGTATTAGGGCATTCATTTGTACGCAGATTGGAAGATTTTGCGGCCCAAAAACACTCCGACGGATCTTTTGACCTCAACTTAGGATTGGCAAAGGTCTGTTCGGTAGTTTTTCACGGGAAAGGAGGGCGAACAGTGGACAAAACAATTAAGTACGATCTCGATGACATTCGCAGTGCCGCCCCCCACATTGTTATCCTCGAACTTGGATCGAATGATCTATGTGACAAGGACGACCCCGAGACTATCGCGCTTTCCATAGTCGCTTTAACAGAGCTTTTACTCAAAGACCTGAAATTGCGATTTATAATTGTTTGTGAAGCCATCGAACGACAGAAGGAGCCTTTCGATGGATATAATGAAAAGGCCACACAAATGAATGATCACCTGAAGGAATTATTACGTGGAGTATCAGTCGCGAAGTGTTGGCAGCATTGTGGTTTGATTCAGCCGACGAATAATGCAGTATATGACCGCGACGGCATTCACTTAAACTATATGGGAAACAAGGCCCTTTACCGAAGCTATAGGGGTGCCATTTTGTGGGCACTGTCCCAGGTTCAAAAGGGTTAATACCAATGTTAGGATTTTCAGTATAAATTCGGCCTTTATAATTCGTGCTGCATAATTTTATGCGGACTATCCTTAATAGGATACCAGGCACCATGTGCTTTGTTGCAGCCATTTGTTATTATTGGCCACTAGGCAGTTATTTGTTTTAGCCAAGACTTTGTTTTGGGCCCTTATTGTCACCACACATTTGTTTGTTATGGACGTACAGTTTTTGGCTTTTGTCAGCATGGGTCATGATACTTATTCGGCGGGAGCAATACTGCTCTGGGCCATTCATGTACCAGGTTATGCTGTTGCATCATTATGTATGCCTATTACATCCTTGTGGTGTGATAGAATTTTATGGGCCATGTGTTTATGTCGTCCTATTTTGTTGTTGTGTGGTTCAAGGGCACCAATTTTTTGGCTATTGTTTCATGTATGCACGGTTTACCACTGTCCTTCCAAGCTCTAAGGGGAGCTTTGCGCTACTTTTTCTTGTTTACACTCATAATACGCCCTAAAAGTTTATTTTCGTTGCCAGAATGCCTCCTAAAAGAACACAAAGCTACTTAAGCAGAGTAGCCAAGAGGCGTCGAGTGGTAAGCAATACACCTTCAGAAACGCCAGGGCACCCGCACCCATCACTCCTTCAACCGATCCAGTCAGGGTCCCAGGATAACTCCCCTGCAGTACCGGTGCCAATGCAGTCAGTCCTTACCCAGGAAACTCTGGCAACTCTTTCAAATACAATCACAGCAGCGGTAGCTAGCGCCTTGCAGAATGTTGCCCAAGTCCCACCATCTGCGTCAGCAGCAATACCAGTGGTGCAGTTCATTCCTGATCCTCCACAGAGGTCTGGTCCAGCAGTCCATGATAGTTCCGACATAGCAGAAACCACTCCCCCTACTGGCAGTGCAGACCAATCAGTGCAACACACTGTTGACACAGCAGTCCAGCAAGTAACTGGTTCATTATTACCCTGTGCAGTAACCTCACCACCAAGTAAGAACACTTTTTTGTCAGCGGCTGTTTCACTAACACACCAAGTGCCCGATAAAGTTAAAAAATTGATATGGGCTAATGAATATGTAGATTTTGCCATCCTGCTAAATAGTAGTATTACTCAGGCAAATGACCATTACACCTTTAGGGTGGAGAAAGATGATGGGGGTAAGCCAACTTTAACTCTAGCACCTAATCCCAAGCGGCAGTCGGTCCACTCCATTGAACAGTGGGTCTCAGCCTTTCAGGTCTTTGTCGCCATTTATGCTGAGAAGGCCCCCCATGATACCCCAGCCCTGATGAAATATGGCTCCGTAATCCGGGAGCTGGCTACGCAGGGTGCAAATTGGAAGTTCTACGACGAGAACTTTCGTAGTATTAGACAGAGCCAAGGGGCACCATGGGACCAGATTCACGCTGAGTTATGGTTGAGGTCACATTATTTTCGTGCCACAGCAAATACCCAAGGGGGAAAAAGTAAACAAACAGGGCAATACATTCCCAAAGGGTTCTGTTATAAATTCCATAGGGGAATTGAATGCAATGGGTGTTCCTTCAAGCACCGATGTTTCCAGTGTGGGAGCAGCCACCCCATTTCCAAATGCCAGCAAGCTCCCAAATTGCCAACGGGGAATACAGGGTCCAAACCAACCCCACCACTTTACAACCGGGTCGCTTCCAACAGCAATACTACCATCCGAAGCAATCCCAACTCCAGTCAAGGCTAAGATTTTAGCAGCATACTTAGCTGGTTATAATGAAAATTCTCGTAAACATTTATTATCTGGATTTTCACATGGTTTTCGTTTGCATTTTCAAGGGCCATTGGAGGGCACTTATTCTAACAATCTTTTTTCTGCGTCTGAGCACTCGAATATTGTTGATCTCAAGTTAGCTAAAGAAATCCAAGCAGGTCGTATAATGGGACCATTTGCTACACTCCCATTGCATAATCTCAAAATATCTCCCTTAGGAGTGATTCCTAAGAAAGTGCCAGGTAAATTTAGAATGATTCACCATCTTTCATTCCCCTTTGGAGCTTCAGTTAATGACTTTATCCCTCCAGAGTTCTGCTCAGTACATTATGCCACGGTCGATGACGCAATTAGGATTATCAAACGTTTAGGTGCAGGCTGTACTCTGGCCAAGACGGACGTTAGGAGTGCTTTCCGCATCATCCCAGTTCACCCTTTAGATTACTAACTACTGGGAATGCAATGGAAAGGGAGATACTATGTAGACCGCTGCCTCCCCCAGGGTTGTGCTAGTTCTTGTAAGACCTTCGAAGCTCTCAGCACCGCAATGGAGTGGGTAGCGCGAAGCAAATTAGCGATTCCCAACATCCTACATATTTTAGATGACTTTCTTATTCTTGATACATCCCACGATGCTTGCGGTGCTGCCCTTCAACGGTTTTTACATTTTTGTGAGGACATCGGGGTTCCCATGGCTCCAGAAAAAACTGAAGGCCCTAGTCAGGTATTGCAATTTGCTGGAATAGAGTTAGATTGTATAAATCTTGAGGCCAGGCTTCCAATGGAAAAAGTTAGCAAAATCTTAGGGGCAATTCGCAGTATGTTGCCCAGAAAAAGAGTTAAATTGAAGGAGCTCCAATCGCTTATAGGTCTCCTGAACTTTGCTTGCTCGGTAGTTTCCCCTGGCAGAGTTTTTATCCGGCGATTGATAAACCTCACCATTGGTGTCCGACATGCACATTACCATATTCGGGTTACTACTGAAACTAAACAGGATTTACGAATCTGGGAAACTTTCTTAGATTCTTTCAATGGAAAGTCCTTTTTCTTAGAGGAAGCCTGGTCGACCTCGCATACCATGCATTTCTACACGGATGCCGCACAATCTAGCGGATACGGTCTTATTTTTGGCAAGCACTGGGCTTATGGTACATGGCCCGATGCATGGAAGGCACATAATATTTGTTTTCTCGAGTTTTTTCCAATTGTCATCGCTCTCAGTACTTGGTGTACAGAATTAAGAAACAAGAGGGTGCTCTTTTTTACCGATAATGAGAGTGTAGTCCATGTCATCAATAAGCAAACAACGAAGGACACTAAGATGCTAGTATTATTGAGCACTATGGTTCTGATTTGCTTGAGGAACAATATTTTCTTTAGGGCGCGCCATATTCAAGGAGTTAAGAACGTGCTAGCTGATAGTCTATCTCGTTTACAGGTCGACAAATTCCAAACATTGTCTTGCGGTATGGACCCATCACCAACCCCACTGCCAGCACCCCGTTGTTTATCTACTAGCATTGTTAAATATATTCCTAAAGACTGATGGTTAAGTTAGTTGATGGCATTTAACGATGAGCTGTTGTGCAGGGGCCAACAGCCCAGGACATATGGGTTTTTGTTCAGATAGATAGCTGCCGTATTAGGAGCACTTGTGCAGGGGCCAACTGCTTCCTTCAGGCTTGGATCTGGAGAGACAGTGGTATGTTGTTAGTATAGATTCGTTTAAGTGGAAGCATTTGTGCAGGGGCCAAATGTTTCGCAAAACATCCAGCTAATCTAAATATTTTAATAAGTGTAAGCTTTTGTGAATTATTTCACAGTTTTTTGGTCAACCTTGTGTGCAGGGGCCACTGGGTTAGATTCAGTAGTCATACTTTAATTTTTTAACTTTAATTTTTTGAGCATATGTAGTTCAGACTCAGATATGGAAGGACGTTTGTATGCTTTGTATAGAGTCCCTTAAGTGGAAGCATTTGTGCGGGGGCCAAATGTTTCACAAAACATCCAGCTATTCTGAATATTTTAATAAGTGTAAGCTTTTGTGAACGATTTCACAGTTTGTTGGTCAACCTTGTGTGCAGGGGCCACTGGGTTAGACTCAGCAGTCATGTTTCTGTGTTATTGGTTCGTTCCTGTTAAGTCACTGTGCATTGCTTGGGCTTCGGGTGGGGCGGCCCTGTCTCACTTGTACGATCCGGGCTTTGGCGTGTTTGCCCTCACCTTTGCTGGGAAAAGGTTTTCATTTCCAGATCAATTGTAATTTGATATGAGATTATCAATAAACGGCCACTTAACTGAGTGGCCAAATTATGGCAAAAACTGTGCCAGTCTAGTTCCATTCCCAGCAAACTGAGCTCAGCCTTGGCAATGCACATTGAAAAGTTCATTCGTTAGTAAGCGGGCAAGGGGCATAAATAACATTTATTACGGAGTTGGCCACTTTTCTGACGAAAATGGTCGTCATTTTTATCCCAAAGAGATCCAGTTGCCACTGATAGAAGCCAGCAACGTAACATATATGGATAAAGATTTCTATAAGTGGATACCGAGCCTTGGGTAAGTGTATTTTGTTTTTATTTTCCATCGATAGTGAAAGATTGCTTTTACCTATATCGTGGGCCAAGCCATTTAGAAAAAGCCTCCATTTTGTAATATTTTATTGATATATTCGATGTAAGCACCGATATAGTAATACTGATGATGTAAAAGCTCATTTCTTAGAGGCATGACCGGCAAAATCGTCCAGGCCATCAAATGATATAACCATTGGTGTCAATTGACAGGGGGTCTCCTCGATAAGCCCAGAAAGGCTTCTGAGACTTCCTGCTCAATGTTGTTAACGTTTCAAGTACCATCAAAGAAAAACTGTAAACTCAGGGTTAAAATTTGGCGGTCGCACGGTCGCCCGTGGCGACTAAGAAGTGTCCAGGGCCACTAAAAGTTGAGGTTTGATCGCCCGAAGGGCGACTACGATTTGAGAAGTGTGAAAAGAATAACAATAACAAAATAAAATGTTTTTCCTTGGAGTACCTTTCTTTTCTTTCCTTTCTTTCCTCGAAACTTTAAAAGTTTCGTTTTAAAGTGCAAAATTCAAACCGTTCGTGATCGAGTTTTTAGATCGCTCCGATATGTAGACGCCATTTTGATTTTATTGACACGGGATGCGGTACGTTTTCAAACATGAATATCGACAAAATCACTCAACACTGCTCGATATAATAGACGTACTTTTCACCTGAATTCAAAAGCATTCGAAAGAAATCGTGATACTGTAGTTTATAGACGTTGAGAAGATCGTTTTGTCCGTATTAGGAAAAAATGGTCTAGTTTTTCTTTGGGAGTCAGATATGGACCAAGTCAGAACCTATGGGTTCTGACCTACAGGGTAAGGAAGAACGAGACGAATGATTCCCAACACAGACCAAACAAAGTTTTGATTATTATAGCAATTTAACCAACTTCTTGAGAGTACACTGGCAAATGTGAGTTTTCAAGACAATGTCAAGATCAAGCAAATTTCTTTTGGCGTGTCAGTCGAACACCCTACTAGAAAACACGGGCCGAAACATCCGTGAGGCGTTTATTCGATTAAAAATGGTTTAAAATTGTTTTCTTTTAGTAGAGAAAATTTGAGGGCCACTTTATTTTGGCCTGGGCCACTAAGAATTCAGGGATACTGGCCTGAGTGGCGACCAAGCACTGAAGTTAATTTTTAGCCCTGTAAACTTACATACAATATTGGGCAATAAAGTATTATTGCTTATGCCCAAAAAATATGTAAGTCTTCGATTTAATTGCTCAAAGCTTTCTTTTGTAATTCAGTATTCCTTTAGTTTGAATCGCAAGCTTTGTATTTTGTAATTTCAGCTGTACTGACGTACAGATGAGTAACAAATACCTTCAGTGCCCTGAGTATTTGTGTTGTGGTTTGTTCAAGAAAGTGGAGTTACCTCAAAGAGAAGGCAAAAAGTAATTATGAAAGGAAGGAATGGGAAACAAAACTTTCACATCACTACTGGTGCTACTGGAGCGTGATGAGGTTCCACCACACAGGAGGTCATCACATCATACTTCTAGACAACACATATTGATGAGTGTTAATTTATTCATAATTTGTATTGAAAAAACTGAACGTAGTTTTTTGGCTTTGTCAAAATAGGCTGAAAACGTTGACCATCCACAACAGGCTATCAAGAACAGAGCTCCAGCAACAGATACAGAAGACCTGGTCACTGCTGTGCAGCTGGCACTTACACAGCGCAAGATTGAATTCTCAACTATTTCTGGATTGGATGGAGTACAGAAAGAACATCGATGTCTATGTAATGATGTACGGATAAGGAGGTGGCAAAACACATCACGCCCCTGGATGATAGTTACAAATGCAGCCAAATGTTGAAAGAACCAAACAGGTACAGCAGCGACATTAGTCTGGTGGTATTGTAGCAATTGCCATCATGGAAAGCTCACAAGGGTAACTGTCCCTGCCTGATCAAATTGAGAAGGAAATTTGCCCAATGCACACCATCCCTGCCAAAAGAGGATGCCTAAAGTGCTGCTAAACGTGTGTATTCTCAACTGTTTCTGGATTGGCTGGAGCATAAAAAAAAACATTGACACTGAGTGTAATGACATCCTGGAAAGAACATAGACATTATCCCTCATGAAGTTTAACATATATCTTTAAAGATGAAGCGAAGTGTAATGAATGACATGTAATTCATGGAAAACAATACGGTGTCATACAAAGAACATAAACATAAATACAATGATGACAAGGGTTCATTGGATGAAACTAAAACAAAAAGGTGTGCACCTTTGTCATAGCGTACTGGACTCAGACCCAGGGAGGGAGGCTTCCTGCCTGCCTTCCATGTGTGGGTAAATGCATCTGTATCCCGTCCAACCCCAATCCCCACCCCCTCCTTCCAAATCAAGTTGACTCACTGGACTGGCAAATTGTCACCGACTTTAAAAAAGAGGGTGGATTCCTTAGGACTACATTTCAGATGGTCACCATAGACAGAACTGAGCAAGAATTGAGATTTGAAAATAATGCTGATTACTTGTTTGTGTTGTGCGACCATTCCTCTTAGATGGTCTATCACGCTCCTTTTATTCCGCAACAATAGGGTTGTTTCTGAAGATCTAAGGCACTAGGACGAGAGGGTTTCATTGCAAGCAAGTGATGAGTGCCCCCGGAATGTGTGACTGAATGCGAGGAATATGAATTTGCTGTTGGAGTTGGTTTTACATCATTTTCCTGGGGCTGCATTTGACGTCATTATGAAGCACTACCCAGACTAAAGAAGAACGAACTGTTAAGTTATTTGACAAATTAGACTGAAAACCATTCTATGTTGAAATCAATGTAAATAAGTTGTGACACATATGAATTTCTTAATGAGCAATGCCCAAAGTATCTATCAGACAAAATAGTACATGTCAGTGACACTTCAAAGAGATCTCAGTCTTGATACCGGGAAATTCTGGGACACTTCTTATTTCAGACATTAAATTATGGATATGCTACCTACAAATACTAGGTGAAGTTCCAGCATTCGAGTGTTTAAAGATAATTCTATTAAGTATGCAAAGGAAAGGTACATAGGAATTGGCAACTTTCCTATATCGCGGTTATGTAATTTTAGGTTTATCCCTTTCATTAATCTTTTTTAAGCTTTTCAACCATGTGAAATTCGTCATGGATAATATATAGGATTTTTACCCAATTATTTATTTACTCTATATGATATAATTCTTAGGAAGGTCCACAAGTCTATCAGTCTGTGACTGTAATGTGTTTAACCTCGTTGAATAAAGTTATCATTTATTATTATATTTCGAACCAAGATCCTTCGTCCTTGCCTTATTGTGTTAGAACAAAATTATCAAAGCTGGTTTTGCCAAAATTTCGAGGAGACATCATGCAACATCACAATTTCTTGGATAGCTTTGAAAGCACCACGCATACAAACACCAAGCTGTCACAAACAAACTATTTGAACTCCTTACTGGAAGGCCAAGCTCAGCGCACAATTGAAGGTCTTCCTGTGATGGAGGACAATTATCAAGCGGCTGTCAACATTTGGAATCAGTATTTTGGAAAACCGCAACCAATCATTTCCACTCATGTGGAAAAGCTACTACAAAATCCTGTGTGTAATAGAGACAAGCCATCAAAATTAGGTTTTGTTTAGGACAAAGATAGTGTCCATGTAGGAGGACTTGAAGCACTTGGAGTAAATTCCAGCTAATATGGTACAATTGCAGATTGCAAGAAACACAAATCAAGACGTCTAAGAGATATCCAATCTTCTAGCTGACATTCAAAGAGAAGTCGAAGCACACAAGATACATAAACGAGAATGATAAAGTTAGTTCCGAACAGCACAAAGAACAGCTGACCAACAGCTGCAACAAAAAATGCCAAAATGTTGCCTCAAGAAAACCTTCCGTCAAGGACGCTTTTGGTGCAGATCAAGGCCACACTAAACAACAGACCATTATGTTTATGATGATGGAGAAGGGATTTTGTATCATGCACTCACCCCATCCCACCTAAATTCTGGAGGTAAATCACATCTATGCCCAGTGACCGCAAATTCGAGATCATAATCACCAACAATTTACTTACAAAGACAAAAATACCACAATCACTTCCTGGGTGAGTTCACAAGGCAGTGGCAACAAGATTACCTTCTGGGTACATATGAGAATCATCCAACACGCGTCACACGTCAGCCCAAGAGAAGACTGTGGATGGATACGCAGTTGTTCTGAAGAACGACTGCATACCCCAAGTATTTTGGAAGTTTGAGAAAGTAAGAGAGCTTTTACCAAGCAACAGTGGAATCGTTAGAGCCGCTTAAGTTTGAGTGATTAGCAACAAGAGTGGACATACCCCTGACTTGCAGAGACCCATACAACATCTTATTCCCATGGCATTACAGTTAAGCTCCAAAACCACACCAGCAAGTTCTCAAACATCCAATGTGACCCTGCTGGATGGTGCAACTGCAACTTAAGCCCAACCAAGACGAACTGCAGCCATAGGAATTTTCACTGAACTGATCATCATTAATCGCTACATGAACTACAGTTGAACCCCGCTTTTTTGAACTCCGTTAATTCAAAGTCCATGTTATTTCAAAATCAGGTCAAATTCCCTTGATTTACCCCTTAACCTCATTACTCAATTACAGAAGTTGGTTCCTTGAGTGATGAAGACACTGTTAAGGCAGCTAAGAATTGTCAGCAGACATGCCAGCTGTCACTGATAGTCGACAAAAGCATAATAAAATCCTAAAGGCAACAGAACATTCAAATATTTTTCGTAACAACAGCATCTGCTGATTTATCTGACTTGTAATCATTGTTATTTAATCAGTGTCTCCTTGCATACTGTATTTCATTGCATTTCATTAAAAATAATTCATTGTTTACTCACTTTACGCTAACCCAGTTGTTTCAAAACCCTGCTATTTCAAACTTTTTTTCATTTCCCCTGGAACTTTGAAATAGTGGGGTTTGACTGTATTAGTTTCCAATTATTCAATGAACTTGATCACAGCTAGTGATCAACCCTGGGAGTGTCCCAGATATAAATGATTTTAGTCTCAAGTTTCTAAGTAGGTTTTGTGCAAAAATTAATGGGCTTATGACATCATGTTATTTTAAGCTTTTAATAAAAAGATAGTGTTTGTTGACTTGTGCTATGTCGCGTTCTTTGCACAAAGAACTTTAGAAACATTTAATAATTGTTTGTTCTTTTCAAACTTCATTTTTCTGGTTACCTTCACATCAAAGAATCTTTTTCCATGAGCACATTTTTAGCTGATATCAATTTGCTAGAGAGTTGAGATTTACACAAGAAATTGACAAGTACATCACAACAATTTTACAGTTTTCTTTATCATTGACAACGATTAAATATTTATTTGTCACACTTTGATGCCCGATTGATTCAGAAAAGCATCATTTGTTCAAGGCAAACATTGTGTGCGATTACCTTTATGCAACATGCGTAACAGAGCTTCTTCAGTAGGTGTGGAATAGTTCAGAAAAAACAATGATAATCAATTCATTCAAGAGCTGAATCAGAGGATGCACAAATTCACTGCTTCAAGAAAAAAACAGCCTTGCCATGCAGGGTTAGTCAGAGCGGCTCTAGGTAGTCCAACAAGCCATGAGCAAGCCAGGCAACAATGATTCCTTAGATGGGATTACTGAATCAGACATTGAAGATGCTGCACCAGAAATCTTAATTATTGATGCAAGTGACATGGAAGCTATCAACATCGAATGGACTATTGATTTTCAAAATTCCCTCACATTAACCGAACATTCACCGTACATTTGTTATTGTTACAGTTTCTGAACAATAACAGAAAGTTTTGTTTTGCACATTTGGTTGTTTCTCAAAAAAAATAATAAGTGCCCTGTCACCACAAAGCACCCTCCCTTGAGTTACCTAAGGTAAATAAGCGCCCCAGGCACTAAATTGAATAATTACCGTACTTTCGACACACATTTAAATTTGCTCTATGCATTAACTTCAAATTCCATTTTGTACCTCATTTTGAGGCATACCCCAACGAAACAGTTGGGGACCCTAAAAGGGCAGTCATGAAGCTGCTCGGTGTACCTTGGAACAAAAATGTTGACACAATCCAAGTCAACTTCCCTTCACCAAAAAACAGCAACCAAGAGAGAGGTCCTCAGGAAACCCAAGATCTATGATCCCTTAGAATTAGTATTATGAATAGCTGGCAGGACATGAAATTGCACCTAATACAGTCGCCAAGGCACCTAAATTTTCCGCACTGGCACCCAAATCCCGAAAATTAGGCACCAAATTGGCGACTATAATTCTTCACAACGCCCCACCTGAAGACCTCGTCAATTTTTGAAAAATGTGTTCACCCATTACCAGCCGCGTGTTTTTTGATCACTTCGCTAAATTAGCAGTTGGTAATAAACAACCATGTGCAGTACGAAACGACAATTTATAGGCTCGAAAAAACACCAGTCACTTGATCTAGAATAGTTAAGATTTCTTACTTTCGAATAAAATACACCAGTTGTCAATTAAGAATTAGCCAAAAATACAACCTCAAAGTCAACATTTTGAAAATTTACGCAAGAGATTTCACGTTGTCTGGCGCGTGAAATCAAACCACAACAGAGGATTTGTGTCTGTTTAGGTCAGATTACTATTTTTCGAAATTTCATGAACGAAGATTCACATAAGGGGAGACAGTAAGCTTTTCTACATAATACATTTATTAATACACACCTTTATTTGTTTCTGGAAACCAAACGTGTTCAATTCTTTCTTCGAGGGAAGCTACGCGCAAGCGATTTCGCTCGATGTGCAAGTTATTTTGAAGAGCATTTACTGATGCAAACTGTGCACGTTTTTCAAAACTTTCACGAACTTTAAGAAATACAAAGAATCATTCAATTAAGAAGTTATTTCAGTAAAAATTTACAATCAAATGTGTAATTTACTCTACCGTAGACTCGTAGAAGTGCTTGAGCATTTCCCAGAAAGTCTGAAGTTAAAAAAATCTCTTGCGATAGAAGATTGTCCTTCGCTTTGACAAAAAGGCTGTTCGTCCTCGAAAGATGTTTTCTTCGCTCTAAAAGCTCTAAATTCCATCGCTTAACTTGTCGAGTGTTCCTTAGAGCTTCTTCTTTCGATTTTTAAGTTGCAAAAGGTAATCCTTCCTTCCGAGAGTGAGAAATTGCCATCTTGAAAATTCACGTGTGAAGAGCACAGCAGCCATTTTGAGTGAAATGTGATCTTCTTGGAGAGTGACAAGAAGTCTTCCCTTCTAGGACCCCCCTCAAGCCTTCAAATGTATGCACAGTTGGTGGATTCTGATTAGTTGAGCATTCCCAAAGACAACTAGGACAAAAAGGGACCAAAAAAGCCTTTCTAGGGGAGGCTGGGGCCAAAAGCGAACACGCGCAAAATCAAGGCCGGCTCAGGCCGGCACAGACGTTAATGGGTTATCTAAATCTGTGGAAGTGATAAGCATTCAAGATCAAGCATGTTTGTTTCAGAAAATCAGCACTTGCTCTGTTGCTACACGCTAACTTGTAAAACCCTTTTTTTTTGGCGATCACTTTGAAACATTTAGGAGCCAAGTGGCTCCTTGAAAAAAAAGCTCATTTCATACCCTGGCTAATAGGAGAAATATATACAGAGAAATTTATGAGTCGCAAATCCCGTCATACCAACAACTCCCCAAAGAGCTTATGACCAGCTGGTAGACCTGATAAAGAAATCTCTCAAATAAAGTAGAAGCACTGGGAATTATCCTGATCCAGTGGTCTCTTTTGATTGCATTTTGAGGCAGCATTATTTTGCGATAATGTCGTCTCAAAAATGCTGGCTTGTGATTGGTTTAAAAACTGTCATGACGTGGCTAAGGTCAAACTTCAAACCTTTTCTTCACAAAAATGCCGGCAAAATTTTAGTTTTTGCTCAGTCATATAGTTGGAAAAACCATTATTGCAATGTGATTCATCCCTACAGCAACTTGCATTGTACCTTGCCAGATAGCCGAAAATGGGAGTGCCAAAGCTTTAAAACCGTCTTTCTTTAAAACAGTCTGTTTTTGTGTTTTTGAGTTTTTATTTTGATGTGTGCGCTATAATTGCATTATCATTTGCCATCCAGTTTAAACCTAGTAAAGAAGTCAGTTGTCATGTTATTCTATTGTTTTGTCAATCTCCATACATGTAGTTTGAAAAAAATTACGTTGACGCACTGAAAGAGTTTAGTTTGTTTCATAGGGTAATTTTGGGTTGATATACATGTAAAATGATGGCTTAAAATGGTGGCTAGTTGGGAGAAAATACGACTCCGCCCAATACCATTATAGCATTATAGCAATGGCGTTTCATATCTTACAAGGGCAGACTCTACGTTACACATACCAGTGAGCTTTGACAGTCACCAATTCAGGCTTTGTTGGTGTGTGAAAATTAATTTGCCTTTGCTGTTTGATGGCTAATACAGGCATTTACATGAAGATGCTACATCAGCAGCTACGAAAAAGCCCCTTGCTGGGTGGCACAATTATCTGAAATTGCAAAATGAAACAAACAATGAAACACTGATCTCTTCCAACTTGGCTTAAGTGACACTCATAAGTATGGGGTTTTAACAACTGAGTCAGGCCCCAGGAAAATGGATTCAACGTCATCTGGCAACACTGTTGAATACAACTTTGTTGCGCTATTGTTGCACACATTTGATCATCCATTTAATGATGTTGCATGTTGTAGAGTTACATAAATTGGTGTTTCCTGCCTGTGCATGTGTTCAACATTGTTACACATGCCAGGCTAACACGTTCAACACTGGTGCTCACACGTGAGAACAAAAAAGTGTTCAATAGTGTTGGATTAAACGTTTGATGGCTACAGATAAATTTCATTCAGTGCCATCCAACGTCACTGAGTGGAAATGTTCCATCTGTTATTGATGGTCCATATGTTATAGGTTTTATAAGATTTGAATTCTCATAAGAATAAAGCCTAATGAGTAAATTGTCAACTCACATTTGCTGCCCAATCCTTTGTGGCCTCAACATTTCTTTCATTTCCAAGACACCAAGCTACCTGTAAAAATTTACAACATAAAAACAAACTTGTTTGCAGCATTGTGTTTCCATCCCTTGCTGAGATTTCTCTCAAAATTTCAAACATGTTGGCCATTTTGATCAATGTTTTAAAATTCCAAAACAGGCTTCCAAGTAAAGGTTAGATGACTTATATTCATACTCACATCATTAAGTGCAGTAGCTCTTGCTGTGTTCTTTGCGTATCCCTTTTGCAAGATTCTTTCCGCCTACAACAGTTAATCCTGATTTAGGCCTGAGGCAAACGTCGAATCTTAGTCGAACATAATTTGTCGAACCTATTAATTTTGAAATAGGCGCATAAATGGTGCGACGTTTGCCGCAATTAAGTTCGACTCAAATTAATTGGTTCGACTCCAGCATAAGTTCGACTTGCCAAGTCCGATAATGCAACAGTGGTTTGGCGTTTCAGCAAATGCGGTTCTAAACACGTGCTAAACTCAATTCATAAATCATGCAAATTACCAAATAATTGATTTGAACGTGATAGACTGGGCAAAAGTCACAAAAATACATACTCCCCCATCTGCCAAATGCTATCCCCCCCCCCCCCCTTGACGAGCATGCACTGTACAAAGACAATTTCGCGACCAGGAATGGCGAGCTATCGAAAGTCATTGCTGACACCGCTGTTAAGTGGACCATATGTTGGTACACCAACCAACATTGCGTTCGACTCAAATTAATTGGTTCGACTCCAGCATAAGTTCAACTTGCCAAGTCGGATAATGCGACAGTGGTTTGGCGTTTCAGCAAATGCCGTTCTAAACATGCGCTGAACTCAATTCATAAATCATGCAAATTACAAAATAATTGATTCGAACGTGATAGACTGGGCAAAAGTCACAAATATACATACTCCCCCATCTGCCAAATGCTATTCCCCCCCCTCCCCCCTTGACGAGCATGCGCTGTACAAAGACAATTTCACGACCAGGAATGGTGAGCTATCGAAAGTCATTCCTGACATCGCTGTAAGTGGTACACCAACCAACATTGCGTTGGAAGCGGTGGCAAGACCGTCTCAAGACCGCTGCTCCATTGTTGTTCACTAACAAAAGCACAGTCAAGCATGCCACTTGGAGCAATAGCTGTCGTCTCTGATACACTGTTCTCAGAGCCGTATGTAATGCGAGTCTTCTCTTTCTATTTTTCGCAATTAATTGCCAAAGAAAGGCCCGACGAGCACTGTATTATGGCATTTCGCTAGCAAGTCCTAGCGGTAACTAGCCGCGCATCGAGTGACTAGCACGGGGACATGTGCTTATTCTCGTGTTTTAATGAAGTGCAACTTGTGAAATAGGATCGATGCAGGTTTGACGTTTGTTACCATGCTGGAATTAAGTCGACTCTTTGTTGAACCTATTTTTAATTTATTCGACGCGACTTAGAATCGACGTTTGCCCCAGGCGTTAGTCTTCACCTTTAGGTGCACTTACAGTACAGCTCAGAGATAAGCGTCGATAAAAACGCGCTTAAAGAGCGCTTGTTCGAAACGCGTTAATGCGAGTGCATTATTGACTCGCGCTTCAAAAACGCGCAAAGCAGAGCTCATTACTATGTATGAGATAGCCCCTTGTTTGCTCTTTGTTATCATTTTGTTCTTCTTTTTAATGCCTTTAAGTGTTGAAATGTTGAAACACAAGTCACTGAAAATGGTAGTAATGTGCAAAAGTAATGAGAACGAATTTCGCGTTTTGTTTTCTTTGAAATATCGCCGAACATTTTCAATCGATTTTTCGCAGCGTTCTCACGCGACAATTAAATGGCAATTTGCCAAGTCAAGTGAAAGTTCCCAAGACTAATCAAAAAATCGCTTCTTCGAATTTACGAACTAGCGAAATATCGAAGAAAACTCACATCAAATCAAATGAAAACTTTCCAACAGCAAGATAAATGCCCAATAACTACGGCAAAATGTAAACAATCATTTCAATCATGTCTATTTTGGTGATAGAGACTCAACTGTTTTTATTCCATTCAAGAATTAGAAACAGAAAGTCCAAAAGCTAGAATTTATACAGCAAACATCGCGAACTCGTCAAGACAAAACAAGACTTACATTACAAGTTCATTGGAACCACGTGCAGGAGGTCACAGCCGGATGGCTGATGGTCTCGTGGATGAACTCGCCAAGATCTTTGCATCTTTACCTGACTTTAATTTCCCAGCAAAACACGAATACTTGAAGAAATAGCGTAGAAATATATTTTCAGCAACATCATCGCCTTTCAACCGACTAAAAAAGCAATTTGCTGTCTTGAATGGCTTTGAGAACTATCCATTGCGTTACAGAATGTCATTCATGCAAACCATGCTAAATTTGCATACGGTCTCGAATTACCATTTAGATCACAGAGTTTTCTTCGGATTTTTTTTTGTTTTCTGCGAAGATTCTTGTGATATCGACTTCAGCATAATGAAAGGAAATAATACTGCAATCATCTTTATAGGCCTTTTAAAACCGGAGTGATGCCTTTTTATTATTTTTCAGTCGCGCTCTCTACTAAATTTTCACGGTCTAGCAGTCTGGAATTCTGCGCTAAGCCATCTTGGATTTTTGATTGCTTTTGCTCGCAGAGAAATTATCAGAAATACAGTTTGGCTGCTTTCAAACTTTCAAAGTTTGCCGCTTGCTTGCGAGCATATATTTGCATTTGACAGATTTACATGTTCGCACGTGCTTGCTC
Source organism: Siderastrea radians (assembly GCA_964017195.1). Taxonomy (NCBI): domain Eukaryota; kingdom Metazoa; phylum Cnidaria; class Anthozoa; order Scleractinia; family Rhizangiidae; genus Siderastrea; species Siderastrea radians. Next base: position 40,973,709 of record OZ024889.1, on the reverse strand, counting down.
ACGTGCGAGTGATAAATAAGCTTTGGATGATTCTAAGCTGGCGTTTGTTGATCGTAAATGAAATATACTTTCACATCAATGTTTTCCTGAGATTCGTACCAATTAGTTTCCATTGATGGTGAGTCTACAGCAGTGTCTTAGGAGTTTGACTTTTCGAACTGCCAAGCAATTTCAGGGAGCGGTGAAGCGAATGAGTTTATTTATTGGCGGTGAAGCGAAGCGAAGAAGATTCAATGTTGTTGTGTGTAGAAGTAATGTTGTGTGTGATACTTTCTTTCGGCTTTGTACTTAGCTTTTCCCATTGATGATTTCGTGAGATTCGTATCGATTAGTTTACAGCAGTGTCTCGGGAGTCTACTGAGCAATTTCAGGCAATTTATTTCTAGGTCATATTTCTACTAATTTGCGGTAAAGTGAAAAGCGAAGCAGGAAAGATGTTTGTTGAGCCGAGAAGTTATTAAATATTTTTGCATCACTTTTTTCTGTGGTTACTTTTGACCAGTTTCGTTGATGACAAGTTCACAGAATTTACGCAGTGTCTTCGGATTTTACTTGTTTTTGCTCCTGAGAACAATGTCAAACAAAGCAAAGTTATTGGGATGAATAACAAAAGAAAAAGCGCACGCAAGAAATGCGTTTCGAAACACGCTTTTTGAAACGCATTAACGCACAAAACCTGCGTGAGTTTTGCGTGTGCGTTCGACGCTTATCTCTGAGCTGTACTGTATTACCTCTTTAAGCCCCAATAGTGATCAACATAAATTTTCTCATCATATAAGAACATTATAACACATACAGGTGAAGAGAAGTATGGAAGTGATCACCAAAAATAAATTGCCTTGATGTTTGAAGTATATGCAGAGCACTTAAGAGAACTTGCATTATCCAACGTTAAAGGGCTAACAATGACTTAACTACATACATGTACATCAACCGTTTTCTTGCAATTGCTAAGTCTTTTATGTTAGAATCAAACCACAGGTCATCCAGCACACAAGTTTCGTAATTTTGATCACAGTATTGGTATTTTGATTGGCAGTTTGCTTAACAGCTGGTGTGAACACCTTGCTCACATCAGCTGCAAACTTGTTTGCTATTTCCATCCCTTGATAAGGTTCCTCTAAAAATGTAAAATCAAATTAATATGCTCAGTTGATAGTTTAGTTGTTGCCAGTAGCTCATGGTAACTGCCAGTCAAGTTACTACTGCCACAGCAACTTCACGACCAAAATTCGTTGGATTTTGTTGAGGTTACACAATTGAAACTAGGTAAGGTGGTTTGTAAAGATGCTGGATTTTATCAGAATTAGAAAGAAAGGGAAAACAAATTGGTAGTTTTTTCAAACTCAAAATAATAAACTTGAATATCTGCAGATTAACAAGTTACGCACTATAAACATGCTCTTTTTCAGTTGCTTAAGTAGATTTTACTGGGAGCTTCTGATCTTTTCCGATTTTTCGGCAGGTGGTAGGTGGTATCATTAGGTGGTATCAAGCTGTCAAAAAATATTTGCTATCCCAGCATAACATTAGTGTTCTTGCAACAGCTGAGGCAATTACACAAACACAATGTTTTAAAGCCAAAAATTAATAATCAATTGTGCAAAAATTTCTACCCAGCCGAGTTTTTTAGAAACTTGCCCACAGCAAACCTTAAAGTCTTAGAACTTATTGAGCGTAATTAGAAAAAGATCTATCATTGTGTAATGGACATAATTATTCGCATTTCCCTGAAAAGGCTGGTCTTCACATAGCACTTGTACCTTTTAATTGTTGAACTTGTTTGCCCTAAAACTAAAAGTTTTGTAGAATTCGAACATTCTTTGTTTAGAATACTAAAAATCACTGAAATCGGTTAATGCTTATATGCCGAAAATTCAATTGATAAAGTGGAGCCTCTGGCTAATAAATAGCAACAAGCCACCTTAAATCAGTCACTTTTACTTTTTCAGCTTGGAAAGATATCAAGCTGAATTTCAGCTTTTTGAAGTGCATGCAGTTTCTTAGCCATGAATATATACTGCTGGGAATGACTGACAAGGGGTGGTACACATAAACCTACTCACGTAGCAACACCAGGACATCTGCTGCCATTCTTGAAGATAGATATAACACTTCACTGACTGCAGTCCCTCAAGGCCAAAACCAGGGAATGGATACATGTGCCTAGAAATTTGCAATGAAAAGGCTTCAATGTAAAATTGACACAAATTGAGAATTGAAATCAATGTTTATGTTCGCAAAAGTTAAAACCGAGAAAAATTAATTCACAGAAATGTAAATGTAAATTACTTTGTTATTACCTAGCACCAAATGTGGGGTGGTCTCAGATGCTGTTTGAAGCTCACTGAATATGTTATTTATTCGCCTATAAGCCGAGCGATTTTTACACAAAGTCAAGCCAAGTTTAGGTAAAATTTAGGCCAGAGAAGGGGGTTCGGCTTATAGCCGAGAGTTTTTACTAAACAAAACTTTCTCCAACATTAGGAAATTGGCATTTATTCACGTATAAGCCGAGCGAATGTACATACTGAAGTTTGGTTATTGACTCAAGGGTTCGCGATGAAGGTAGCTTGAACCGCGTCGGGGTCTCATCCATGTTGAAGATTTTCTCCAGTGGATACTGCATTCGCTGTTTGGCTGCTATCACGAAGCGGTGAAACTGCAGATCTTATTTTCCAAGTCATTGGGCAGGCGTTGAGCCAGAGTTTGCTTCGTTCGGCGGAATGGCGCCGCTTCCAGTTTTGATAGCATCCGAGGGAGGCCTTGGATCATTTGCTAGTTCCTTCACTTCCAGACGTAACATTAATCCGCTCACGGCAATACCTAAAACGACACAAGCAATAACATTTAATTCACTGTGGAAAATATAAATCGAGCGAGCCGAATGTAAACTTTGTTTTGACAGCATTGTTTTGACTCCGCAAGATTCCAACCAATCAGAAGTGTTGGTTCCCACAAGTGAGTTGAAATGTGATACTATGCAAACAACGCTCGCAGTCAAAAAGTTGCGTGACAAAGTTTCATCGAAAAAAAAAACAGAAAAAAGACAAATTAATTCTCACCTTGACTTCTTTGCTCCGTAAACCACTTGAACAACTGTTGATCGAGCTCAGGATATTTTGGGATGTAGCGGCCCATCGTCTTTCATCTGGCAGATATCTTCAGCTCGCCGTTGAATAGGACTCCTCGGTCACGTCACCAGCGACGGACCATCGACTCGCTAAGCCGTATTTCGGAGTTATTTTCTACAGCCTCTGCTTCTGCGATTGACTTTTAATTTAAAGGCAAGAGTGTACGAGGTACAACGTGCCTTCGGTATTGTGAATGCAAACTATCTTTAAGATTTGGAGCGATGTGTCAGTAGTATGGTAACTGTTGATAGCTCTGTTCTTGTTACGGAGTTTTATACTTTGATTAGGATCAATTAATATTCCTCAACACACAGATTCATTCAAACTACAACTTTGGAAAGGGTTCCTAAGAGGTCAGCATTTCGGTTATGTTTATTAATCAGTAACTTCAGAAGTATTTCCTTAGAGGTCAGCACTTCGATCGCGTTTGTTATTCACTTCAACTTAAATTTGTAAGTTCCCTAGGAAATTTTCGCAATATTTTTTGTGTTTCATTCGAGTAGATTGCTCAATTTTTGGGTCTCGGCTTATAGCCGAGAGTTTCCTGAATTTTTTTTGTCAACATTGGGTCAGTATTCTGTGTTACAAGTTTAGGGTATCGGCTTATAGCTGGGATCGGCTTATAGGCGAATAAATACGGTATCTACAAATAAATCAATAAAACACAGCCCGTTTTTAACAATTATTGTCTAATTATTCTAAACTGCATGATAGTAAATCAAAGGTATCATTTCACAGACGTTGTAGCTAATGACAAAGTAGGTAGCTGCTACTGTTCAATTCTTCTTTTTATGTTCAAGGAAATAAGGTTGAGAATCACTTTTTGGAGGCAGGGGCTGATCATAATAAGCAAATTTTGTTATAATTCAGCAATAATTTCAAAAAGCATCTGATGCTCAATGCAAGTCCCAGGCTACGTTTAGCATTTGTGCCAGGTACCTTTTGTACTCTTACCACATTTATCTGAGCAAGGTTTTGAAACAGTTCTCTGATTTCATTGTGCAAAGTGCCCTCCAAACAGTCAATTTTTGGCCCCCAAAATGCACCAAAATGCATCTCCAGGGATGCAAAGTCCAATTTCCCAGGTAACTGGGCTGAAATTTCCCATATGAAGTAGAACAGAAGACAAAATTTGTCCTGGTACCTGGGACAGTCCTGGCTCCCTTGAGTTTCTACAAAAGTGACTATGCGAACTGGCAAGAGTTACAAAAGAAACCCTAGTACAGTTGTCTTGCAATCTTTGTTCCTGAGATTTGCCAGTAAGATTACCAACACAATTACACTTATTTTTCAGTTTTTGTTTCTAAGGGATAGGCCATTGTCATGGCAACAAAACGTCTAAAGAATGACGGATATTTGCCATTAATTCATCTTTATTCTTTAATATTTTGATTTTCCCACCGTGAAATTTTTTTAAACTTTCCTATCTTGTGAAAATGATTTTTACTAACATTTTGCAGGGGAAAAAATATGGGGTCGTTCAGACAGTTTCACTGATATCACGTGATTTCTTATTTTTGACCATTAAACTGAATTGCTCAGACAGAATTTTTCCAAAAAATGGTATGTGGAAGGTTGCGTTAGTACCTCAAAATGTGCAAAATTAAAAAAAAAATTCACCAAAGGAAACGCGAGAAAATTTACTGTTAACTTCACTTTTTTTGCTATACTGACGTCATAAAATGTCAGGAAAATCTTACGATTTCATGTGAGCGCGCGCAGATTACTACAACTCACATCGTCAGCACGTGTGTGATCATAAAACTATAGGGAGCCACCTTAATGTGACATGCTGGCACTTACACTGCAAAGGTCAGAGGTCAGCTTGAGCAAGTAACTATAGCCAGTGTCAAATTTATATTTTTTCCCCAGACAGAGTCAAATCTTAACAACTGTAACACTTGCAACAGAAGATGACCAAAGATCAATCAAAGCAAGTCTTCTTTCACCCTTTAAGTCCTAACAGTGACGAAAATGAAATTTCTCTTTACGTTATTGCTGCTTGTTCAAACAATCAAGTCATGAGAATATCAAGTGATCACCAAGGATGAGATGTCTTGATATTTAGACAAATTGTCCTTACTAGTTCCATAAGAAATGTACGGAGAACAGCAGGGAGGATATGCATTTTTATTTCAGGGCTTAAAGGGTTAAAATCAAAGTAATCGTTCATCTTCTACGGATTCTTGGTTGCCAGATATTATCCAAACCATTTGGAAATGAGAGATATCATGACAAAAGAGAAAAGCTCAGTCGCGTCCAGGTTTCGACATTGAAACTCAAAGATGTAAGGCTTAGGTTTTCCTAAAGCTTAGAACAAAAAAAGCTGCGTATAATTTTCATTTCAATTAAACATAAGCTCGAGCTTTGCTAACCGAGTAAACATCAAACGAAAATCCCGGACGAAAATACCAACCATTTTATGTAAACCCTCGCGTACACTGAGTAAAAAACAAAACTGAGTAAAAACAAAACTCACCACCATGCATGTTCCGCTAATGTTCGCCAACTTCCGATAAAAGGTCTTTTCAAGACTTTATCTCGCACACAAAACGAGACAAAGCCAACAGACAAATCTGTACAGCGAGGTCATCTGACATCATTCAGGAAAGGCTAGTCGTTGCCCGAGACAACTGCCACGTTGTAACAATTTGCGAAGTAGATTTCATAGTAGATTTCCAAGCTTCTTCATTGTGTGCTCATGAAAACACTGCAGAAAGGAAAAGAACAACAAGTTTTAAAAAAATCAAAAGGAAACGGCACAACACAAACTGCAAGTTCGGGAAAACGGGGGAAAGAATCGTGCAGCCCAGCTAAGGCCAGCTGACAGCCCAGCTGAAAATAACGATAATGAAAACACACGAAGTCCCACAAACTACGCGCCAAATACTCTACCTGTTCGGTTTTCACAACTTCCAAACTTTGAACTAAGCTACTTTTCACATTTGTAGCCGTTTGGAATGGACAAAATAAACCACAAACAACCCTCCAACACCCTATGTTACACGACTCCGCCGAACACGTTCACTGCAAGCGAGGCAAATGAAATTTGAGACACGTTTCGGGAATCCAGAACGAGAGAAGACTGGGACTCGGTTTTTCCATCAACAACAACAACAACAACAATTCTAGCGCTGGCTTAATGAGAATTTGTTGAAACTTTGCACAGTCACTAATTACACCTAGTACATTAAAAAAAATAAAATAAAAAGAGGGGGTCAGCGTGTCTGATTTCACGCTACGGGGCTGTAGTATATAGGTACTTTGCTATCTTTAGACAGCAATATTAAAAAACCTATCCTTGTACTAGAGACACCCATTACTTTAACAAAGTTACAACTAGCAATGAAATATAAGCATTATTCTCATGATAGAAGTACCATGTTACAGTAAAACGTCTTAAAATTGCCGTAACAATGAAACCAATTTAAAATAATAGGCAAATCGAGCGTCCACACGGTTCCAGTGAAACGCCTAAAATCTGGCTGTAATAGTGAATCAACCGGAATATTTCAAAATTGAATAATGAAAAGTTCTTCAAATTTGAATATATCATGTAAAGTCGTATTTTGCTTAAATAAATGGAATAAAAAAGTGGGGTCACCAAGTTCGTTTAGGAGAAAACGACCATTTATTTCTCTGAACAGCTCAGCTTCCATAGAAAACCTATCAAGTTCCGAACGCATGCGCGCTCGTGCGCGCGCTAATCACGCAAAAAATGATGCGCAGAAAGGATGCGCAATGCAATCGAATGGAAACACCTTAATTTGCATGACTATAAGTTCAGAGGGCAGGAAAGACATTCACTGGTTATCGAAAGATTTAAGCATCGCAACGTATAACTAAAGGCTTCACATATTTTTTTGGAAAACGAAAGAAGGTTCCATCTATTAGGTCACTTAGCTTTTTTCCTCCAAACAATGTTCCACTGACGATTGACATCACACGGGATGCACATGAATATAAGTGGAGGGGAAACAGGGGAGCGGAGGCCCGGGAGAAAATGGGGCGGGGGTGTAAGGGAAGTGGGAGTAGAAGGTGTTAAAGGGATTCCCAAGGTGGTGCGAAGAGGGAGAAGTGGGGAAATTTACGCAACGTTGCGCAATATTTCGCAATAAAAAAAAGCGCAAGGAGGCGGGAGCCAACTAAAGTAGGGCGGGAACCGGGATTAGGGATGCGGGAAGGGGGAAGTTTAGAACTCCTTTTTTCCCCCACAAATAAGCAATTACGTACAGACTAGGGATTATAACCATAATCTGACTGCAACGTTCTGTATTCTATCACCTGTAAAAACAATATATCAAACCTAAAATAAAATTTAGTTGTGACAACAATGCTGGTCGTCAACACGAAGCATCAATGGAAACAAAACGGAGCAGAGAGCGGAGCAACCGAACGTCCATGAAGTAGCTTTACATTCGCTTTGTTTCTAAAAACCATAAGACCTGAATTGAAGACATTTTTTTTAATTCTGAAACAGTTTCACCAGGAGATCAAGATGGGTCTGGTTTCATTCAACCGCCCACCCCCCACCACTCCCCCTTTTTTTTAACTCCAGGATCCCATCTTACACGAACTTCTTGTCCACCAATGAAATTCAGGAAAGTTTTGCAACTTTAAATACAGTATTTGCTTCTCAAAGTCGAAAAAATTCGAGGATTATGCGAAAACAGGAACAAGGGCGCTTGTTTTGGGGAGAAAGTTTCAAACGATAATCATTATTGTAATCATTAGCTCCTTTGTGTCTCCTTCGAGTCTCCCGTGATAAGACAAATGTTTACAACAAAGAACAACCCAAAGACAAGATAAAAAAGGACACCAGAAATGTTGTCTACAGTATAAATTGTTCAAGCTGTGATTTTGTTTACTACGGACAAAACGGAAGAGCATTATCACGCCTTAGACTTTGACAGTGTTAAAATCATTCACAGAGTAATTAATTGTCTTAAAAGAGTTTTCCTTGAACCGTGTGTGGTACTCCCCCAGGAGTTCTAACGCAAGAAATGTTCACATTGACATTCTTATCTCTTTACTAACTCGCAACTTCTCAACCTCGTTACCAGGCCTAGGGGCTTCTCCTCATTCAAAATGGCGATATCTGCATAATTTAGAACCATAGAACCGATGGTATATCATATATTTTACCGTTACAGTTTTATTCCATCACTGATGCAGATCAAAGATTTTCGATCGAAACGTCTGTAGCTTTAAACGTTAGCAAAAGGCGTAAATACAATATTTCGGCTGGCCAACACCAGCCTTCTTCAGGTTTATTGAATGAAACGCGAATTTACATGGTCTTTATATAACAAACCGGAAATAACATGACACGGCTACGTGATGTGTAAAAAAGTACAGAAAAATAGTAATGAAATAAAAACGGAAGTGCAGTATAATAGTGATAAGGAAATAGCTGGTTGGATTACATTTCATCTCTCCTGTTAAGACCTGCAGGCTCCAGTGTGTTTCCTCGGTGGACGAGGAATGCCTCACGAGCCTTTCTAACTGAATCGCGTTTAGTATATGTGAGTATATAAATTTTCTAGTGGTATAAGAACCATATGATTAAACCGTATGATTACTAGTAATAAAGTGTCGTGAGACTGCGGTATAGGATTATAGCTGGAGGTGTTGATAATGGGTCGCCTATGTTCATTAAAGCGTTCTTTAGGGGGACGTTTAGTTTGTCAGATATATTGAAGATTGCATTTAGTGCATTAAATCATGTAGCTGGAGGTGCTGATACCTTTTGCGCGTTGTTTGACCAGTCTTTGCAATATTTCTATACTGGTATAGAATCCGGAATCCCCTACAGTTTGAAATCCGAAATCCACTTGTAGGTTGATCATAAAACCGTTTGCTGAAGAAAAAAAGATTGTAAAAAACGAAAAGGAGTGAAAGACCACAAGAGATGAGACTGAGGAGAGCACGGAGCACTCCCCCGGGTGCATCATATAAACATGATGATTAATTGACTGAATCCATCACACCATCTCAGCGGAGGTGTCTTTTGACTATACAGCTGTAATGGCTGAGGGTACGTATAACGGGGCTCAGTGTAATCCGTGTAACGAGGAAGCTGCATTGGCCATGACAGACGGATTTGTAACTGCAGATGATCATGCATTTTACGTGTAACGGTCATCAAGCCGTGTCGATCGTACATTGATCTGCTTGTACTTGGTTTTCTCTGCCTTTTTTTTTGTTGTTGTTGTTTGTTTTTGTTTTTTTCATTGTTAAGAATCAAATATTGTGACTCATGCAGTTAGCACAAATGACACAAAGGATTCTACAAAAATTCTTTCCCGAATTCAGGATATTTAGGTCGGCCAGGCTGTTGCTGTATATATTTATATTTCAGGGGCGGATCCAGGGGGGGTGGATTGGGTGGCTAGCCACCCCCCTCTTTGGGGTCGTTTAAGCTTGAAATTATGAAAGGGAACAGAACTATCACTGAGGTAATTTTGTCTTTGAATATTCTAATATCGTTCTGTCAGGTCAGCCACCCCCCCCCCCCCTTTCAAAAATCCTGGATCCGCCACTGTATTTTGTACTGAGAAATTAGCAAATTATAACGCACGTGCTTACATGCATAACCTGATATAATCACGCGAGAAAGTTTAGGAGAATTCGAGAGTTTGCGTGTCTTAAATGCGAGTATGTTCTAGCAAGCACAAAGCAGCAAACGTACTTTTCTGCTTACCTAGATCGAGATTTAGATCGGAAGAGTCCTGGTAGAGTCTCTTCTTACTTCTTATTTTTGTTTTAAACACGTGAACACACGAGAAAATCCCCTGCCGAGGAAAAAGAAGACATAACGCACTGAGGTCCCTGCTTGTTTCGCTGGCTGTACTATTTCTGAGAGAAATAAGAAAATGCTTGTTAGGCCAGTGGTTAACCCTTAGGATACCAGCAACGCATATCTGACTAGTAACCAGTAATATAGAGATTTAGCCAAGCCTAAAAGCGGAACTCCATATCTACCTGGTTACCATCGGCCGCCTATAAATTCTTTAGAATTTCTTGCTTGTTGTTATTAACCTAGGTACTTGAACTCGTTAATTATTGTATAATTTTAGTCGCTTAAGCGTATCATTTTAAAATAAACTTAGAGTTATAATTTTGTTTCGTGATTCAAGCAAATCTAGTTTATCTATCTGTGCTTTCGCTTCAAGTTCGCTAGGCAAATTCATTCAATCGTTTATCGGCATTTTTCATTTGTTTTGATTGCTTTGAGCTACCAGAAATTCTCTTTTGGTTTTGTTTACAAGTTATTGCACAGTATTGCACACATTTTGTTGTAAATTCAATCTGTTTATTGTGAATAACTTTGATTCTGTTTTACAACTGTCAATTGGAAAGCTATATTCTTTTTAATTGTTTGGTAAAACGGATTCGCTTCATTCGTTTTAAAATACAAAGGTCATGCTTTAGGTCAGAATTATTTGTTCGCAAATTAGTACTTTTCTACTCGGCTTGGTTTTGCTCTAACATTACATCCTTGAATGTAGAATCCTGTTTTTCATCATGTTATGGCCGTTGGATACCATTTTACTGTAAAATTATCCATTGTTTTCACCAGGAGCCCTGGTTATGGGCTCCTGTTTTCACGAGTTATTTTATCGCTACGCGAGTCGCTTGTGCAACACGCGTCAAAAGACTTAAGCCATTCCTCGCACACCATTGGCTAGAAGCTGCGCAAAAATTGCTTCATATAAGAGAGTAGGAGTATGGGGCTCCACTCCCCCGGCCTTCGGCCGCAAAGGGGTTCCGCTAAAAACCCTCTAGCAAGGTCCTCTTGCCTCCCCTCTCCCGGGGATCTCTGAATCCCCTAAGGCTAGCTCTGGTGCTCTTTCTGGTTCCCCAACTTGTGGCAGTACTCCTGAGACTGCCACCACTAGCCCATATCAGAGCCTCGTTCAGATTTAAGTTAAATCTTTATTTAAAAATTCCTTGAAAAACCTGAAGAGCTGAGTTGTTAAAAAAAAAAACAAAGAAAAAAAAAAACAAATTGCCTTTCTTTTTGTATTATGGCCCCCAATTCACTCACTCTTCGTAAAAATGTTACAAGTCATTTCACCGATTCCTTTATATATATAAAAAAGATGGACGTACGTGTATTCAACCAGGCAATCGAAAAGTAAGTTACGGTCCGTGGACGAAGTGGGCTACATTGCCCTATACTTTGGCGCTTAGAAAGAAAGAAATTTCCTCCGCGGGCAAAAAGTATTCCTGTGTTTTAATTTCTTTGCGTGGCGAAAGAAAATTTGGCCAAATGGCAATAAAATTAAACATCCAACAGAAATCCCACTATCATCTGTAAGTTGTCCTCTGCAATTTATACATTTCGACAACATTTGATGTAAATCCACAAAATCAACAACATTCTTTTCATAGTCGCAAAAAGAAGATTGGGGAGGGGGGGAAACAGTAGAGAATTTTTGTCTCATTTTCAATGTCTTCAAAGAAATAACAACTATTCATACTGAGCAAAGCGGTGCGTGAACAACCAATGAAATTTTCCAAGCTTGAGTTGTTCGTGAGTTCCATCGCTACCATGGCTACATATGGTGTGTAGACATTCTCCTTCAGTGAATATAATCAAGCGCTAGTATCGAGGAAGAAATTGGCCTATCAAAAGTGTTTTACTGATGTAAGCCTTCAAATTTATTGTCTTGCCGTGTTTAGAAACGCATTTTAAAAGGTATCAATAGACCAAACAAAGAGAGAGAAATGTGTCATTTGAAAGCTTCCCAGTGCGTACCCGGTTTTTATACATGAGAGGACTAATATGTCATTTGGAGTGCAAAATCAGGTTTCGAAAAGCTGACACTGAGAGCTCAGAAATTCGTGATACGCGATGCAAGTGATGTTTTCGGCCAAAATCAGAACAACTCAAACAATGTTAGTGTACACATATATCCCTTTACGAAAACACAGAGAAATGAGGAAACGACCTTTACTTATTTTGCTTAAAGTTTGTCCTGAGTGCCTTTGCTTTATGAACGAAAATTAAATATCGACATATACCACAGACACCCGGCGAGGCAGATTGTTTACATCCGAAACGACCGCTTGTTCCACCTTCAGAGATGATAAAGGGCAAAAACTGTGGGTTTCTATAAAAAACACTCGAGTATAATTTACTAACATAGACTTGACCGATAAATCGTACGTGTCTCTAGACTGCTTCTACCTCTACAAAGTTACGACACGAAAATAGTGATAAAAAATAATGCTAAGTCCGAAAGAAACGAGGGTGTTGGAACTTGCCGGTATTTAATTTTCTGAGGAATAACGGTAAATTCGATGAAAAAAATAGCCATCTTTTCGCCCGGGGCTCTTGCCAAATGAAAACTTGTAAAGAACAAAAGGTTCACGAACTCAACTTGACAAAAGTTGAATTATCTTTTCATTCATATTAAACCGATTAAAGTTTTTACCTCTCAGAAATTCCAAAATGCTGGCAAATGGACCTACGAACTGTCGTTATAATCTTGGTTGGTTCAGTTCTAAAGCGGGTTGCTCCGCAAGCTCTGCAAGAAAACAGATCAGGAAATATATGCTAGCTCGCTTTAATGCTCGTCTGCTATCCACGACATCGATAAGAGGTATTATGTTCTCCCATTCTGCTCGGAAACCAGCTTTTCGCTGATGCGTTCCATCACGTGCTGCATTTTTGCTTAGAAACGTTGAGGGAAAAATTGCTCTGGGCACGAAAACGTGTCAAGCTACCAGCCACCGGCCACCGGCTGATCACGTGCAAACGCTACAAGGGTGACACATGCGGAAAATACTAAAATTGCAGCCAGAAATCATGACAAAAATTGTAAAAATGGTTTGACACTGGCTAAAAAAAACGTTGAAAAACGAACGTTAAAATTACAGGACGTTTCCATCAAAAATCTTAGATCTTCATCAGCGATGGACAAAATGTAACACTAAAATATATACGGTCGTAAATTATGTAAATATCCCCCCTTCTCATACATTTGGACGCCTTGTAGGTGCATAATGTTACAACATGTATAATAATAATAATAATAATAATAATAATGATAATAATAACAATAATAATAATAATAACGTTTGTTGTTTTGTTTAATCTTCTTCAGTGATAGAGATTTCTAGTAAAGTGAAAAAGTCCTGCTCCAAACACTATCACTTCATCTAATTGCCATTGCTTGAGTGACAGAATATCGTCCCAGTTGCATTCTTAGTGGCTTGCACTGCCATGAAAACTAGCTTTTTTGCCAAACCATTGGTTTCGTTAGTCTAAACAAATAAACCAGGAAACAAGCTTCGGCTTTTGCTAAAGAATGGTTCTACAAGGACAGTCAACATGGGCTCCTGCCGAATGGAGCATTATTTTGATCTGAAATTGGTGAAGATTATGCCGACCCAGAACGTCAGACAAGAGTAAGCTCAACAGGCCGCAGAACTGCGAGGTTTCTCCTGCACGAAGGCCTCCAAGGAAGATTGTAACAATAGTGGTGAGCATTAGCCGTTTGAATTTGTTGATTATATGATAATTACTAAGTAAGTTACAGAGAAAACGTCACCGGGGTCATGTCTTACCCTGGAGAAAATCTTGGAACGATCTCTGAAGATCTTCAGGGATCTTTCTCGTAATCTTTCAAAGATCTTTGAGGTTCCTGTAACGATCCTCAAGGTTTCCTGCAACGTCAGTCTTTCAGTATCCTGCAACGATCCTTCAGCCCTCAACGATTCTTAAGGTCCTTGCAAAGATCATCAAGGATCGTTGTGCAGGATCCTAAAAGATTTGAACGGATCCTCTTTTCTTTTCTTTTTTCTTTTCTTTTTTTTTTTTAAATTTAACGACTTGAATAAGAGTATTTTCACAAATTAATAACTGCCAGCAAAAAAAACAAGCAAACAAACAAACAAACCAACAAACAAAACAAAAAGGGGGGCTCCGCTTTTAGGCTTGGCTAAATCTATATATTAGGTTATATCGTCGAATAATAAGCTGCCGTGAAAATTCAACCGTTTGAAGCTTCCATAGGCAGGAGAGGTGACACTTTGAAATCCCAGGCATATTATACACTGAGAGTGTTTTCATCTTCTTGTACATAGTTCTGTTTTGTTTAAAGGAATAGAAATAAAAGAATTCAAGAGGCTTGGGCTTAAAACCTGAGAATCTCAGTGTTTCGGATAACTTCATCAGACATAACAGTCATTTAAGTCCGGTTTAAAACGAAAGAACATTTAGATAAAGAAAGTAAAAAATATATGTAACAAAAAATTATCCAGTCTTGATAATGATGTTCGCTACATCGAAACGTCGACTTACGTTAACTATTGATTTTTATTAACAAAAAATTGAAAACAAACCTTCTTGAAGGCTACAGGAGTAAGTCGATTAAAGTTAGTAAATACATCAGTTACAGGGTCGTTAACATAAAAGTTAAAAAAATTTAAATTTAATGAAAATGATAGGTTGGTAGCTGAACCAGAACTGTCATTAGTGTAGCTAGCTCATCACTAATCCAATGTCCTAGCTTTGTTAATCAAGTGTGGCTCATGCGCTTTTCTAACGGAGTCGCAAAAACTGATGGAAGATGGGGACGGGGCAAAATGCAAGTAGAACCGCATTTAAATCCCCGGGGAAGGGAGGACGTTGTTACATTAGGGGAGTTTCGTTACTCTTGGATATTATTAGAAGTGTGTTACTTTTGGGCCCCCTTTTTTTTTCGAAACTGAGATGTTGGAAACGCAAAATATGAAATTTCTGATTAGTACTTCGAGCGCTCCTTCGAGGAAACACCATACTCATAAAATCCCAGTCATAAGCCTCCCGGGTATAATCCCTACCCTAGGCTCGATTAGCAACCGCTGTTCGGGAATTGAGGAACAAAGACGGGACTCGAGAGAGCGGCAGAAATCGAGCCTATCCCTAACCTTCCATTTTTCCTAACCAGGGCGGTTCTCACATAGCATTGTACGACTTCAAAAGGTATTAAGGTAAAGATAAGTCGTACATGACCCAGTAGGCTCACCAGTTTTTGCAGCAAAAAGCAACTGAGTGTATTGCTACTCTCCTCCCTTCCCTGAGGAGATGCCACTCCATCGCAGGTTTACCCTTGGGCATTATGTTGTCAGTACTCAGCCTAGTACCCAGGCTTTCTCCTCCTGCTTACTCCACTTGCTGCAAAATGAAACGTCATCGAATGGCATACTGCGTTCTCCTAGCCTGTTCCAGGCGTTCAGATAGTGGAGCGCGAGCGAAAAAGAAAGCGAGCGAAAGAGCGGGAAAAAAACGAGTTGAGACTGGGGAAGAGGACGAGTTAGTGGAGATGACATTTGCGTTTCCGTATCGCAGAAAATTTTGCAATGTTCATTCGGCATGTCAGATTTCTTAAAGCATCATCTACTTTTCCCAACGCTTCAAACTCGGGTGAAACCTATTTCGGTGAGCATAATTACATAACTTTCTTGTTTACTTTGACCTGACCTTGGGTTCATGTTTCTCTGCCGCTGTCGGCGGTCTAAAGTGGGCGGCATGGGCTTTTTAAAATTTATTTCACAGGCGTTCCCTCGTCCTCTTCCCCAGTCTCCCCTCGTTTTTTTCCCGCTCTTTCGCTCGCTTTCTTTTTCGCTCGCGCTCCACCATCTGAACGCCTGGAACAGGCTAGCGTTGACAGCGCTGAATAACGTCTGCGCATGTGCGAATTTGAAAAGACAACAGCGTAAGATTCGGCGCGAAATGTGATGAGTGGTTCTTTGTAGCGAGTTTGTCTTGAGGGAGAAAATGTCTTTTATTTTCCGGCAGAAACGCGTTCATTTCCCAATCTTTGTTCATAGGACGCTTCGCAATTGATAAGTCCATTTTTTTCACCAAGAAATGTTAGAAAATGCGACAGAAAGACGACATGTTTGGAACTACGTACATGTACTGGTGTCACTGCACTATGAGCGTATTCAACCGTCATCAAGTTGCTTCGCTTATCTGCTTTTCTTCTAAGAGAAATGAAGTTTTATTGATGGAAATGGCGGAAATAAAAGCAGTGAGAAGTAGTAAAAAATGCCAGTAAAGGTGAGTGGAAATTTTACTTCAAATGATTACACTAAAACAAAACTATTACTTTCAGTGAAAAAAGCTTAAGCTTAACCATTTACAACTGTAACAGTTCCCGAAAAAGTATTTGTTTTGAAACCTGTACTGTTTTTTCGAGAAAAAACTGCAATTATGTAACTGAAGGTGGAAGTTCTATGGAAAGATTCTTCTGTACTCAATCATTGTACAGTGTATTGTAGCTACATGTATATGCTTCTTTCCTACTCCGACAGTCGTGGGTCATTTACAGGATGTAGTTCAATGCTTTCACTATTTTTGTAGCCCTAGTGCTGTCAATTTTCAGTGCAAGACTGGAGATACATTTGCAAGTAAACTGTTTTTGAAAAAAGTTAAAATGTAACAGATGTTACTGTTCCCAGGTTATGAGGGATGCTATTGACGGCCTTAAACCAGGATAGTAATTCCCATGCTGCATCGGCTGGGGCCATGGCTAAAAATGCCCCACTGGTTCCATGGAAATAGTTGTCAAAAAGAGTTATTCCCTGCTGTGTCGGAATAAAGGCCACTGTTTCATAGATGCAAGCTGTTTTGCTGTTATTACGAGCATGATCAAAGTAATGTGACAGGGATGCTGATGGTATTGGCTCTTTGATTATGCTGGCAGGTAATTCTGCAGAGATGTTGATGCATCCAAGAGCTCTGGTTTGCTCCACTTTCAAGGCAGCTTCACGAACATTGAACTGATGGATTTTATTCTCTATCAATTGCTTTAATGGTTACACTGGGAGTTTATGCAAAGGGGAGTTTGTTCAGGCAGTTATTTGAAGAATGTTGCGCAATTCCTGTTTGTCTGACATCCTGCCTTTAAGCATTTTTTTATTGAATGCCAGTGCTTAAAGCATTTCCATTTGTAATAAATACGTGGTAAAAACTGGAAAAGTATAATATCATGGAAATTGTAAATACTTGGAAGCTAGTTTACCTGAAGATGTTTCCTTATTTTGCAGGGTTGTTGCAGGCTGACTGGTGGAGTTCTGTGATTCAACGGTGTCCTAAGAAGATTTACACTAAGAAAATTATTCTTATGTCCTTAAAATAATGTTTTTTTTAGTGAAAGTGTCTGCATTTATACCAGTGTTTTTACACTGATGGGGCTATCCTTTGTAAATAATACTATGTAATATATAAAAGAAATGAAATTCTAAAAAATGTCTCCTATCATTATACCTGATTATTGGCAGACGATTGTGTTATGATGGTTTTGTTGGAGCTGGAAGAGGCAGAGGTTTTAGCTTGTCTCTGCAATGAAAGTACAGTAACAGATAATCGTGATATAATGTTAATTTGGTTCCAGAGGTTTCTTTTTTTAATTAGGTGGAAAAATACAATATAAATAATTTTTTGTCAGGCCAGAAACAATACAAAACCAAAAAATGTGTGGTTCCAGTTACCTATCGTAGAATACTTTTTTACTTTTGTTTGGTTGTTTGTTTCTTGTTGTATGGCTTAATTTTGAAAATAGTGGTTTGGTTTATCAGCTTTGTTTTTGTTTTGTAATGCTTTATAATGTTGAAACCAAAGGTGTCAGTGACAATGATTTGATAGTTGTTTGTTAACTGTATATCAGTTACCAATTGTCAATGATTATTTCATTCTTTCCGGGTGCTCTTTCAAAAATTTGCACATATATTCTGTCAATTGAAATAAAATGTAAACAAAGAAAAAATATCACACGTACTTTTGCTGGAGAAATATAATCTGGCTCGTTAGCAAATACATTGTCTGAAACCATCGCGCACTTGTTGCACCAGCGGGTTCCGGGCCGGTAATTCGGGACATTTGCCCCCACGCGATCAAACAAGCGGTAAAACCTCGCTGGAATTTTCCTTTTGGACAATTCACTTGAGTGTTCCAACAGCGGAGATGCACAGTAACCATTCGCCTCTCGAGTGGCTCTCATCCAGTGCCGAGTGCAGGCCCAACAATTTAAATTGCCATTTACGTATCGAGCAATGGCCTCGTCAAATTGCCTCAGAGGACCGTGGCAACCTTCTCCAGCTCGTGTTTTTTTCAGAAACCAGCAAATTCGATCGTCAGGCTGGGCGTTTACGTCCACGAGCGTCAAAAGGCATGTAGTCCACAGCAGTAAAGCGTATCATGCCATACCCGATAGCTCTGGCGATAAATTTCTCGTTTTCGCTCTGTATTTTCACCCCTTGTACAAACTTAAAACCCCAGTGTACAAAAAGACTTATGATGGGTTATTAACGAAGAAGGTAGTTTAAAATTTTCAAGCTACTGTT
The DNA here is from genome assembly GCA_964017195.1 of Siderastrea radians. Taxonomy (NCBI): domain Eukaryota; kingdom Metazoa; phylum Cnidaria; class Anthozoa; order Scleractinia; family Rhizangiidae; genus Siderastrea; species Siderastrea radians. The sequence continues at coordinate 40,955,233 of OZ024889.1, read as the reverse complement.
TTTGGTTAAACTCTTCTTTTTTACGAAAAACCGGGGTCTACTAGCAAAATTTTGAATACGCCGCCATTTTCATAGGGTTTGTTGTTATACCCAGTCGGCGCGCGCCATGATATGTCGCACATGCGCAGACGTTATTCAGCGCTGTCGCTAGCGTTCTCCTGGCGACTCGTTCAATTATGACATGGTATCTCGTCCCAAGAGGAGAAAGCCTGGGTACTAGTCTGGCAAGTGGCCATTTATGCACCTGGATGCAGAGAGACAACGTCAAGTAAAATTTCTTGTCTCTTGAAAATAACATGATGGAGAGGAGCAGGCTTGAACCCCCGACCTTCAGATATGAAGGCCAACGCGCTAACCACTACACCACCACGCCCGCAAATATAGAATGTAGTTAGAAAGGGAGTATACCGATTTATCAACATCGTTATACGGTATCATTATAATGGGTAATGCTGCACGCTAAGTTAACTTCAGTGTATTTTCTTGGAGCTTTTTCCGAAACATCTTATAATACCGTTTATAAGCCCACTAACCCCCCCCCCAAGGTTTATAAACCCACCCTTGTACCCTTGTCCCAGGGGGGCCGTTTCTTAAAACTCCCGATAACTTGGAATCTATCTTTAATATATCACACAATATTATTCGACAGACAATCAGTTTTTATCGATTTTTAGGGGAAAATTTTAAAATCTTTATAATTCCATGGAACACTGACTTTGGCAAATTTGCACTGCGACTTACTACCGATCGATAAAAAAAGCAGATGTGAAAAATGCTTGTCAGGCCCGGTAAATTACGGGGATTTTCGACAAATTGGACTCATGGCTCGTAGGCGGGATTTTACCTGGTATGTGCTGTTTGCTGCAAATGTAGGTGGAGAGAATCAATTTTGCTAAACTCGAACACTGATTTTGCTATACTCGAATCGCACAACGATTCTATCCTATCCGACAAATTCCTACAACCAAACCATTTTTTCAATGTTCCTTAAAATCTCCCCAAAAAACTATAGGCTTAGAAGCCAAACAGAAAACACTAGAAGACAGTTATAACAACTTATATCTATATTTGTGTGATTGCTTTCTTTTTTACATGCACAAACAACCTGATCAAAGAGAGGATGACCTCGCCCTCTGATGTCTAAACATACAAATTGTGCTCCCTAATATGTCTAACATCGCTATCGATGGAATGATTTTGCATGTTCTCCTGTGAGGGGTGTTAATTTTATACAGTGTATGTACACAACGTCTTTTTGAAAAGATATGTATTGAAAACCATCGGCTAGAGATTGAAGCCGATTTCGATCTTCATAAATGGAATAGAAATCTATGTAACTATTCGGTTCAGTTTTTTCCTCGAAAGCAAACAAAACAACTTGTATCCATCAATTCCCGTCTGGATCACGTGATGCCCGACCCGTGTATTGATTCCAACGAATGCAAAAAAAATTAGTTTGAACTCCTCCTCGATTTCTCCTTCAATTCAGTCAAATCCAAGTGTGTAGGAGGTTCGAAAATTCATTTCACAATCACAGAGACTTGTTCCTTATTTTCATGTCTAGTCGAGACTAGTTGTGTGTGACTATCCAATGCGTGAAATCCCGTACAAACGTTGAAGCCGCACCTTTCAATTGCCTGACAAAAACGTTAATTCAAAAAAAAGCTTTGGCATTCTTCATCGTCCAGGTACCTCTCTTGAAATGTTCTGCAAAGGAATAAAAAAACATCTTCTGAACTTATATCCCACCGAAACCTGTTGTTAATCGGCTTTAGCAGACATTTTTCAATAGTGTCAAGGGATTATCGGCTGAGAGATACCCGCGAAAATTTGACTGTTATTGAAACAAATGTTAGCCCTAAAAGCGAAGCTTCGAGGACTTATAAGCTGGTTTCAAGGACATCAAATTTACAAAGAAAATTTTGGGTTAGATTTCCCCGATACGGAAGCACTCTATTGCTTTTAACCTTCGTCACTAAGTCTTCGTCTGAACAATTTATATATTTTGCGGACAAGTTCTGTCTAAGAAAAGATGGAATATTCAGCAAGTCGCGAGCATGGGACAAAGAAAAAATCTGAGTCCCCGACGGGAGACGAACCCATGACCTTCCGTACACCGGTCGGACGCTCTAACCACTGAGCTACTGGGAGACTGGTGGTGAGCATAGGTCATATTTACTGAGTTCGTGGTGACACGCGTCCTGCATACCGCTAGGCTCAGCAATGTCGAAGTGCCCTATAGGTGATAAATAACGAAAGATGGTGGATTTGGTCCTGTTATAGCACAACGCTAACTTTTGGCGTGCTCCCATTGTCGACATCGATCACGTGACGCGATAGTGTCTCTCCTCAGCGGGCGCCTATCAGTGCATAGTGCCCGTTTTTTGGCAATTTTCGCTCAAAATTTAGCGTTGTACAATAAAAATAATACAGTCGTTCTATCTCAGGCCCTATGTGTGATAGGTTCCCTTGCAAATTTGATGTTCAAACTTCATATAAGCCCTCGAACTACGTTCTCGGGTAAATATTTGTTGCGAACATCAAATTTCGTCGGGCAATTAAACCTATCACCAGTTGACTGCAACAACTATTGGCGTGTACATACCCTTTTGTCGCTATAACTCTCGAATTTTTGAATGAACGTTTTAAAGAACCAGTCCGAAGTTACAAGAAAATGCGCATAACTTTAAGTGCAACAATTCCATAGACGAAGAGGCAGTAGTGTGGCCTAGAACTTGCGCACGACGTCTCTCAATGCAGCTGCTTACCCGTGCGACTACAGTGGGGATTTGATAGCAATTTTGTTGCACTAAAAGTAAAGCGCGTGGGATAACAAATTAGACTTAAAATCGCAGCAAAAAACTGTATCAACACTTAGCTGTGTAAAACGGTCCTTAAACTATCGGCGACTTTCGGTGCGCTTTTACTGCAATTTGGTTGCCATTAAGCATTAAGCTCACTGCATGAGCTCTTCTTTTTTCGCTTCCCAACATTCCAAAATCACTGCCAAATCAAGATGAGACTACAGCGAAAATCGGAGGTAACTTATACCGGCGTTTTAAAATGGCGACCTAACTTTAAAGCTGTATCACTGATCCCTCGATTTTTATATTATTTAACTTTCACAAGCTGCTGTCAATTTTCTGTGCAGTTCCAAGGCAATTTGACTATTGTTTGCTTTTGCGATTGTCAAACGTTAAGTAGCCGCGAGAACAATACACATGTCGATTTTTGACTCCAAATCGACTGTATAACTTAACCATAGATTTTGCTGGCGTTTTGTGCGGCCATTCTGTTGCGATTAGAGAGAGCGGTAAGCTCTGTCATCATAACATGAAGCTTGTCTCCAGGGCTCCCCCCAAAGAACTTTGACGTTTCAGTTTTTATGATCACATCGCATAGCCTGCTATGATCGCCAAAAAAATGGTAGAAATATCGCCTTAAACTGCAGCGAAAACACCGGTAGTTTACTCAGGTAATGTGAAATGGCATGCAATTGAAATTGCCTTAAACACCTTTCATCCCCACTGGGGGTTCCTGAAGAGCTTTAATCTCTACCCCAGTCCTTTTCTTTTTATACAATCAAGAAAATAAAGGCTCTGGGCTCGAGTAATAATACTTCAAAATTTTACACAAATTATTCTAAAATGACAGACGATTTGTAATCGCACAAAAGTCTCGGCTCGCATCGAATATCGCCTGTGCAAACTGTCCCTTAAAACAATATGGAAACACATCAAACATACAGGTGGCCAAACTAAAGAACAGAGTAAACAAAGGGGAATCTGATCCGAGCAGGATCTTGTCTCGATAGGCCAATCTCCAAATATTAACACTATCAGTAAAAGGACTGAAAGGGAAGTCGAAAAATAAGGAGACTTTAGGGCTGAAGCAAACCGGGTGAATAAGTAAGATGAAAACATTTCTCTTTTTTTTTTTAGATGTAGGCTTCTCTTTGGTACCTGCTGGACGCCGCTTTAGAAAACGAGAGATCAATTTTACGAACAAAACAATCAATTGAAAATACTCTGCTCGTAGGAGTTCCACAATTACACAAAGCAGAGTGGCAAATTAAATGAAATTCCCCAGCTGACAAATATCGGCTTGTTGAATGCAACTGTCTAAAATACGCTCCATTGATTCATTACAGCGCCTCGATAAATCCGTCATATGAAAATTAAAGGTTTTACTCACCGAAAACATTTTGACACCTCTACAACTGCACAATGTTGCTCTTCTTTATGACACCATTAGTAATACTTAAATCCCTTATTTGAACAACTTGCACGGGCTGACTGTCCTCAGAAATAACATCTCCCATGTTATAGGCCGGTACGTAAGGAACAAATTGTTTTTTGTCCGCCTTTTGTTGTCCTTTGGCTTTGCTATCATCTGATTTCTCATGTTCTTGTTTATTCTCTGCCTTGTCGTCGCTTGTTTTCACGCTTACAGCTCGTCGATTCCTATTAGGTCTCGGTGCGGCGTGAACACAGTACAATATAAGAAGTAAACACATAAGGCCGGCATAGAGTCTCATGATGAATCCAGGGTAATCCAGCGACACTGAATTCTAGCTGTCGGGAGACAGTAAAACAGTTATCCTACGAGGTAACTCTTTGCAACCTCTCTAGTGCTATAAAGTGGGACAAGATCTCGCCCCTAGCATATTTTTTCTGTAGAACAAAGTAAGAAGAAAAGCGCAACTGAGATACACCGTCTCAAAAGGGTGAATAACTGAATAATTCATGACGCGCGAACACGTATTTTATTGATAAGACTTCGCAATGGAGGGCTTAGAGATCTTTCGTGTTCTTACACGAAACCCGAGTTATAGCTAAATGGTTCTTCAATGCTATAATATTTCAGTCATTAGAAATAGCTATAAGGTATTGAAAGCCCGTGATACTTTCTTTTTAAAATGCTATCAGAAAATTTGGCGCCATCCCTATTCTCTCTAAAAATTGGTCGCAGTCTATAGTTTAGTAGGTTGTTTAAGGTGGGTAACGGGTACCAAACACTGGGCAGGAATAGAGGCGTAGTCAGGCGATCAAAATAACTAAAAGAAGCTGAGTCTCGAATCGGTTTTGATAGAAACCAAAAATGAAAAATTTTGCAAACTCAGACGTTACAGAGTATCAGAGTGAATCGCTCGATGGTTTCATACTCATGGTCTTCTTATTAACGTAAATTACTCATCCATTTTCATTGTCTAAAAGAACAAAAAAAACTTAAGACCGTTTTAATTGGGTAACCAAAATGAAATCATCTCTTGTGAAGTCGTAAACATAACTTAGCTCAGTGGACCGTGTTCACCATATGTAAAATAACTTTCTCCAAGAGAGAACCATGGAAAAATCCAAACGTATTCACATGAGATAAAGAACGATGCCCTTTTCAATAAACGAAAGCGGATGAATCGCAGTTAAACATTATTTGTTTGCTTTGTTGTGTAGCTATGAGTAAGGAGATATCGAGGAAAGGAAGGTTAGGTGGGACATAGAACTAACTACACTTGTCAACCGGGGCCAATCGATCCTCCCTAAAGGATACAAAACCATAGTTTTATGCGATGATTCCTGTACGTATCCTTTCGATTCATTGGACAAATGTTAAAAGTCAAATAAAGGCGTAACACTTACCTGTGACCCGGACTCACAGATAGCTTCAGTGGTGAATAGAACTACACGGTTATGCCGTTTATGGAGAATTCTGATTGGCCCAGCGATCGACAAATCACCGGCGCGTAATTAATTGTTACGCTATGGTTCATTAAACTCGAAGAATGATCTCAACACCTGTTTGACCTGATACAATTCGACACCTGCAACGGATACATACTGGTAAGATAAACAAAATGGCTTTGTTGACAGAGCCGTAATGAAACCAGTCACCTTTCGATTGGAAACAACTCACTTCTCAGATTGAATGCATGGCACTCCTTATAGATAAGAGCTGCTGTAATAGCAAATTGACAACATCGACAGTCTCATCGACAAAAGCACGTCATAATCACCTTGATCCTTTAGATCCTCCATTAACTGACTTACTTGTTTCGGGATCGGATGACCCCTTCAGAGAAGGACATCTTAGATGGCTTTATGGATTTGACATGAAGGGAAACGAGAAATGTCCACCACAACTCCCAGCGTCTTTTTGATGACAATAAAGTCAAGCTACTACAGTCAATAAAGTTTGGACTTCACTGTTGTTCCTAGGGTTCGAGACCTTTCCCGTCAATAACTGTCATTCTTGTTCAGGTAATCTGCCAAAGAAGTGTCGTTTTTGATGGTCTAATACCTGCGATCGAGTTTGATAAGTGACAAATCCAAATTGGTTTGATTTGTAAGGAAACCAACATGTGACGAAGGGAACTTATGGACCAGTGGTCACCAGTGTTTAGATCTCATGATCATCTCCTCATTCATTCAAACACTGTGCCGGTTTTTTATATGAAAGATTAACACGGACATTAGCAGACATTCAGTAGACATTCAACATTTTTAGTTAAATATTTTTGCAATATCTAGGAAATGTTAGAAAGGAGAATCTCTTCCCACATATTTCCTGATGTCTCCTACCTCCACGCGGAAGTAAAGGTATACCGCAAGAAAGCATTGCATACAATAATATCAACATCAGAGTATGGCCTCATTTTTTTTTCGAAATCTTGGACATACGTTAAGAAAAGAAAACGCTTTAGCATGTCAAGTCCTGGGTTGTATCTGCAAGGCAACACCTGAGGCAAGAGGATATGTGGCAGATACCTAGTCCCATGGACGAAAATTGTTTTACGTAAAATGTATGTGATAAACAATAAAAGATATGTTCCACTGTCAAAAATCTATCGTCAGCCTCGAAGTAAGATTACCACAAAGCAATAATGGAATGACCTGCTTTGAGTTTATATGCCTTAGAAAAAACTTTATTTAAGAATAATTCAAATTCTTGGTACTTAATCACTAGAAATAAAAGAGAGAGATGTGCCTTGAGAAGTGCAAACAAAATAACGAAAACTCGATGCTTAAAGAGCGCCTGCGACATCTATATGAAAAGGACAGCTGTCATTGTTCGCCGAAGAAATGAAAAAGACGCATCAGGTACCAGTGAAGACTGACTCGTTGTAAGCCGTCCTCTTTACACTCCCACGAAACGGTCTCCATTACAAGACATCTGGCGTAGTCTGTTTGCAAGAGCAGCACCGTTTGTTGATTAACTTAGTTCCCCTGCAAAGTGTTTCAACTCTGGTCATGAACGTCACTGACCCCTATAGCGGGTTCTTTTTGTGAAAATCGAGTGTAAACAAATCGGAATGAGACAGCACGGAAAAACAAGTAGCAAAAAGGTATTTTCAAGGAGTATCACAACAAACTCGACCTTCGTCTCCTCGTTTCAATCCCGCCATTCAAACAGTTTGTTCAATCTGCCGTAAAATTCCAATAACAAGCCTTGGCCTTATGTTTGTTCAAAAGGCGTTTTTGGTGGGCTTATTTTTTTTTTGGGGGGGGGGGGGTGGGAGGAGCTTATTATTGTAGGGTTTTTTGCACTTCAAAAATGATTTGGCTTATATTTGGAAGGAATTTCGTGTCTGAAAATAAGGGGTTTTGCGTCTGAAAACGCTGCGCCAGAAGGAATGTGGGTATTAGGTGATGGAATTGAACTTCCTTGCATATACGGTGCTATCGGTATGCTCCCAAGAAATACAAGCACAGTATCGTACGGTCGAACTTTAAACTTATCTCATTTCATACAACATTTTGTATGACAACATTTTTGTATGACACCCTGTTGTGGTAAATAAACCCATTGTTATATTGGACGTACATTTTTCAGCTCGGTATTTACGTGAGTAGAATAATTCAGTAGTTTGTGTAAGCAAAGTACTCGGAGGATATTACTAATCATTCTTGGGATGAAAATGTAATACATATATTCGGGGAGGGGAGCTTATTATCGGAGGGCTTTGTGCGAAGAAGATTTCTTAACAAACTCGACCTTCGCTCATATTTGGGGGTGGGGGGCTTAATTTGGGAGGGGGGGGACTTATTATCGGAACGAAAGTACAAATGTGAGAAGAAAACAAAACCCTAATTCAAGTATGAATTCACGGTTCACAACGACGTAGTGGTCACGCTTACTGGAGGTTAGAAGCAATGGAAAATTTCAAACCTTCAGGCCTTAAAGTGGTCGCTTACGGGAGGTTCTAACAACAGTGAATTTACTGGGGAAATTTGGTATTTTTGAAAAGTGGTCGCTTACGGGAGGTTCTAACAACAGTGAATTTACTGGGGAAATTTGGTATTTTTGAAAAGTGGTCGCTTACGGGAGGTTCTAACAACAGTGAATTTACTGGGGAAATTTGGTATTTTTGAAAAGTGGTCGCTTACGGGAGGTTCTAACAACAGTGAATTTACTGGGGAAATTTGGTATTTTTGAAAAGTGGTCGCTTACGGGAGGTTCTAACAACAGTGAATTTACTGGGGAAATTTGGCATTTTTGAAAAGTGGTCGCTTACGGGAGGTTCTAACAACAGTGAATTTACTGGGGAAATTTGGCATTTTTGAAAAGTGGTCGCTTACGGGAGGTTCTAACAACAGTGAATTTACTGGGGAAATTTGGCATTTTTGAAAAGCGGTCGCTTACGGGAGGTTCTAACAACAGTGAATTTACTGGGGAAATTTGGCATTTTTGAAAAGTGGTCGCTTACGGGAGGTTCTAACAACAGTGAATTTACTGGGGAAATTTGGCATTTTTGAAAAGTGGTCGCTTACGGGAGGTTCTAACAACAGTGAATTTACAGGGGAAATTTGGCATTTTTGAAAAGTGGTCGCTTACGGGAGGTTCTAACAACAGTGAATTTACTGGGGAAATTTGGCATTTTTGAAAAGTGGTCGCTTACGGGAGGTTCTAACAACAGTAAATTTACTGGGGAAATTTGGCATTTTTGAAAAGTGGTCGCTTACGGGAGGTTCTAACAACAGTGAATTTACTGGGGAAATTTGGCATTTTTGAAAAGTGGTCGCTTACGGGAGGTTCTAACAACAGTGAATTTACTGGGGAAATTTGGTATTTTTGAAAAGTGGTCGCTTACGGGAGGTTCTAACAACAGTGAATTTACTGGGGAAATTCGGTATTTTTGAAAAGTGGTCGCTTACGGGAGATGATCACTTACGGGAGGTGGCCGCACCGGGAGGTCCGACTGTATTGTAATCATTTAAATGAAAAGGTTCGAGCAGAAATTTTATGTGGTTGAGAGGATAAAACGATGCAGATCACTGGAAACGACTATTTTGATAAAATAAAATGATAGTAATCTTTTAATAATATTTAATTCAAAAAATGCAAATTAACTACTTTATATATATAACCCTATTCAGATAGGGCTTTCATCTGGTCCTCTGGGACGGGGGCTGAAGGGGTCCGTCCCTCTCCTTAACTGACACCTAGAATATTTAAATAACGGAACTTAGAGGGCGGATAATTCGTTTCATAATGCTCCCTTTGAGGTCCGCAACATGAGCTGATGACCCCACGTGCTCAAACGGCGGCCATCTTTTGGATCTGCCATCGTGGAATTGTTGATTCTTTCCAAGAGCTCCAAAAACTACCAAAATTTTCCCCAAAGTAATTGAAAACAATAAAAGAACTGTAAACAGATATAAAAGTGTAGAGGCTACGGCAAGAAAGTTTTTCTTACCATAGTAATAGTAGTTGCCACAGTAATGCGAAATTTAATAGGACTTGCTGCACTAAATTTTCACCTATAAACTTTAGGAGAAGCCACCAAGTTTGGTGGCTTCATCTTGTCTATTAACAAAGATATAAACTTTCAAAGTCCCAGCGGGCAGACTCCATTCTCTGGTCAGAATAGGATTAAGAAGCCGTTGTTATGCGATCCTACATTTACATTTACCTCAGATGTATCTATGTTTGTGTAGATTGCATGGACCGTTTGCTTAAACGAAGTCTAAGTTAGACCTGGCTTAAAGGAGCTGTGTTCCGAAATTTAGCCAAATTCAACCACTAGGACCTGGCCACCAAACTAAGCGAAACACAAATAACTGCTTAAAATATTGACGAAAGGTTTAAATAAAACGAAGGCATGGATGAGCCAAATGGAAGAAGATTGACACGGATTGGAATTGGGTTTTTGAAAAACTGTTAGAGTGAACAGTTTTCAAAGTTTATTTCTGTTGTTTGTAAATTTAATTATAACGCTCGGGATACATATTTTGTTTGTCATGAAGCTGTGATTTTGTCATTTACAATTAATTTCTTCGCTAACGTTATGTTCCATAGCAAGTAAAGGTGAGCCAGGAAAACTAAACAAATTGGATGGGACTGCCGCGACAGAGCCCCTTGAAGGCTATATGGGCCGTAAATCTCTCTGCAAGACAATCCTCCAGTCAGCAAGTCCTTGTGAATTTATGGGTGAATATCGTCTTTGACATCTTTTTTTACGGACAAAAGTTATGGGCGCTCATTAGATCTGTTACTGAGCAAATATGTCCCTTGCGGGGTTGGGGGGGGGGGAGTTTTGCTGGATGGTAAGGCTGCTTTTTTAATACCCTGTCTCCCCAGAAATACTGTACTATGTTTCATTGCTGGCTGAGAAACATGAAAAACAAGAAAAGCCCAAGGGGAATTTGAACCGGCCGTCTTGACCCACCTGAACCCCTACGAACCTACGTGATGTATGTAGTGAAACAACACGCAGCAGCCGAAGAATGTGCGTGTTTACCGGAAGTTTGCGAACGAGAATTTGTTTGGCTGGGCAAAGGCCGGAAGTCTGGAACTTCTTGACAAAAGCTAACGGAATGTTTCATAGCAACACAGAAGAAAAACTCCGTAAATTCCCTGAAACAACCTTTATTAACTTGATCTGAATGGAACAACACGCTGAATAGAACAACGTTGTTTTGCTGAGTGCCCCCTTGTTTGACTTTCTAATATCTCAACTTCGGTCCTTTTTGGTATCTTTCCTTACTGAACGCATAATCTGGCTGCACTTTTTGCGTTTATTGCATCTGTTTACTGCTACTTTCAAACTCCTTCCTTAAGACAGTGCACATGTGCGCCCGTAATCATGATGGGGAACGGCATCGTCCATTACGTACGTTGTGACTCTGGGATTTGCCACAGAACTTATTGCAGAAGATAATGACAGTAACTTTTAAGGGTAAAATGAAGCGTAAATTGTAAATTGAGAAGTTTAAGGGCTGAAGTAAGCCCAACCTTTCTCAGTAAATAGTAAATTCATGATATGTACGTGTTTTTGTGTTGCTTTTGCGGCCTTATGCCTCATGCACCGGAGGCGACGAGGCTGAGTGATTGAGTAAGTAAAAGAGAAGAACTAGCAAAGGAAAGGGAAAAGGCCTTGGAACGAAGTCGAGATGCCTAGGGAGACATAGACATTGCGAAAACCTGCAAAATTATGACTTCAAAATATCAGTTTTAATAATATACATAAAAGAATTACTCAATTCGGATTGGCTAAAAAAGGAGTGCAATAACAAATGGGTACTGATTGACTAAAAAAGAAAAGAAACGAACGCGAGCCAACCAGATTAGAGCTGTTTCTATAGCAACATATCAGAGGTAAACTCTGAGATAAGACGCGGAGAAAAAAATGGCTGGGGTTTTCAGCAAACAACGATTTGGTTTTGCAAGTGAAACAACAATAGAACAGCCAAAAAGATATTCCAAAAACCCGAACACAGTCAAGAGTATACAAAGTAAATGGTTTCTCCTTGGCCTGTTTTTACAACCGCCTCCCATCGCTCGCTAGTCTACCGACCGGAAGCGACGGAAGGTGGCTGTATTTGCCAGCTTGTTCTCTCCCAACAAAAAAGGTTTATGTTTTACTAACTAGTCTTCAAATACAGTATCTTGCTTAAACGTCTGCATCCTTGCGTGGCATAGTATACGAACTGCACTGACTCACGTCGAAATGAAACCTCCCTGTTTTGGACCGGATGAATGAATGAATGAATGAATGAATGAATGAATGAATGAATGAATGAGTGAGTGAGTGAGTGAGTGAGTGAGTGAGTGAATGAATGAATGAATGAATGACTGAATGAACGAATGAATGAATGAATGAATCAATGAATGAATGAATCAATGAATGAATGAATCAATGAATGAATGAATGAACTTTATTAACGTGTCTAAAGTGCCGAGCAGGGGGAAATCCTCCTGCTAATAGGGGATACCAGACTAACAATAAATATAAGATAACTATAATAATAATGAAAAATATGTGGTGTTCTTTTATAACGGCTGCTTCACGGGGCTCTTTCTATTGAAAATTATATTCGTTACATTTGTATTACCAGAGTTAAGAATTCAGTCTGTTTGTGTTTTTCTTTCCCTTTTATGTTTTCTCAGGAGTCTAGTGAGTCTGTGCGTCGTGTGTTTGCGATGGTTTTAGGGATATCGACGCTGAATGAAACTCTGAATAACGCCCTTTAACATTATCTTTATCTTCAAAGGTACCCACTGAGGATAAAGGAGAAGCGCGCAGTACCGTTAAAGAGATTTTCGGACCAGAACAGATGGATTAAGCAATACGTTCTGTTGCAAGTACGTGTTAGATACTTTTACGGTAAGCCCATCAGGGAAATTATTAAATAAAGAAATGATCTCAGTTGAATAAATTGCAACAATTTCGAGGCTTTGAACGGGATTTGAAATGGTGACCTTCACACAGCTAGTGTGATGCCCTAACCAACTAAGCTACCAAGGCCTCATATGTTGGGAGCGGTCAATGATGAGTTCAAATACCCCTTAAAGGGAATAAAAGAGGATCATTTCTTCATTTGATTTCATTTCCGCAGTTTGCATATGTGATTCGTCAGATATTCATTGTCATCTCAGGGAACTAAGTCTCTTGAAAATGGGATAGTATGGTATTTTTTTACAGTACTTGTCCCGGTTGTTCCCGGATAACTCTACCCACCGGATAAACCACTATCCAGTAGATAGTGCGCTTTGTTTTGTTCGGGCCCCGATGATGTACAAAGAAGTGGAAGTAACCACCGTCGTTAATCTCACATTCTTCTGACAGTTTTATCGTACTAAGTACTTCTATTGAGTAATATGAAGACATGCGAACGTTTTTTGTAAAAATGGTATAATTATTTTTGTTCAGTAAAGAACGCTTTCTGGCTTGTCGTCGCTCATTTGCGTTTCATGACGTATTCTCTCAGAAAGATTGACGAGCTTGTGTAACATCTATTGACTCCCATGCCGCCCAAAACCGCCTGTAAAGGACCATAGTCCTCGTTCAGTTAGTGACGTAATCACTTTGAGTGACAGCAGATATTTTTGATAACCAATTGATGCACCTCACACACTTCTAACGAAAAGTGCTTCAACTGAAGTACCCACTTAAAATAGACCAGAGTTACACAAAGAAAAAGAAAAACGTTTCCTTCTGAAATTGATGCAAAACTTGGCCTTGGGACTGGTTGACACTTCTAGTTGAAAATTCCCTCTTTCCTGAAAGTTTAGTTGAAATCTTTTCTAATCCAAGGAAACAAATGGCCTACAAGCTCCCAAAAAAAAAAGGAAAAAAAATTGAGAACCAAAAACAACGGGAACAGCGTTAAAACCCAGGGAGACGACCTTGTAAAAAATTTTTCTCGTTCAAAAACTGTCCAAATTTTAAATTGTCGTACGCCGCCAGGTCAAATTTGACAAAAAGGCTTCCGAAATGGAAGAGAAGTGTATTTTCCATGCTGCAGATGACTTTTTAGATATTTGGACCGGGATTTGGTCAGACAGGAGCCAAATTACGGCGTCATTGCCTTAAAATGGTGGTTTTTTAAAAAAAAAAAAAACGGTTAGGAGTGAGTCGTCTGAATGGGTTAAAACTGGTGCTATTGAATAGTTAAACCGAAATTGGAGGCCTCAACGGGAATCACACCCCTGAGGGACACTCAATGACTCTTACGAGGAAGCTCCGCCCGTAGGTTCCAACCCTTACGTCTTAATACGCTAAATTTTTATTGAAATGCCATCCCTTCTATATACCCATAACTAGAACAAAGATGCAGGTATTTTTTTACCTCAAAACCAAGCCAAAAACAGTATAACATCGGGGCTAAGTTCCTCAGTGATTTGCTTCCGTGGGTCAAGGGCTCTAAGCTTTCGTATATTTTTTGCGTTGTGATTTCTGCCAACCCTTATGTGTGAATTGGTGACCCTTTAAAATACATAAACAACAAATTTCCTCACCTGTTTTTATGCTGCAAACGAAAAAAGACACCCTTTTCTTGCAGAGTCTTCCCGTATATACCCCTAAAAATAGGGAGTACCCCGGGTCTAACGAATGACCTCCGCGATACCTGTGCGTTGCTCTACCGACTGAGCTATGAAGCCCTGATACGTTAAAAACGTTTCTCTAACGGCAATGGGTTCCGGCCGTTTTCTTTTTAGCAGAATATACTCGTATACCCACTCGACTCGACTTGGTGCGAAATTTCGTGACGTCACCGAATGGCATACCGCGAGAACGCGTTCTTCGGGGACCTCATTCAGTGACGTCACGACATTTCGCACCAAGTCGAGTCGAGTGGGTGGGAGGAGAAGGCCTGGGTACTAGGCTGGTACCGTGACGTCTTAATCGGCCCTTAGGCTTCCAATTCTAAATAGAGGAAGTTTGGACCAAGGATAGAGTAAGGTTGGGAGTAACGAGTATATTCTGCTAAAAAGAAAACGGCCGGAACCCATTGCCGTTAGAGAAACGTTTTTTAACGTATCAGGGCTTCATAGCTCAGTTGGTAGAGCAACGCACAGGTATCGCGGAGGTCATTCGTTAGACCCGGGAAATTTCGTGACGTCACCGAATGGCATACCGCGAGAACGCGTTCTTCGGGGACCTCATTCGGTGACGTCACCACATTTCGCACCAAGTCGAGTCGAGTGGGAGGGAGGAGAACGCCTGGGTACTAGGCTGGTCGCAGTACGATTTTTGCTTACAACTGTTGCATGCGACTTGCTCACGTCATGTCTGCAACACGAATCATGTCGTCTAAATCAGACATACAACATCTTCACGACGGTTGCATGCGAAAAGTGTCGTGGGATTCGAAACATGTTTTTAAAACCCTACGACATCTCGTAGCCACAATCAGAATGTTAAAGTGACGAGTTGTTTACGATCTTTGCTTAACGCGAGAAGCGCGCGCTACAAAATCGCATAAGACAGCCTTAAGCAAAAATGGTACTGTCTAAATCAATCGCCCTTTGTCTAGCTTTTCTGTATGCCTAATCCAATCCAGACCTCATTTCATCAGAGAATTTGTGCTATGCTTAGTTCTTTTTTACCTTGAGAATGCCCTAACATGCATAAGCGAACACAGTTACGTTGACGTCTTCTTTCGAAGGAAGATCAAAAAGCTGCTTTTAAGGACAACGCTCAACTTATCCAATCTCCTTCCCGGCATCCCTTCCTAGCGTTAATAAATAATGCTAGCAAGGGATGGCGCAGAGGCAACGGACAATTCCGCAGGCGTGCAAATAGACGGTAGCTTCGGTAATGAAGATAATCAAAACTGAAAATAAATGGGTTACAGCTATTAACGCAAAATTATTTAGCACTTTGTCTAAAACTTAACCTCCCAATGTCCATTTGAAAAATAATTTCATGAGGATTTCTTTAGTAATAGATCAGATTTATATATGATTACGACGAAGAGAGTTGAAAAGTTGTGTTTTAAAGCTTTTTTAAGAGTTATCGCTGTTTTATCTCTGAAAAATGTTTAGTTACCCACATTTTTCTTTTAGATTCCAATCGGCCTTGCTAAGATCCACTTTTTCCTCATAGTCATAACCTTTGCCAGGAGCCATAATCGAGATCCCCGATTATGGCTCCTGCCTTTGCAAAAATAACTCTGTATTAGGACGCACCGTCCTTAATTTAGCCCTTAATGGGTTATCCGCTCTAGTCACAAGCGACACCCAAGCGTACCTTCCCCTTCAAGTTTTGCCTATAAACCTTTTGGTCTATGAAGTGGAACCTCTTCGGAGACCTCCATAATACGAATACCTCTTCCTTACAAAACGTTCACATTGTTCCGCAGGGAGACCAACTGAGTCACAAAAACTGAATCCACTCAAGACTGCAGAAAGACACTGAGAGGAGAGAGTCCTGTCCAAGACCTCAATTTAAAAAAGAAACATTACCTGTAAAATCACTGAGGGCGTCATCCGCTATAGCAACTCACTGAAATACCTGCAACTCTGGTACGCCTGAGGAAGCACTACTGGCTGCTCCAAAGGGCTTAATTTGCTAAATAACCTCAAATGTCAAGGTTTCAAAGGAACGTGATCGTGTTTTTAGACTGAAGCAGTCGAAAACCTCGAACCTCGAAATGAAATTTGGTGAGTTAACTCCTCGCGGAAGAAGACCCCTCCCGAAGCGAAATCAAAAAGAGCTATTCCTCCGCTATTCCACAACCAGCGCCAGCTGTAAACTGAGCAGTTTTGTTAGCATGAAAAGCAAAACTGAGGAAACAATAATAAAAGCTTACAAGGTCTTGCTGGCATAAACTTGACTATTGAGATCCAACTCCAGGACGCAGTCAATCGCCGCTGTGTCTTTACTTTGGAACGATAGCTTAGCGAGTGTTTCAAGACTTGTAAGAAGCTGCCTTTGATATTATCCAGCGTTAGCTCATGTTCCAGGCACGGCATTGCATTAGCTATGCACGTTACCTCATAAGGGAAACACGGACAAGAAGATTAGGTCATCATAACACGCTCGAGGTAACGCCCAATATTAACATGGATTCCGTAATTGCGATTGGCTCTCATCGATTCAGACAATCATACACTTGAATGGGTTCTTGTAGAGAGTCTGGTTTT
This sequence comes from Siderastrea radians, assembly GCA_964017195.1. Lineage (NCBI taxonomy): Eukaryota > Metazoa > Cnidaria > Anthozoa > Scleractinia > Rhizangiidae > Siderastrea > Siderastrea radians. The sequence continues at coordinate 40,938,364 of OZ024889.1, read as the reverse complement.
GTCAAGCGGCCGTTAATTTGCCAATTTACCGGCTGACTAGAGACTCTTAGGGGCTTTATGGCAAGTTCAAGGCGGTTGCTGAAGGTCCTGTTTACCTTACGTAGTAGTGCGCTTTCAAGTGCAAGTTGTGTTGAAAACCAAAAAGGCGCGTTCTGGCTTAGGCAAAGGTGCTAATAATTTGAGAAGACAAATTTAGAGGAAACATCGCCCTTCGAGTAACATACACTGAGAGGTAAGCGAACCAGTTTTGCGAATCTCATGTGAATTCAACTGAATTGATCATCAAGTTGGATTGAAAAAGCTGAACGGAAGTAAGTTTCTATTTGAAATTAAGATTCCGTATCTAATACACTATACTTAGCAACAAATCTCGTAGAGTAAGAACACACTCTTGTCAACGTTTAAGAGTAATCTTGAATTTTGAATCCTCTTATTGGGTTATGGTTAGTTTGAAGACAGGATCCCAGCCAGCCTTCTAGTACTGATCAAATTCAAGCAAAGTTGAAAAGACTGATTATGCCGGGCATTTAAGAGAAGCAAAACGTCGACGTGCTACTTCGAGTGCCGAACAGTTTACTGCATTTGTTTCTGCGTTAGATTTTCTAGGAATTCGAAAAAAAATCGGACATGAATTAAAAGAATTTTCACATCTAAAGAGCTCCAGGCGGAGGATAGAAGATACCTTGCTAGCTTTTCAGCGTAAACATAGTTTGAAATCAGTTCTTTAAATTGATGGTTTATTTTCTCAACTTTGTTTGGTGATTGCATTGTTCAAAGTCACCTGCTGATAAGTCCCTCTAAACTTTTTTGTAAACACATTTTGAGGTTCTGTTGCAACCACCAGCAAAATAACAAAGTTTTGAACTGACACCTAAATGGATACATATACTCCTTATACCAACGAATGCTTAAAAAAGATCAGACATATAGTTTCGTTTCTTGATTCCTTGATCATGAAGTGTGTGATCTCAAAATTAAGTCGATGAACTTATGTTTTCAAAACCCGTTTACTGGTACCTGTCTATTTTCTTGAGCTAGAAATGTGAAAATTTCCTAAGCGTGTAAAACGCTCTTATCGTTTGTAACAACAGACGAGAAATTGTAGCTTTCTGGTCAAGTTTAAGTCTCATAAAAAAGCGAGACAGAAATACAATGGAGAATAAACTGAAGAGGAGTTATGAATCTAGCGAACAGCTCATGTGAGTCTCTAGAAACGCAGCAAAGTTTTCTTATCTACTCCAAAGACTACCAGTGATTAAAGCATGAATGACTTGAATGGCATGAATAACGTTTTTTTGTTGTACGGTTATTTTCAGCCACCAACAATCGAGGAGTTATAATGCCAAAAACCACACTGTTGGCTGTCCTGTGGTTCATTGTTGGCTTAACGAGCCGTTTGACGCATGCTCGCCATAACATTACTGCTGCATTGGTAGCTTTGGCGCCTGTCTCGGACACTGATGCTGAAACTGCGCTCTTTACTGTGGACAACGACGGAAATGCAGGCTCAGCTTTAACTGTGAACTCTATTTTACTATCAGCAACGCTTATAGTTCAGCTCCTTCTACTACTACGTCGTTGATGTGGAGAACGAGACTGACAAAATCTCTTAAAGACTTTTTTGTCCGGAAGCGAAGGAAAGAGACTTCTTAAGAATCACCATGATGCTTCCAACAGACATTTTAACATTATACGTGATCTTGTGCCCAGGGCCTCAGGGCTTTTCAGCCGGTTTTTAAAAGATGACACTGGAGACTAGGTACGAGAATATTTCGTCATGCGGCAACCAATACCGGTTGAAGCAAACAAGACTCGTATGAAGACGAAATCTAGGTGTTTTATAAAAAAATAATGTGCATAAATTTCGCATAAAATGTACTAGGAATTGATTTTTTTAAGTGAAAATTTAAAAACATTCAAAGACGCAATTCAAGAAACGCCAAGGTAACGGATAAAAAAGTTATTTTTAGATGGAATCCTTTAATATTTAGTATAAAATATACATTTATATTTATATATAAACTTGTACTCCTTAACGGTACAAGAACTAAATCTGCCTGTAAAATTCTGGTTTTAGTCTTCAGATACTTACTAGTTTTGTAAACACTATTAATTTGTAGCCAGTTGTCGTAACCAATTAACTGGAACTCGTCAGACAAGTTCTACGTTGCATTCGAACTAAGTATCTTAATTCCTACGACTTGCTCTCAGCTCAGTTGGTAGAGCGACGGTGATCTATTCCGGAGGTCGTGGGTTTCAAATCCCGACAGGGTCAAAGATTTGTTTTTGATCCTGGTTCTCATTTGTAATTTTTTCTTTAAAGGCCTGTGGCCGAAGGATTGCTCACTTCTTGGCACTCTTGCATATACTTAACATCATAGAGTTTTACACGTAATAAGGAGAGCAAGAGAAAAACAGCAACAAAAACAAGCTCATCCGTTTTTGGTTTTGAAGATGTGTACTATCTCACTTACATTGCTTTGAACTTTGTAATTATATGTTTGCCCGATTTACCATGCATAATATAGAGACATTAATCAATAGTTCCATGCAATTGTAAATAAACTTTTAACATTTTTGATAAATAAACAGGTACTGTACACAAACCCATATTAGTCTAGTTGTCATTACTTCGGACGTTCAATCAGTATAGATGACTCGATTTCTGTTCTTTGCTGTCGTGTAGTCTCCAGTTCCTTCGACAAGATAGGTAAAGTCGCTCACGAGCCAAGGAGGCCCACACGGAGGGAGCTAGCTTATCCCAGTTTCTGTAGCATGAAGCAGTTGAGAGTATTGCTACTCCCCACTGGATGGGATGCTAGTCCCTCGCAGGGTTACCCGCAGCAGTATGTCGCCGGTACCCAGTTATACACCTGGGTGAAGAGAGACAATGTGGAGTAAGGTTTTTTGTCTAAGGAAACAACACGATGGCAGGGACTGGGCGTCGAACCACCCACCTTCGGATATGAAGTCCAATGCGCTAACCACTGACATCATCTGGACCTTGCTCCAAAATGCCTCGTTCAGTCTGAGCGCAAAATGTAGAGATCAGGAGTAAAATGATGTTAATAGGCTAGAGTGGTTTTCAAATGAGTGTCGTGAAACCAAAACAAAACTAATTACTTTAATTAACCAATCGCAACGGGAACAAAACACCCTGGGGGGGGGGGGGGCGCAAAACACAAAATGAACCAGTCAGAAATCGAAGGAAATACAAGTAATTAGTGTCAAGTGTGGGAAAACATCTGATTGGTTGACTGAAGTGGCGTGAGCTTTTTTAACCAATCAGAGAGCGTAGTAAAGCAAAAAGCAAACACATCGAAGGCCTCGATCCATCAGATTCAACATGTAAATGTCAATGTAAAACTTTATACACCTTATTCCAAAATTGCGGAAAATACATTACTCTTTTGTCTCATTGTTAATTAGCCCTTGATGCCTCGATTCCATCTGCTGAATTCAAAGGAATATTTGGCTTAAAACGAGGCAACAAGGGCCAGTTAACATGAGACAAAAGAATAATAGATTTTCCGCCATTTTGGAATAAGGTGTATTACTCGGAAAATCACCAGTTAACCAAAAAAAAACGGAAAAAAGCCTTACAACTGGTTTACAAGACTGCCGTGTGGGAATCCGATAAGTCAGATACCTGCTTGATTTTTCATTTAAACTGTCCAATAATACCCGCTTCCTTTAATTACTGGGGCAAATTATTCTATGGACAGGCCCCACTATAACAAAAACTTCGTTTTAGATAATTCGTTTGCGGCTTGGGCAGAGCAAGTTTGCCCTCTAGATTTCTCAAATTATATTCCGCGTGGCGTTGAGTAAAAAAAGGAAGTATTCAGGGGAAAGTCTATGCATTGTCTTGTACATAATGGGAGCTTTCAACTAACGTTACTGAATACAGCTTTGTTGTACGAATGTCTGATTGCAATCAAACTTTGTTCAACACCGTTCAACGCGATTCATCATTATTCAGCATCATCATTCACCATTACTCAATATGGGAATTAAACACGTTGAACATGCCTGATTCAACAACATTGAAGGGTGTTAAATGGAGATGTTGAATCACTATGGCCAGGGCTTAAAGCTCTGTCCACACTAGTCCGTTTGCGCTTGAAACACACAATTCTTTACGCGTTTATGTCGCTTAAAACAATGGAAAGTGGAGATCTTTTTCTCTGAAAACTGGGGTTTACGAAAACTCTGTTCAAAGTGGAGGCTTTTGGAAACGGAGGACTTTCGTGTTGGTGTGGGTGGACATGCGAACAGTATCGAGGGGTATATAGTAGGGTAATGCTTGGAAATTGCCTTTTCTTAAAGGGGCATAGTCGCGAGTATTTCACAGATTTTTGGTCAAAACTGTGGCAAAATTATCGGTAGCTAACTTTATCCATGCCCAACATTGTGTTTGAACATTTAAAGGAAGATATTAACTTAATTTCATTGAGAGAAAACAAACCATGACCATTTAATATCGATTTAATGTCAACACGCTTAAAGTTTTTGAAAAGTTTAGCCTAATTTTTTCAAGTTGCAATCCATTTCCATCCGTGCCATCCGTAGCAACAGACGACAGAAAATAGCTTCAGTGAAGTAATATAGTCTTTATTAACAAAACTAGACCATTATTTGTGGGTGTTCATTGATGTGAGGACATATTTTTGATTTTTAAAGTGAACTAAAACAGCGTGACTATGCCCCTTTAAGTCGGTAAAGTATGATCGTCCGGGTGAGTGTAGTCCTGAGAGGGACCATACTACTTCTGTATGATGATCCTCTGGTTCTTCAACAGATCTTAACGTACGGTATTGATTTCTTCAGCAGGGGGCAATCTACAGTTTTGTGGACTCGCCCCATTGGCTTTCGAGTCCGTTCAGTTGTATTTGACAAAGAAACTGATAGCTTCGAGTAAATGCGTACCGTTTAGCCTTTTGCGCTTGAAATGATGGTACCCTAGCACTATTTGGACGTACACACTGAACAGTGAAAACTGAGTCGAAAACGCTCAGAGAACGTAAGTGCAAAAGAAATATTTTTATCTCATTACTAAAAGCCGTAAACGGAGGAATTTCAAAACCAAGAGAGGATCTTTCTTGAGGCTAACCTTTTCCCTTTGTTAGGACTAAAGATATTCTCCATGTAGGTGTCAGTTACCAAATTGCCTTACAATTTAATCCACTAAGGTGAGGTATCCAGACATTTAAATATCTTTATTATCGCCTTCAGATCGAAGCTTCAAGCCTAAGTACGCGACAAGATTGCATGGTGATATCGGCTATTTACACCAATTTGAGTTTGCCAACACGAATTGGCCAACATTAGTTTGACGTGTGAAGGCAACTTTACACTACACAACACTGGAATTTCTTTTGCAGCGTTGTTGCAACCGTTTCGAAAACTAGAAGGCGGTTCTACTTTTCGCAAAATTGTTGCAACGCTAAAACAATTTTTCAAGCGGTGCGTAGTTTAACATGTTTCTTGGAACTCATCTGGCAACGCTGCAGTGCACTATTTTAAGCCGTCGCGAGGCTAGTTGCCCGAAACATTGCCTAGTGTGACACCGCCTTAAGGGCACAATTATGGATGTAACACAAGGGCGGATCTAGGAAATTCAAAATCAGCCATTGAAAACCTAGAAGGGGGGCTTGCCTACACCCTTCCCCCACTCCACCTGGAAAATTAAAAAATCTAGGTTCGTTGAGATGCTATTTAAATTGAAAGCTTCGGACGACAGATTTTGGTATTTTGCGAAATAGCGTTCGAAGAGGGCAGGTGCGCCACTCGCCCCCTAGTTTTAGTCTACTTGTCACTAACGTATCGATTAAACAAAAGAATTAGTCTCCGATAGCTAAAATAAGAAATCTCAATTGATTCCTGCAGTCTGGCTTCCCGTAAACGACCATCTTCCTTAAGCAAACGGTCACCTTTGATATTTTGCATGGGCCCTTACATAGGGTTCCAGTATAATGAAGTTCGGCATCGTTTAATTTATTGTAGTTTATTTTTGGATTGGATTAAGCAAGGAAATGACTGTATACAAGGCTTCGAAGAAAATAAAACTAAGTGAAACAGATTGGGTACGTTGATGTAAACCACCTTTGTTGCTAAGGCTCCCATAATTATAAACAGTGCCACCAGAGTGCCACCTTAATTTATACCCTATCCCCAGTCTTCCGCCAATCGCGCGAATTCAAGATGGCGGCTTCCTTGGTCAAATTTGCTCCGCGGGTGAGTATTTGTCGTCTGGTACGCCCGGCAGCAAGACTTAGCCAGTTTTATTCGACGGAATCGACACCTTCAATGGTAGGAAAACAGGATAAGGAGTTGGAAGTGATCGAGGAGGATGGAAAGGTAACAAAATTGTGTCAAAACATTCCATCGTAATCCGTAATCGCATACAGTATGTTGCCCAGTTTTCGTACGGGCCCAGTTTTCGTACAAAAAGAACTTTATTCGATTATTTTCGTCGGTCATTTAAATCTTCGTCAACCGAAGAATTGCAAAAGTAAAAGGAACATCTCAGGCTATCGTTACTTTTAGGGGAAAACCAGTGAAACACTGTTTGAATGCACGCGCAAAAATGACGAGTGACAAATTTGATGACGAGCGTTTATTAGCGAGAAAAACAAATGAAAACAAAATGAAAAACGGTTAAACACTCATCTACAGTATTTAGGGTTAAGCACTGATCGATAGAGATTAGGCCTAAGTACTCATCTTTACTTCTGTTTAGGGTTAAGCACTGATTCTACGACGGTTAGCTTTGTTATTGTTGAGTTTAGTTATTTCTAAGCTTTGTACAATTAATTGAATTCGTCATTTTTGCGAGTGAATTAAATTCGTCATTTTTGCGCGTGCATTCAGACAATTCTTTCTCTATATAGCGCGAGTCCCCTAAAAGTAACGAAAGCCACATCTCAGCTATAAATTGCCGGTTTTGCCGGGCTTTTTGACGAAGAGGCAGGTCAGTGCGGACAATTTCTGAGTAAAAGTTTAGCGGCTAATATTTGCACTTTTCACTGCACAGTAAAGGTATTGTAGATGAACAAATAGCCCGTTTTGCTGGTAATTTTGCAAGGAACTTCATGATTTTTGGACAGATGATAGACAAAAGATGAAAGTGAATGGAAAAACTTTCAACGCCAGCTTAAATTTAAATTTAACTGCTAAATTTAAATTTAACAGTTAAATTTAACTGCTCCTGAATTTTAGCAGTGAGAATCTTCGCATACATTTTGACCTACTGTGCCAGTTTTCGTACACTTAGCTGCGCCTTTCTCAAAACCTATTTTTAGATAAGTTAAAGAACTGAATTTTAAACTTTACTGTTCGAAAACTAATAGGTCGCAAGTGCAGCAAAGATTACACAACAATCCTTGCAAAGTACGATACAGTACATGTATTTGTTGTGGTATAACAGCGACGCTTTACATCCAGGTCATGCAAAGGTCACGAATATTTAATAAACGTAATCCCAGGCAAACAATCTAAATCGTCAAATAATTAACTAAGGTGGAAGTCTATGCATAGAATGTTGACATACACCGTGAAATATCGTAAGCTTACCGGTTTTACTGATTTTTTCACTCCGTTGCGATTCTAATAAACATTTACAAAAGTAGGTAAGAAAAGCAAGCATAAGCGGAAACGGAATTAAAGAGTTTGCTATTCTAAAGGTGTCAGCGGAAACGGAAGGAAAACGTCGAATCTTATACAGGCCTTTTCTTAAGAGTTGCAATACGCAGAATAGTAACCTGTCAACTACCTTTGCCAAGGCAGTAAATGACGTACGAGACAGTGCATTGAGTGTAAGAAAAGCCGCCCAAAAGTGAGGGACCAAAAAATCAACACTACAGGATCGATTAAACATCCACCCCCCAAATAACCATTTGCTTTGTACGCCAAATTTTGGTCGCTAAGCCGATATTTATTCACAAACCGAAGAGAAAACACGATAAGCACTCAGCAGGGTGGCTGACACATCAGTTTGCGTTGAGCATTTTCGTGGAGAAATGTTGTTTTGTCGATGTATGAAAACTGGGCCAGGTGTACGAAGACTGGGCAACTTAGGAGTTACGGGAAAAATGGCATAATTTTGAACGTACGTCGATCAAGCGGCCAATCGTTTTATATATTGAAGGTAAGTAAATGCGCTATCTTTAATAGAAAATTCAGAAATTTTCGTCTCACAGACGAAAAGATGTAGCGATTACAAACTAAAGTGTACGAAAACTGGGCAACACACTGTACCTCAAACACACTAACACATATATAAGTCTTATATGCGAAAAGCAGCACAGACATTATCCACGGGAATTTAAAAATCATGTTCAGGGCTGTTGATAGGACTACAATCTCGATGTGTGGCGAAAAAATGCTGACCGAAAGTTTTAAAAGAAATATCAAAAGAATTCGGAATATCTAAATCCAGGTAAAACAAACGTGAGTCGACGTTTGGGTTTACCTCGGCGCGGTGTAAGAACCTGACAAGATTTTCTTTTTTTGTTAGCTTTGTTTCTGCTGTATGGTATTGTTTAAAATGTCTTGGTTTCCTTTTTTTTTACATCATCCGTGAGTTTGACAGGTTCTTACACCGAGGTAAAGTCCGACGTTTCGACTAAACCATTAAGACATTGGAAGCTGAAATGCCTAAACAAACTTTTATGAACGGAAAGTTTAAGTGAAAAAGGAAGCGTAAACGAGGATTTCTACACTGTAGTTAACGTTAACCTGCCCCAGAGCATGGTACTGACCTGTAGCCCAGTAACCCAAATTTAGTTCAGCTTAGTTTAGTTGGTTTTTTTTCCTGGGAGATTTAGTGACTTGTTTTAGGGAGACTGGGAGATTTGGTCCATATCTGGAAGAGTACATGAAAATCCGGGAATGTGGGCACGTTACAATGTACATGGACCGTATTTTCTCGAATAAATGCCAGATATAAAAGAAGGAATTGTAAATAAGCCCCTCAGACGTTTATTTGTTGTATAATAAACTTAAGATTTAAAGGCAAGATACAGGGCTGCCAAGAAAAAGGAATGATAACCCTTTCTTAAAATATGGCAGGCCCAAATAAAATGAAATGAAAATGAAATGCCAGGTCCACCATGCTAAGTTTGAAATAAACGCCAGGGGCATTTAATTGAAAAAATGTGGTATGCTCACAAATTGCTTGTCACAGTGGAAACCTGTAAACTGATACAACCATTGATTGGCCATAAAAAACTGGTCATGTTAATGTGGTTGTATTGATGGAGTAGACTGAATAGCTTCTCTTTGGGTCACTAAAAAGTGGCCATGATAATGAGCTAGTCACGTTAACAGGTTAGTTGTAAGGCAGGACTCCACTGTAGTGTGGCCTTTTGGCTGTGTTAACAGGGCTTCACTGTGGTTAAAATCCTTATTGCTTTACTCTTTCTGTTTAGGAGGTTATTTACCCCACAACTGGTGTTCCAGAGTGGATTGTGAAAGAACGGAAAGTTAGGATCTTCGTTCCTGCAAGGAATGCTATGCAGTCTGGTTCATTTAACACAAGAAATTGGCACATTGAGTTTGACACCATGGAGCGATGGGAAAACCCATTAATGGGATGGGCCTCGAAGTAAGAAACTTTTCTCAATTTTCCTTTATTTTTGTACTCTGAAGGCAATTTTTAAGGCAAAATGTAAATTGTAAAATATAAAATTTACAGGCAATGTAAGGTTAATTGCCAATTTATCTTTCATCTAATCAAATCCACTAATATCAAATCAAAGATATTAAACTGAAGTGTTTCACTGCCCCAGTGATGTAGCAGCACAGTTTCTACAGAAACTAATCCCCTTGATCGTTTAAATTTTTAAGTAATAAGTTGTTAATATTATAAATCTTGACCACCTAAAAATTCAGTGCCTTCAGTGGCTTAGCTGAAATCTTGGGCAAATTCTTTGAAAAGATACATTTTGATGGAGAAACATACTTTGCATTGTTTGCTACAGTAAAACATAGTTATTACAGGCAAAAATTCAAGCAATTCCGAGGAAAACCCAAATGACGACAAAATGTTTTCCAACAAGCCCTTCCACTGAGTTTTTCAAGAAATTCTAGGTCTTATCATTGCCTTTTACGTCGTTATTGTTATTTTCCCTTGCAGTGCAGACCCAGTGTCTAACCTGTGCCTTACCTTCAACTCTAAAGAGGCTGCTGTTAACTATGCAGAAAAACATGGTAATTGCTCATTGTATTTTCCAACAGGGGGAACACCCTTCCTGTCTTGTTGTCAATCCCTCTTCAAGGCCTTGAAACTTGAAAATTAGGAGCTCTTTAGAATGAATTGATTACAATAATAATATGTGCTAATTTTGTTTTGAAGCAAGTAGGTTATTTTTGAAAAATGTGCCAGTCTGGTAAAAGGAATTTATAGCCTGCAAGCAGGCTCACTTCATGTGTTATTCACGCGGTCATTCGCGCAAGTATCTTGGTGGTGGAGCTGCAATTTGTAAGCTGGCTGCAAATCGTGCCCCTCCGCCAAGATACTCCTGCAAATGAACATGCGAATAACACACAAAGTGAGCCTTCTCCTAGGCTAAGGAATTTACTGCTTTGCAAACCATGAGGAGAAAACTACTTGTGAGCAGAGGTTTCCTTGTTTGGACAATAAACCAGTGTGTTGGGAAGACACACATGCGAGTGCATACAGTGTAAATAGTAATTGAGAAACCCCTGTTCGTATCTTAGAAAGAATATCGTTATGATAGAAAACCTTTTTCTGACAAATCTTGCAAAACACTGATTGTGTTCCTGTGTTTTATTGAATATCCAGGTTGGAATTATGAAATCGATGAAAAGCATGAAGTCAAGCCAAAGGCAAAATCTTATGGGGCAAACTTTGCATGGAACAAGAAGACCAGAGTTTCAACTAAATAAGGACTTGAAATGGTGCTTTAAGTGAAGGGTGACAATTTTGTAAAAAAAAAAGTTAAATGTGTGTTAAATGGCTTATAAAATTCCAGGCCTGTTATCAAGTATGGATAAGGCAGTGATGTGCAACTGTGTTGGTTCCTAGATTGTAAATAAAGTTTGTGAGACAATTATGGAGTTCACTGTTACTGTCACCACATGGTTTTTAAAACAATGTTTGAAAGGTGGAAAGAGCGTGTTTCTTCAAGAAGAGAGTTGAAAAATGATGCAACTAGCTCTGATAAATTTTCTCAAACAGCCTGGAGATCACTAAGCAACAGCCCAGTTACTTTTCTTAATATACAAATTCAGATATTGTATGATCTATGACTTGAAAGTAACCTAAACAAAAATACTCAAACTTTCCAGGATTGCATATTTTGTGATGCATGTTCTTATGAACTGTTTTGCTGCGTTTTTTCTGTGAAGTTTGTACCCTTTGTCACTGATCTCCAATCTACAGAAATGTGATTCTGATGATGTGGGTCTTTTCCTTTGTCTACAGTAATCTGGGTAAAGTTGAAAATGTAGATCTTTCTCTCTTTTCACCTTACAGCCACACTTGCATTTCTGTCACCAAAAACGGTTCTTTTCAAAAATGCATTGAGTGGATTGATGTAAAAACGTCTTTGTTTTAGTGTGGATGGTTAGAATAGAACTTAAAAATTTTAACATGCTTACATCACAGAAATTGTGATCCTTTGTCTGTACAGAGACAGCAAGAACGATTTGAACACAATATTGTGGACTAAAAACATTGTAATACGCGATTTTGACATTAAACAGTTGTTTTAAGACTTATCGCGTAATGCTCATTCTCTATCAGATGAAAAGGTTGTCTGATAGATATTCTGTGGGTTAATGCTTCAGTCAGTTCCAGCAGTGACCACCTCTGTGGCAGCCGTGGGACATTGGTTGACATTGTTAGTCCAGGGGTGGTATGGTCTACCCCTTTCAAAGCCACGCCAAATAATCTACATGTAACATATGACTCCTTTTGAAAAAATCCAAGTGATAGGAATGATGTTGACAATAACTAGTAAGAATTATGCATATGGACCACACAGCAGGCAGAGTTGACATTTTTGTATAGTAAGTACAGGTGTAGGGTAGTACTTTTAAAATAACAGAAAACCATAAGCACAGTTTAACCAAAAAATGCCTCCAGGATTTTAATTCATGACTGCCTTTTCTAGAACTGTTACCCTTTAAATTGATAATACGTACTCTTCGTTAATGTCAGTGTACAGTTTAACCTTTAATAACAGACACCTGTTTGCAGCCACTTTTAGGATATTTATTATGGACACTCATTCATGGTCCCGGCCATAAAGAAACACAACACTTTTTACCCCAAAATTTATAACCGACCTTAACTGGACACCTCCCTTTGACCGGTCCTGGCTCATTGCAAATACTACCCAATATCCCTGTCTCCCTCTTCCCTGGTAAAAATCCTATATAGGATTTTGCAGGCTCCTGTAGGATCTTAGAGGCTCCTACCCAGGATCCAAGACACCTGTTTGCAGCCACTTTTCCTAATAGGATCATTATTACGGACACCTATTCATGGTCTCAGCCATGAAGAAACGCAACACTTTTTACCTCAAAATTTTTAACCAACCATAACTGGATGGGTCCTGGCTCATTGCACTTTCAATTGGTAATTGCAAAATACTGTGAAATACTACCCAACTTCCCTGTCTCCTTCTTCCCTGGTAAAAATCCCATATAGGATTTTGTAGTCTCCTACCCAGGATTCAAGATGGCAAATATAATAATACTAATTATGATATAAAGATCCTGTTCAACACCTATCTAAGATCCTTCGGGATCCTACAACATCCCAAATAGGACCCTAATTAATCTTTTTTAGGATTGATCTTATCAGGATCCTAGGTTAGGATCATAAGGTCCTATCCTGCCAAGACCCTGGGTACAGTGTAGGTTTCTATCAGAGTCCCCCCCCCAACCCCTGAGTTCCAGCCCGCTGTTCCCCATCATGGAGATAATTATGGGAAGAGAAGAAGGGGGGATGCAAATACTTTCTAAAAATATCATCAGGTTTAGTACCAGTGACATTTTATTGTCTATGACTATGAGCTTTGTGCAAAGCTTAGCAAACAGTAACCCAATATTTTCTCCCTGATTATACTCACTTCAGTCGCACCACCCTGACCTTAAAGCTTTCATAGTCTATACATGTGCACATTATGATAACACAACTTTTCTTATAATGAATGCTTTGAAATTTTTGAAATAATTATGAGCTATCGTGAGGTGTTTCAGTTGTTCCAATGCTCTCTATCTTAGCAAATAGTTGAGCCTTGACATAAAGCAGATTAAAACTGAATGGACAGAAGTTATTGAGTGTAACTATATCTGTGTACTTCCTGAAAATAATCCATACCCACCACAAGGAGGGTGACTGAAAATTCTTACATGAGGGGGGCCCAAAAGCCAAAATTAATTTTTAAAAGGAAAGTATGGAATTTCCAGAGGGGTGGGGTTCAAGCCAAAAAAAACCTTCCGCCGCGAAGGGGTTATGGATATTTTCTGGAATAACACATTTCGTTGAAATCCCGGCACTTCTTGTGTTAACCTGTTCATGTATTTCTATCCCTTGATGTGACAAAAGGGCAAGAATACGGTAGAATTGGTGCAAAAGTGCAGTATGTAGTTTGACAATTAACCAAATCATATAGTCACAGCCCATCACAACAACCATCAGAACTTAGTCCACCTATAATTCAAGGATGTTAGGTTTCTATTTGGAATAGAGTGGAAAGCATATTAGTTTGAAGTTAAATAACTGCACAATTTAAAAATTCAAAAATTTTACACATCATTATCTTTCACAACATTAAAAGGACATAGGTGTGCAGACACCCTTATTAACTATTTTATGTGAACTGGTTGTTATTGAAAGCAGTGTCCCTCAGTACAGTATTGCTTTGATTAAGGGACAGATTAATTTTTTAGGTAAAATACTCCACCTAAATAGACAAGACCTTCACTAACTTCTTTACATTCAGTACTTTTTGCTTGTCCACGAGAATTTAAAGTTCTCACAGCTTAACAAAAATTACTTAATTTTAAATGACAAAAATTTGCATCAATACTGTACTTGTTGCTCACATTTTAGTTCAATTGAAAACCTACTAATTAGAACTTTATATTGATATTTATTCACATTTTTTCCACGTAATTGGTAGGGAACATTCCTGTTTTGCCATGAATGGTTCCGCTGAGCCAGTTCTCATCAATTTGTTCTTCCACCTGGATTATGTCGCCTTCATTAAAATCAAGTTCTGATTCATTTTCTGAAAACAAGCAAATAAACAAAAAATAATAATGAGAAACCAACACGAGTGCATAAAAGAATGACTATGCTCATCATCATTTTCTGTTGAAGCCCCATTTAGAGGTGGGGGAAGCAGAAGTTACATACATACATACTTTATTGACTTTCTGCCACAGGACACCCAAGCATAATATTTGAATATTATTAAAAATGGCGTTTCAAAATACAAGACTTTGTATGGGATTTCGAAGCAAACATTTTGAGCAATTCATAACAGCAAACTCTACTGAATAAAGTTCATGAAACATTACATGGTGTTGTTTGCTATCCTTACAATGCACTTTGAGCAATTTTAGGTCCACTTAGTTTACTGTGTATTAGCATGTATGGTACAACGACAAGGAAGGAGTCATTTGGCCCGATTTAGCCACTTTCACCCCGGTCGACACTGGACACCAGTAAAATAACCCCCCAATGGGGAGGGCCATGCTCGTTTTGGTTGTGTTGCAATTGCAGTAGCTATGACCCGGTGCGGACACAAATTGTCGCTCTAACGCAGTCTGGTTCGCGTGAGAAAGGTGGAATCACTGCGTGGGACTCCGTGACCTTATGGGGGAAATTAAGAAAACCCATACAAAGTCTTATATTTTGAAACGCCATTTTTAATGATATTTAAATATTATGCTTGGGCATCCTGTGCTTTCCTCAAGGGGCTTTTCAAACTCAATAATCCTACTTAATCCTATTTACAATATTTATATTGATATATAAGTTACATGTACTTGCTTGAGGGGAGTAAAATTAAGAACTCTAGAGTGTGCTACAGTCAGAGTCTTTTCATCTCTTTTGTTACCAATAAAAATATAGATACCTTGAGTTTTTGTGTTAGGCTGGTGTGAGATTTACAGAGATTTACAGAGATCTAGCAATTTGGTAAAAACAGCAGAGAGATCCTCCGAAGGATCATTAAAAGAGTTGGCAAGAGAGCAGCTGCAGTTGTAATAGTACAGTGCAAACTGCCTTACAGCCACACTGTTAACCCCTTAAAGCCCCAAGAGTGACAAGCATCTAATTTCTCCTTACAATATCACTGCATGATCACACATCCAGTTATGAGAATAAAGGAAATGATCACCAAAGATAAAAATTCTAATGTTTAAGTATCCCAAGTAGTACCCCTCACACTTGAAGAACAATGAGGAGAATATGCATGTTGACTTTCTAAAAACCTTGTTAATCTGACCTCACTGTTAATGCAATCAATGAACAATTAGTGTGCACATGGGAATTAACTGTAAAAGTATTTTGAGATAAACTTACCTGACTCAAAATCATACAAAGCTTTAAAAGGCCCACTGTAGTAGGGGCCATTTGCTGCTGCTGGGGTCGGAGCTGATGGGGGCGCTGAAGGTGTCGGTGAAAAGCTGTATGACGACTGAGATTCTTCATCACTATCATCATCATAGTGGGTCTTTGTAGGTGCTCGGCGTTCAGTACGAGGACGACTGGAGGCCTCTGAAACTCTATTAAAAAGGTTACAGTTTTAGTTTATAGTTGACCCTGATAACTCGAACCTTTGGAGGAAATTGAAAAAGGTTTCAGTTATCAGGAGTATGAGTTATTGGGAGTTACCTTTAAATGAGTGGTAACTAGGGTATAAAATACAATCTTGCTTTGTTGAGCTTACTCTCTTGCTCTGACAAAGCAACAATGCTTGTCAAGTGACCTACAAATCTAACAGTGCAATATATACCCCATCGACAACTGCTTGAATGGATGTACACTGTAGATGGTTTGTTGTTCAATTAAACTTGTTTTGGGTTTGGATCTTAAATTTTTTGTTATGTAATTTATTTGAATAAAAGTGATCATGAGACAAGAGAAAACAAAAATAATAGTCATAACAAAGCACGGTGGTTCGTTGCTAGGCATTTTCCTCCCGGAAGCGCGGGCTCACAATTGTCAGCTGTAATTACCATGGTTGAAAGAATTAGGATCTTTCAAAACAAAGATGGCCGCTAACCTGAGCGATATTGTATTCGATTTAAAAGGCCAAACAGAGCTTACAGAGAGGGGGAAAAAATTCTGGAATACAAATGAAGTTGAAATGAAGTTCTCTTTTGAACGTGAGTGGATAAAGGCAGTCAGGCGGGCCAGAAGAAGACCAAACTATGGCATGGGAAACATGAACGGTGGACTGGAAGAGGTTTGTGGCAACAAACTGGAACTCTCTGGTCCTTTGGTGGACAGCTATCTGCTTGAAATTGGAAAGCACATCTCTACTAAGTTAAGCCATTCCAAGGCAACATCGCTGGCAAGCCCTGTAGTTTTGTTTATCCCTTGGCCGATATTTCGGCACATTACGGTCTTGTTCAGAGGGTACGGCGGAGAAGTAAATTTTGATGACAAAAAATCAAAAATTACTTCCACACTATCCAGCATGGAAACGGTTGAAAAAGTCTTCTCTCCAGCTCGGTTTGAGGGGCAGGATATTCTCAGAAAAAGAAATTTCAGTCGCAAGCCAGGTTTGAAAGGAAAAGTGGAATTTTTGTACAAAGGCAGGTCAGCTGTGGTTGTCAGTAACAACACCCCACTTATTTTTGATTACAATCTTAAGAGCCAGAAAGTCACTGTAACTTTTTATATTCAGCGGTATACGGCTGACGATTTTGTAGTTGATTCTACCTTGCAAAACCTTATGAATCAGTGATCTAATAAAAAAACTCTTGGAGAAATATATTACATCAGGTTGTGATATACACTTTTATTTGACATATATTTTTATTTGTAAGAGATTGAGGGACAAAAACATTTTTATGTATGTTATTAACTACTGAACTACTGATTTTCAGTGGTTTTACCAGTTATACCATTACAATATTGAAAATTAGACTAGTATAACATACACATTTACCAGTATACTGTGTACAATATTTCTGATATATATAAGCTTAAAATATATTATCTATTGAGTATAACATGATTTAGTACATGACACAATACACTGTTAGCTAATACATTTACTGTCAGTTAGATCAACCTGTTCATCTGTACTTATGGAGCTTTCTTACAATACAACAAGTAAAAAGTCTTTAGTTATTTCACCTCACTGGCTAATGCACCCTCAAGGCGTCTAATCAGAATGTCTTTGTTTCCGGTGGTGCTTAATTGCCTACTTCGCAATTCCTTTTTCAGGTCACTTACGTTCATTGCTTTAGGGTTTAAATTACGGCTATCCGTTTCATTTGTATTAGACTGTCTCCCTCTTGTATGCACCCTTTTGTGAGCTTCACAAGTTACAGTGTCTGGAAATCTCTTATTGCATTCAGAGCACAAAACTGGTTTCAACATTGCAACTACTTCTGGTAGAAGTTTCTCTGTTTCTGCACATTGTACAATCACTCTGGCATCTACACATACCATACATGTGTCATCACTCATTTCTTTAGACCTGCCACAATTGCAACAATTTTCTGAGTTTATGTGGGAAGGAAGGCGGGACTTGTAATGAGAAGTGTAAGAACTTGGCATTGGTTGATGTTCAGGCAAATAAAAGGCTCTTACATAGTTAGCCCTCATAACCTGCCACCATTTCCCTTTATCAGTTGCAGCATTAGATCTGTTTGTGAGGTCCAGGTCATTTTTTATCCCAGAGTGCTTGGCCTCTTTTGCCTGAAGTGATATAATGCCATACCCCACTTTATAATTGTCATACAGTTTAGCTGCATGATATGGTATGGCATATCCAACTGTCCATACTGTAACATTCACATCAATTTCAAAAAATAATACATACAGGTTAAAATATAAAGTGCAAAATTCTTTCAACTGACCAAGGTCAACATGGCTAACTTCAATTTTGTTGAACAAAGCACCAGCATTTCTAAGGAACTCTGCAATTTTGCCTAAGGCTAGCCTTTTTAGTTTCTGGGCTTGGGACTCATCAGAAGTTTTAAGGCTATCAATGAGCCTGTAAGAGAAGTTTGCCAAAGCAATGGCCTGATCTCCTATTAACCGTACTGGGAGCTTGTTATGCCTCTGATTGTCATCATTGTAGTGATCCTTAACCACAGAAGCTAAATATCCCAACCCACAACCAAGCTCATCATAATTCTCTTTTTGGAAATTTGATATTGTATTACCTAGGTGACTAACAAACTTTGTGTTAGAAGCATTAACAACATCAACTTTTGTGGATCGTTCCCCTGCACCATCATCATGAGAAACAAAAACCCTTGGCTTTTCAGTGACATTTCCCTGATCAGTACTCTGTCCTACAGCTGAGGCACTTAGGATATCTGTAAACTTTGTAAATGTACCTCTCTGTACTGCCTCTCTATAAATGATGTTTAATACATGTTGCCATGCATTAATTTCACAGTGGACAGGCTCTGGTCGCTGCCGGTCTGCAAAATTACCTATCCGGGGTGGACCGAACTGCCGTATCCCATTTTCTGCCATGAACTGTAGTTTTCTGGCATGGCAATTTTTCTCAGACATATTAGATGACAGAGAATTCATAAAGTTATTGAGCTTCCTAACATGGGAGTTCCTGATTTCTAGGGTATAGGGCTTAAATAAGTCTTCTTCCCTCACCCCAATTGTAGCACCCATGGTACACATGTTTCCTTTGCTCACATTAGCATAAGGAGAAGGAAAAGTGGCAGCTTGATTTAATTCATTGTTAGCCCAGCTCTGCCAGCTCATATCAGCACTTGGTTGAAACTCTAAAGTACACTGCTTGTCACAAACATTAAAAATATTACCCTCTAACATTTCCATTTCATCCGTATGTTGCTTCCAAATACTTTCAAGAACCTCATGCTTCTCCCCCAGGCTGACACAATGTAAAATATATTGGAAGTCTCTGCTTCTTACCCTGTCCCCAAAGTTCCAGGATGTCAGACTGCCAATTGACATAGTTAGCTGGCTTGATTCAGGAGCTCCATCATCAGAAAATTGAAATATGAAATGATTGGTGTTCTCATTAAACCAAATCAGTTTACGACACAAATGGGGAAGTCTCAAGTGCAAATCAATGATCATAAACACCAACCCAGTTATTGTTCTAGAAACACCCGGTGAATTGGGGATTTGATTGACATGGCCAATGTCAAGACTCTTTACAAAATTTTCCACCCGCTTGTCAGAAATAGTTATACATGGCACCCTCAAGTCCAAACCTAAACATTTCATGTTACGAGGTACCCAGAGGTCAGAATTGGGATCAAAAACAGAGGACTGAGTTTTACAGACAAGGGCATACTTTCTTCTAGAGAGAAAGTTTTGGTACTTCATCAGGACAGCTTGCTTTAAAGCTTCTTCTGAATTTTGATACTGCTTCATTGTCTTGTCAAACAAGCACTGAAGATATTTCCCACGTTTGAGACCTGAAATCAGCTTATCCATGGTTTGATTGTCAGCAGAAGATGAAACATAGTCCCAAGCCCCATACAGTGACCCTTCTTTTCCTCCATGGATAAATTCTAGGACATTTTTGGTTTCTTGTCTTCTTCTATACCTAGTACTAGAGTTGACATTTGTAACCATCTCATAAGTTGTACTGGTATTTTGCCTTCTACTGACAGAAAACCCTTTCTGGTCAAGTAAAGATTTAAATTTGTTGTATTGCTCATTTAACTGATTGACCTTCTCTTCTTGCTGTTGAACTTGAACTGTCTTTTCTTCCACACTTCTTTCAAGTCTTTCAAGTTCCTCTTCAGCTACATCCTTTTGAGCTATTGAGGTTTGTAGTTGTTTTTCTGTAACATAAAAGTCAAAAATATTTCAGATGTCAATTACACGAATAAACATAAATTGGCCAGTATAAATAGATTTAGGCAGTTTTAATACTAAAAGGTGAAATGAATTTTAATCATTTAATCAGTCCTGATTAATTAGTATCTGAAAGGAGAAACTTATGAAGCCATGTACTCTGTGATATTTACCAACTTCATCCAGGTGAGCCTTTTTGGTGTGGACTTCTTCTTCTATTTTCTTGTTTTCTTCATTTAATTGTCCCTTCCTTTTCAAAGCTATATGTGAAGTTGAATTTTTCCAAAACTCATGAAAAGCTCTCTTCGAATTACAACGTCCTGGGTGAGCATTAGGCTTACTACACTTTTTGCTTTTTCCACATGAACGTCTTCGGCTAAAACAAGAAAGAAATTAGTTTTGGTTAATGAGTCCTTCTGAAAATCCAAGATGGCCGCCAAGTAAAGACAGGTATTCGGTAAAAGCCATGCTCAAAATTACTTTCCATACCTCTCCTCCCCTTCATCGCCAGAAAGATTGCTGTGCATACGACAATGCGCGAATAAAAGGTCCTTTCACTGCTGTACTGGATGAAAAGTAGTGATCTGTGAAGCATCCAATATGGCGGCCGACAAGAAGCTTCGAGTACCCGATAAACTCGGAGTTTAAAAGGAACAAATTTGGAGCTTTCTGCTTTCAAAGTCAGAAAAAGTGAAGGCAACAGACATCAATAAAGCTTTTTTATTTCACATTAGGGAGGCTACAATAAGGAAATAATGAGATTTTAGCAATTTCCTTTACGGCCCACAAGAAAATAACATGCCGGGGAAGTTTTCCAGTCTCACAAACAATTCTATGGGGGGACCCGAAATAAAAAAGAAGTGCCAGTATGGGAAGACTGTCCCTACCCCCCAGAAAAGGTGGTTTTCCCATTCCTTAGTGACGTTTAAACCAGGCATTTGTCTCAGAATTGGTCTCAAAAAGATGCCATTTTCCGCGCCCAGCAGAAGTATATGCAATCAGAACTATTAAGGATCCGTAACTGGATGGTTGGGCTATTATATGATATGCAAATATATTCATATTAGCTGTCGTAACCACCAAAGAACGAATTTTGAAAACACCATCCCCCTCAGCACAAACAAGCGACGCCATCGGTGGGCCGCGTGATCACGTGACCAAAAGGACGCTATGGGAGGAAAATGCCTAGCAACGAGCCACCGTGAAGTCAACCTAAAACATAATTATCCACCTACAATGTAATTCACAGGTGAAGTTCTTTGACAAGAAAAACAACAAACAGTTGCACAGCTGTAACAACATCACCATTGGTACATTTAGGAAAAAATATAATTTGTGAAATTTCATTTTATAGAACTAACACCACAGGTATCCCAAGCTCACATTCTTGCACTGTGAGCTTAGGTCACCTGTGCTAACACCAGACAGTCCACCTACTTGCTGTTCAATGTGGCAACCAAGCTCTCCATAACATCACAGCAATGTTTGTGATAGTCATAAACTGCTTCTGCAAGGGCAGCTAGTTGACTGACTTGTTCCACCTGGAAAAAAAATGTTCAATAAATAATACTTTATGCTACTTGCACCATGGTCACATACAGAGACTAGCATGATATTGACAATCTCTGCTTCCTCCCTGGGCTTTTCTCTTCTAGAAGAAAGCGAATTGGGCCGTAGCTTAGGAATGAATGTGAATTGCAGCAGGGAGCTTGAGATCTCTGTGGCCCTAGTCGTTCCTCATAGCAATCGGTTAACTTTTAGTTGGTTTCTGTAGCATGAAGCAATCAGGAATAAATTGGGCCTAGGCCTGGATGCGGTGCTGGTCTATGGCAGGGTTACCCCCAGTATTTTGGTTAGGTTTTAACAACAGTTTGCTGACCAGTACTCATTTATGCTCGCAAAGAGAGCCCTTGAATGGAACCCAAAGAGAAGAAGAAAGTGGGGGGTCCAGTTCAAATGTGGAGATGAATGCGTTTGACATATCTACAGGCTGCAGGGGTTTTGCAGGCGGCAGCAAAGAAGACAGCCAAGAACAGGATAAGATGGGGAACTCTGGTTTTGGACTTACATAGTAGATAAGAAGTTTAAAGACCCATTTATACACCAAGGTTAGGAGTCAGAGACAACTTGGAGTTAAGCCTCCATGCTTGAGGAAACAACTTGTCACAGTGCAGACACCAAGTCTCAGCCCTCACACCTTCTGATCAAGCAACTGAAAGTCTGTTAAAAATTCTGACGTGCTCACTACCACGCCACATAGCCGAGCAAAAAAACCTGGGAGACTGGAGCTTTAACAGCGCAGCAGCTAATAGCTATACCAATAGCATTTTTTTCCCTGAGAATTTTGTGATCGAAATTCAACATTGGCAATAATAATAATAAAAAATAAAATTATAATAATTTAAAATAGCTTACATCAGAAGACTCAATAAGATTCAGCATACTGTTGTAGCAAACTTCTTTGGATTCCTCAAACTTTTCCTCTGCAGCTCTGATTTCCTCTTCTGGAACTAAAAAACGACCAGTGGGAAATAAGTCAATTTCTGCAAAGTTTAACTTCCAAGATGCGTTCACTTATCATTCTGAATATAAATGAGACAATTAAATGCATCTGCCCAATCACCTCCACTGAACAGATACCTTAGTATGAGTCTTATTCTCTTATGATCCCAACTCTGTGAAATGGACACTTTCAAGGTTTGAACTCCCCGGCCACCAATGCAAAGATTGACTTTATGTGGTCCCAGAAAATATCCATACCCACCCACGGATGGTCACTGGAAATTCCGAGGGGGTGGGGTTGGGGGGTCTCAAAGGCCAAATTTTTTAAAGGAAAGTATGAAGTTAAACCCAGAATTTCCATGTACATGTATGAACAAGATACTCAAATCTGGAAAGTAACATCATTTAACTGTGCCGTTCTAGAAAATATTCATACCCACCCCGTGAGAGGTCATTGGAAATTCTGAGGGAGTGGTGTCTCAAAAGCCAAAATTTTTAAAGGAAAGTATGAAGTTAAACCCGGAATTTCCACATACATGTACACTGTATGAACAAGATACATATAGTCAAGTCTGAATAGTAACATCATTTAACTGTACGGTTCCAGACAATATCCATACCCACCCCATGAAAGGGTATTGGAAATTCTGAGGGAGTGGGGTTTCAAAAGCCAAAATTTTTAAAAAGGAAAGTACAAAACTAAACTGAAAGTTTTAGAGAAGCAGGGGTGGGAGTGTGAGCTTAAACCAAAAAACCCTTTTGTGGGGGGGGGGGGGGGTGGGGGTGGGGGACGACACAATGCTTTCTGATACTGGTAGGTACTACATCTACATGTAGAAGGCATGTAACACGGCATGTCTCTCATTGAAGGGGGATTACCAGAAGTTAACGTTGTACCTTTGTGTGCTTTTCTCTTTTTACAGTCAAAATCAAGTCTTCTTCCCTGCAGTTTTTTCCTGTGGTGCTGGCAAAAGAAGGAAAGCCAACATTCAAATGACATGCCAAGGAATTATTTCAACTACAACATCCAGAGAGATTAAAGGCACAATCCTGAGGAATTTGCTGACATTCTGTTAAAACTGTGTTAAAATTATGATTACCCAGTAAGCAACCAGTAAGCAACCTTACTCCCAGTACATTAAGAGGAACATCTCAATTGAATTTTTGCAAGAAGAGCAAACCATGATAATATTATTTATTAATGATTTCTGCAAGACTCAACTGCAAAAGTTGAAAATGTTGGCCCAGCATTTTCAAGCTGTAATCCATTTCTGGCATTGCCATCTTTAGAATTATTGCCACTTTATAATTATTCCAAAGCACTTCATATAGTGGTGTTTTTAAAAAAAACTGGGCCCTACCATCTCCAACCCATGCTAACTCAAACTATTTTCTTTTCCCTTGGAAGTTTAGGTTGGCAGGTTTTACATGTATGTAATTTATAACATGATTTAAGGTGGCTGAACACAGTTTTCTTGTACCTATATGTTAGTCATCGTTATTTTCAAACCACTGGCAGTTGGGCAGCCAAAATTGGCAAGATGCAAGTTCAACTAAAAAAGATCATATTTTGATATGTTTTCTTGGACTAGGTACCGTTACCATGGCAACACAGCTGGTAGTAAACCAGCATTAAATAATGGGTTTGATTTATTTTCAGAAAATCCAGTCGTTAGATTTCGTTCATCATTTGTCTCTAGAAAACTCAGAAAAATACTGGCCTATTGACACTGGTCTTGTGAAACTTTAAAAGAGAGATCTTCTGTTTTTTGTGTTTTGCATTCTAACGTTTTCTGAACATGCCCTCTGTCAGATTTCAATTTTTGTTTGCAGGCGAGTTAAGCTTGTTCTGAACTATTATTTTACTAAATTTCATGAAATTCTAACGAGCGGTTCGGTAGAAATCAATCCATTTCCACTAAATTGTGCAGTCACAATTTTCTGGTCAACTGCGCATGCGCTGCATTTGACAGGATTCTCGATCTTTCTCGATCCATACAAACAATCCAAGAAAGTCAGGATATTTTCCAACAGTACTACCTTTAATACATTGAAAAACAAACGTTTTTGACACATAGCAAACTGTTTGATCATTAAGGCGGAGAAAACACTTGGACAATCTTCATTGAACAAAATCGGAACTGATCGCTGTACAGGCACCATCTTTGCGCACTTATTCACGTCAGTAGTACAAATCATAGAGCGCGCGCAAACTGTGTTCAGACACCTTAACCTTTTTAGCTCTAATAGTGACAAGCATCTAAATGGACATGTAATTTCTCCTTACAATACAGTACATGCGTCACCATGATCAAACATAAGAAGAAAGGTAATGATCACCACAGATGATAAAAATACCTTCATATCTAATCAAATTCTCCCAACTAGCGCCATAAGAAATACATGGAGAAAAGTGAGGAGAACATGCCTATCCATATTTAAGTTTACAAAGGTTAATACCATTATTTCTTTGATGTCCCTGTTTCTGAGCTGATCCAGTGGGTCAAGGAAATTTTGCTTGACAGTTGAATCCAGTGCTTCTTTTATTTCTGCCAGATTTGAGAATGCTTCCCCACAATCCTGCAGTGCTTGACCTGAAAAGCCAAATAAAATATTAACTAAAGGCCATCCCCACAAAATGTTTTGTTTCCCACTGCACCCCTCTCCCTCGTAAATGTGGGCCAGTTGGTCAGTTAATCCCTCCCCCCCCCAAAAAAAAAGAAAAGAAAAAGAAAGGCATAGGAAATAGATGTTAACAAATTAAACTATTAATAAGACAGCGATTCTAAGTGAGGCTTTATTATATCTTGCTCATGACTGCCATTTTGTAATGAGCTGTTATCACACTAAAATGTGTTCCAAGACCTGTCATGAGGGCTGATTTAAATTTCAGAGTCACTTGACGACATGTACAATACATATGCAATGATCTTAGACACTTTTTTTTAGTTTTCAAAAAAATTGGGTCAGTTGGGCAATGGGAAATCAAATATTTTGTGGGTTGACCTAACAGGTGTATATAGCCAGATTACATGTAAGTAAAAGGCTTGGCAAAAAGGATGGTAAGTGATGATTTTGTCATTAAGTTTTTTTCTGATACTTGATTTTACATGTACCTCAGAATCGTATTAAAATATTTTACAAAATTTTCACGCACAAACTTGATTTCACGTGTCTACATTTTTGGTACTTTACTACAAATCTACATGTACATGTACATGTAATAATGCAGTGTACTACAACGTACTTTTAAGACGGATTCCGCTCAACGTTCGAGCAATAAGTGCAAAAAATATTTACCAAAAAACTACTCATAGCACGGTAACATTTTAAATGCTATTTGAAACATCTCACTCTAGTTTACTTGCCCAAGTGACCCCGCGATGAAATTCTCAAGCATTCTCAAGAAAATTAATTTCAAATCTTGTAAAAGTATGCTAAAAACGGGCGCCATTTTGTTTTGAACTGACATGAAGCGTCTTTTTAATTGAAATATTGATAACTTCAAATCCAATTTTCTCTCGCGGGGTCAGCTTGGGAGCAAAAGTAACGATAAGTTCTTCTTATCTGTTCTCAAAATGTGACAGTGCTGCAAGTATTTTTTTGGTAGCTTAATTTTTGCACTTTTTGCTCGAACTTTGAGCGGAAATCGTCTTAACTTGCTTCTAATGATGCAGAATATTAACTTTTAGACCGGTTTACACACTTCAATTGGTTGGCCCGATTTGTCTGCCTGACAGTATGAGAGCGCAAATCAAATTTGTGTATTTTTACAAGTGACTTTACAGCCAATTCGTGAAAATGAAAATCAGCCTGTTTCAGAAAATCTGTTGCAGTGCAACAGATTTTTATCAAGTCAGGCCAACATTCTCAAAGAACCCGCCACATCAATTTAAAAAAATATACTGGTATTAATGACAAAATATGCATATGATTCACTCTCTGATACTGTTGGGTTGACAGATACAGTGCAACCTTGATTTAACAAACCTCTATATACGTGTAACGAAGTCCTCGGTATAATGAACGATATTTTTCAGCCCAGTAGTGTAAAGTATGGAAAAGAACGTCGACATAATGAACCCTCGATATAACAAACCAATTTCCCCAGTTCCTTGGCACTTCATTAAATCGAGGTTCCACAGTTATTTGGGATGACTAGGAGCTGACTGACAGTTGTATCGTAGCATGTAAAAAAACATATTATGATTTATGCTCTGATAATGTCAGGCAGGTGAATCCTGATAACAAATCATGCCTGTAGCCTGTAAACTGGCCTTTAGTAACTGCAACTTCATTTTGTTTATTTACATGTAAATCACAGTCACATGTGCTTGTCAACTTACCAAACAGTGACTCTTCTCCCAAATCCTGTCCTCCTTTCTGCATAGTTTCTCCTAGCAAACCCTCGGGTTGAGGGTACCTGGATACTTTAGCCTCACCGCGCACTTTATGAACAGTTGACTGCATTGTGAGCTTGGCTCGGGCAGCTAAAAAATGATATCAACAACTAATTACTTAAAGTGTGGCAGGGAAATTAAATCACCAGCACTTAATTTTGCATTCTGTTCTAACATGCATGTACATGTACAACTCAGATATCAGGAAAACTTTTATTGATAATTAATGAGAGTTTGAAATCTCCACATTCCAACAGTTACATGCTATCACTTGATCATTCAAAGACCAGGTAGTTCAAACAATTGAGAAGGCACATCATGTCAATGTGCAGAGAACTGTATGGCACAGAAATGATTTATATGTGTAACAACGGCACTGTACCTGGATTAGGCTGAAGGTACTCTTTAGTCTTGGTGCTTACATGTTCCACAAGATGCGCAGTAACATCAGTTTTCTACAGCAAAAAACAAACAAATGAACATTCAACAACTCAAATGTGTAAAAGCTACATGTAGCGTAGTGAGTCCACCTAAGACTTCTAAAGGACGGATTTTGAGAATTAACTATTAATTAATTATCACATAAACTTTGCAAACTTATATGTATCTGATAAATGACTAACCTAAATCCTGTAACACATTTGGTGATTTTGTGCCTTTCAAGAGGCAATTTGTGCTGCAGCAATTAGCAAAAATTGCCAAGTGTGTTCCATACTGTGATCAGTACATCACCATCATTGTATCGCACGAATGATCATTACATCTCATAGAGCGGTTTTCAATTGAGTGTCGAAAGTAATTTGTGTTTCGCTTTGGTTTTGCTTTACTTCGCTCTGTGATTGGTTAAAAAATCTCGCGCCACTTTCTCGACCAATCAGGAGTAAAACTCAAACCAATCAGTCGCGACTTGCTCGCGCTCGCACGTTTTTTCCCGCGCTTGACGCCAGTAACATGTACTTGCTTCGAGTTCTGATTGGTTTATTGGATAATTTCTGTCTGTTGTGATTGGCTGGGGTAATTACTTTGGTTTTGGTTTTACGACACTCATTTGAAAAGCGCTCTATTGCACGACATGAGTTACGTCAGCAATCAAATCCCTGATGTCTCTGGCATTTCAAATATTGGTGATTAAATTTGCTCTCGTGATTCTACAAAAATCACATGTACCAGTCCTGAAGGGAGGAGGGTTAATATCTAATAAATGTAATAAACTACAGCTAAACAACACATATAATGTGGATGCCATTTTAATTTTATTAGCTGATGTATGCCTACAAGCTGTCTTAACATGTGTATAAAATGTATAAAAATTCCAGTGTCTATAAAACAATCCACTTTTTCTTCTTTTTGTTAAAGGATTATAAACTAGTCCATTTAACGGCTAAATGTGGATGCTATTATTGGGTTTGTGATATTAGTCGCTGGTGGATGTTTAAAGCATTAAATGAATCATGTTGATTTCAAGAACGTTTGCGGGATATGATAAAACAGTATACTCACGCGAAGTCATACAGGAAATCGGTCGAATTTTCCTCAAAGGCAATTATAGAACAATGTTGTTCCAGATGTTTAAGCAACGTATAGCGATAGAATTACATAAGATTAATGAAAATAAATTTAATTGTTTAAAGAGGAACAATTCGTCACAATAGAGAAGCACACATGAAGTCCACATAACATGAAAACAAGGAATATTTTCAAGTAATTTACAGCATGTATGGAACTTCTGAAGAGTGAGTCTTGACTTTTGCCGGAGAAAATGTTCATTAATTAAGAATTTGAGTTTATTCAGTAACAACTGAGAGCTATGAGGGAGAAACTGTTGTAAAATTCGAACGCCACATTTCTATGACAAGGCAGAATCTGCTTAGCGGTTACAAAACACTGAGCTAAATTGGTGACAGGATGTGCAAGCCACTGCCACAGAAAACGAAAAAGTAACATTTAGAGAGAAGCTGAGAAGCTAAATTCAACTGCAAAACATTTCAACAGATATAGCATTTAACAAAGACAAAGAATCTAGCGCTTGCGTGTAAAATGGAGTTGTAAATCAGAGCGAGGTTGTAAGAGCTGCTCAAATTCATTGAAACTGTTTAGTTTCTGTAAAAAATACCTAAACCACGAGTGCTTCTAACCACAGAATTTGACAACTAAAGGAAAAACTGAACAGAAAACTTACTCTCTCTAACTCCATAAAATCTTCTTCAAGTTTCGATCCCTTGGCACCACCAATCTTCTCGCTCATGTACTGTCACACGAAACGGAAATCAAAGTTGTGAATTTCATGGCGCTAAAGAGAATAAAAGTTCTGACGCCTGTCAGGTAAAGAGCACAAGAATCTCAGGTTTCTTTACCTGATTAGCCTTGTTAATTTGTTTCTTGAACCCTGCAAAAGACATGATGACTTTTTTTATGATCTCTCTGCTCCTTGATCGTACAAAGAGAGCGTTTTCAACCAGGAATACAAACGTAAAACGACAAAAATAGCCCTTGAGTCAACCGGACTTCAATCACGTCGACTGCTCTCACTTCCTTCAAAGGAAGATCTGGGCTCCAGTCACGTGATTCAAAATAGCGGATTATATGCAAAACAAAACCTCGAAGCCCGCGTAATAGTCTATCTCCTTTGGCGTCGATTCTCTTCGGCATTTGCGATGGGTTGTTTTTTAGTTGTTACGTGGTCAACTGCAGCTGATAGGTGATGCGATGGGAGAGAAATGTCAGTGGTGTTCTTTGATGTGCGCCATTTGCCGCATAGGATGTTTTCGGGTAAGGTTTTGATTGAACCGGCCCCAAGAGCAAAGTCTGACAGGTTTTTTGAAATTTTTAACTTGCACTACAGGCAAGTGCTGCTAAAAAGCTTTTATTTTATTTAAGGAATTCATCAGACTTTGATAAATTAGAAACATATTTTTAATTAAATGTTTGCTTACGTAAACATGATCACACTAATTTTGCCTGCTTGAGTGAAAATTAAGATCTCAGCCTAAGCCTAATAATTTAACCTGAACGGCTTTTTAAATCAAACATATCATCACGGGTGATCAGTTGAATATTGCAGTAAAAAAGTGCTCTTCTTTATTCTTCTGTAGTTAAGTTAAAAGTGGATGACTAAAAAGAAAAAAAACAGGGTTTGTTCTGGTGTAGAGCTGACTCTTCATGATTACTGATTCGTCGAGACAGTTGTCTTATTAAATGCAGTTTATAGAGTGTTTTAGTGGAAAATAGACCACTTTTAAAGTTTATACGAGACTACATCTAGGACTCGAGGGGCATATTATTCATATCTTCACTAGTGAGGATATCGGTGACGACATTTCCCACTTTTACACTGTTGTTTGTACAAAGTTTCCAATAAAACACTCTTGTCAATGTAATAAATAGAGAATAATGCCTGGTGGCTTGAAGATGTGTTAAAACTATTTATTTTTTTGTGGTAAAAACAATTATATTTCACTTACTCACTGCACTCGTTTGTAAAATATTGTTTTTACCTCTCGAAAATAAAATTCTGGGCAGAGCAATTATCTATGCAAGTTATGCAAATTGGCACTACCCATATTTACCAAACTTGTATTTTTTTTAGTGTGGTCAAAAGCTTTGCTGTAAGCAGCCATCAGCTCCAAGGCCATCATATTCTGTGATTGCAATTGGGTTGAGCCAGGCAGGAAAGTCACTGCTGTTTGCTAAGCTGAGTGCTGAAACTGTTGAAGATGACTTGAAACCCACAGTAGGTAGGTACTGCAGTTGTATAACTTCCTAGGGAGGGAGGGAGGAAGGGAGGGAGGGAGGGAGGGAGGGAGTGGATACTAAACAAAGTCTGGGTAGGGGTGTGATTCCCAAACTGACAAACCTTGAGCCTGTTTAACAAAATGTTCCTTGCAGTAGGAGTTGAATTGATTCTTTGATTCCCAACAATTAAATGTGGCCAAACATGACAGATGCAAGAACAGAATGCACAAAAGACCAATGAAATTAGAGAAGATAATTCCTTGTCTACTAAATAGGTATTCTGTCATTTAACCAATTTGCATGCACAAATGTCAGTATTAGAAAATGCTCAAAATTTGAGAACCTAAGGGCAGTAGTTGAACTTTGGGGTCTGTTTTAAGAACATTTCGTTCTTGAAAGCCTACATGTAGATCTGTCCCAGAGTATGGACCTATAACCGGAAGATTGCAACTAAAAACAGTAGCAAGTTTGGTCTCCCATGACAGGCCCCCAATAGCACTACACTGAAGCTAACCTAGACAGGTGCATTTGCAGTGAACAGAGCCGGTTTTTTATGATATGAAACATGTCTGAATCTCTCAGGTTTTTCTGTGAAAGCTGTTCAGTTGCCCACTGCTATTCTTAATGTCAAGGAACTTGGAGGTCAGTATTTCAAATTTTGTCTGGAAACTGAACAAATGTTGAACACTCATGGATGTCTTAAACTAAATACAAAATTCATTTCTCGGTGGAATGTCTTTGAAGCAGTTTTCTGTATTGTCCCTTTAAGCCATAACAGTGACGAAAATGAAATTTCTCTTTACGTCATAATTTGCTGCTTGTTCAATCATTCAAGTGATGAGAATAAAGGAAACAATCACCAAGGATAAGATGACTTGATATCTGGACAAATTCTCCTTACTAGTTTCATACAAAATGTACGGAGAACTGTAAGGAGAATATGAATTCTCAAATCAGACCTTAAAGGGTTATAATGCCCCAGAGTAGATGTAGTATGAGATTCGCCATAGCCTCAGAGTTAATGCAGGAGACATTGGGTCAACTCTCTCATGGTTCAAGTTTTTTACTGTATGCCTCACAACTTGTTTTCAATTAGTTTTTTTGGTGTAATTCTACCGTGTAGGTGGTGACAATGTTAGGAAGTACTGGCCTCATTACTATGGAGGAGCTCAGGCAGTAGTAAGGAAGTATTTTAGTACTAAGGTATTTTAGCTGTCACAACTGGTCTGAAACACAAAAACAAAACACAAAATAGGCACCTGCTACAACTAACTTTTGCTGGTCTTAGTTTTCACATTTTTCATGACAAAAAATTCACATAAATAAGGACTTAGCAAAAAAGTTGCTGTCATTTTCTGATTGAGCAAAATTTTATACAGTCCATTAATTAAGAAAGTGTGTTCTAACTTACAAATACAAGACTGTCACTAGCATGTTACTTTGATTTTGCCTTGCTTGGAAATTATTGTAGTTATGTTTATCATTATTTGGGACCCGGCACTCTTCTTTAATGAACATTCTATAGTCATTTGTTTTTAAAGAATGTATACATATTTGATGCACCTTTTATACTTATTCATCAAGCAAAACAGGTCCTCTGAAGACTCTGAATGTAGGCCATTGGGCCCTCATAAGACAATTTCTAGGATAACCCCTGTCTGTAGTCCCAGAAAATATCCATACCCAGTCTATGGATGGTGATTGGAAATTCCAAGGGGGATCTCAAAAGCCACAATTTTTAAAGGAACATATGAAGCTTTATTAACTGGATTTCCAGAGGGGTGGAAGGCTCAAACCAAAAAACCATTCATGGGGAAGGTATAGATATTTTCTGGAGCAAGACGTTTTTTTTTTAATTATACAAGAGACCCACCTTTTCCTTGTGTTATGTGCCATAGGTGTTTGTGGTAGACAGCAGTAGTAATGATGATGATGTGGACTTAGCGGCAGCTGAACTTCAAGAAGCTCTCTCCCACACATCCCTGGAGTCTCTTCCTCTGTTGGTTTTGGCTAACAAACAGGATGTACAGGGAGCACGTAGCACAGATGAGGTCAGTTGAAGTTGCACATGCTGGACTAGTTTTAATATTTTGCAGCCCCTTCCAGTTAGGAAGCTGTTTAATGATTGAAGAACTGAACTTTTCTGAAGATACCATAAAATTCATTGTGAAAGCCAGATTGAAAAAGTTTGATTGGTTTGGAGACCTCCTGGTAAAATTTTCCACACGACCCCATACTTTAATTTTTCTGCCTGAGACTCTTGTGATTGCTGTTTGTTTTTTTCGTTTTTAAGGGGGAGCATGAGATTTCTTCCTTATCAAATTACTCTGCAGTCAAACAAGAACAAATCATTCTTACACAACAAAATCGCAGTGTACATGTAGCAAGGAATTGAAATGGGCATTGGTGTGTTTACATGTGTACATGTAACACACTGAAAGCCGTCACATGACCTATTCAAAGTTATTTATTTACTGTAAATCTCGAATTTTGGCACCTCTCTCCAAAATTCTTCAAGGTGCCAATGGCTTTATATCGTAACAAAAAAGACATACCAGAAAGTCCAACATTTGCATCCTTTTCCTTATCAAAATTGCAATTTTCAATCCGTTCACCATATCGAACCATCCGTGTGACGAACTGTTTGCGAATGCAAATTTCTGATCTCTTTTCATTGAAATAGTTACACTCTGTATAAGACGTCACGAAAGGAACAGGGAAATAAGCTGATCGCTGATTGGGCACAAAATTACAATGCATCAAAATTTGCGCTCAATCAGAAGCAAGAACGCAAATGGGCTCTTGAACTAGTCCGTTAAAGGTATCCTCCCAGGGCTGTTCCAGCCCGACTTGTAAACTTTTGCTTGCACCAGGCTTCTGCTCGACCCAATTTTGCCCGTTTTATCTGCCTCTCACCCCGACCATCTGCCCCTGGATCTCCGAGGATGGGAAATACTTGTATTCTCGATTATCTGAGTGAATACATGAATTAGCTGAAAGCAGACTTATAGAAACATTTTTCCTTAACTCCACAGCTATCAAGAATGATGGGCCTTGATGTAATAGCACGTAATAGGGAGTGGAACATACAATCCTGCTCTAAAGACGATGTGGAGAGTGTGCGACAGGGACTCTGCAAACTAGTGACATTCATGAGTGCTGACAAAGAGACTACAGAACAGAATCGAATATGAATGCATCTTACATTGATACTCTACATGTATATGTAAAGTCAAATCCATCATAAAGGACACTGTGCATTTCCCAGGGTGGGGGGGGGGGAGGCTTACTCCTTTGAACTTTAGGTAGTTTTGGGTTTGCGTCTTAAAGCTCGAAAAACCTAAAGTGTCTTCATGCATTCTACTCAACCCTTTAAGCTCAAATATCATTATGCATGTTCTTCTCTCTGTTCTCCATATATTTTACGGTACTAGTTGGCCTGGAATAATTTTCTTAAACATTTAAGACATTTTATCTTCGGTGATCGTAACGTATATTCTCATAACCTTAATGTTTTATCAAGTGGTGATACTGTAAATAAAAGTTAGAGGCTTGTCACTACTGGAGAGAAAAAAGTCTCAGAACTTTCTCACTGATTCTCAGGTATAAAGCCCTGATATAAAAATGCATACTCTCCTGACTGTTCTCCAAACGTTTCTTATGGAACTAGTAGGAGAATTTGTCTAAACATCAAGACATCTTATCCTTGTTGATTACTTCCTTTATTCTCATCACTTGAATTTTTGAACAAGTAGTGAAAATGTAAAGAGAAATTTCATTTCCGTCATTGTTATGGCTTCGTACTGCCTTGGCCTATGCTAGAACCACGTTTACGTACGGGAATCAGTATATCAGTTGTAATATAACACAATAACACTTGAGCGATCGTTTGATTGTAACCTTGTCTATTAACATTTATTTTATACACCAACAGTAAAAGTAACTACAGTGCGCTGCGATTACATAGTTGACAAGCACCTATACAGTGTAGCTAACGTAATAATCACTCTTAAGTCCTTTAAGCAAAAACGTTTTCAGTCCCAGTGAAACATTCATGAAAAGATCTTTCAGATGACACGTATGGAAGATGTGAATCTGTTCTTTCAGTTTTTTGAGCTTTTTTATGGATGTAATGTTGTAATTCAGAAATGTTAATGTAAATAGCCTGTTACAAATGTTAAGATGCTTCAAAGCTTATACATTTTTGGAAATTTAGCTCCTTTCGTGATATTTATGTTCGAATAATTTCAAAATTAAGTCATACAGTTTTTAGACCTGACGTCTTAGCCCGTACCTTTCAAGCATTTCTTTTGGGAAAAGTACATAACATCACGTTATCAACATTACCTATAAAAATAGCGCTATTTTGATTATTCTCATTACCCATAAATATAGCGCTATTTTGATTAGTCTCCTTAGATTGAAGACGGCGTAAGTTATGCTGATACATGTCTCTAAGAAGTTGTCTCGTGTTGTTTAAATTCGTCAAAATTCTGTACACACTTGAATCCCGTTACCTCGAACCATTATGAGAAATATAAATTGAAATAGATCGAGTTATCCAGTGAAGGCAGGGGAAATTGCGTTTGGTTTAAAATAAAAGCTCTTAAAATCTTTTAAGAGGAGTAGTAGAGCTTTGACTTGCTCCAAGTTGCTTGTATTTTCTTATAAAGGATGAGAACAATGATTACCGTGGGGAGATAAGGGATGATACCTGCGTTCGTGTATAGCGCGCGACGTGTGTGATGCAAATCAGTGAGGTCTACGGACTCCACGATAAGAGCTCGTTCTCGTTCCGCAGAACCCGGGGGGGTACCCCCTGTAATGGGCTATACGGGGGCTCCGCCCTAAAGGGGTACCTTTTTCAGGGTTCAGGTGTATAAAAGGGTAGGGATTTCACGAGCTGAAGTATACGAAAGGGTAGGGAAATCTGTCATTTAGACATTTAAAAGGGCCTTTAATTAAAATATTTCGAACAGACGCACCTTATGTCTGTACCATTTTACTTTATTGAACTCTACATGAAAACCACAAGAAGACTTCCAAGGGTTTAGAAAAGGGATGCAGTGTTCTTAAGTACGTATGTGAAGGGGGTTCCATTTTTCAATGGAAGGTATACGAAAGGGGTACCTTTTCTGTCAAAACTGGTATATAAAAGTATAAAAGGGTAAGGGGTTGGACATGGGGGCGGAGCCTCCCCGTACAAAAGTTTGTTAAGAGCCCCCCCCCCCCCCCCCGGGCAGCAGAACTAGTCGCCATTTTGAGTTACGCTCGTGGACCACGCGTGCGCCTTCTGATTACTTGGAGCAAGTCTATAAAAAGGTCTGAGGAGTAGTATGAGCTTTCAGTAATCGTTAGCTCTCGTGAGCATGCTCATGAGCGCATGATGACAAATGCTTCCGTATCTGATGGATGTTCCAGCTGCTGAGGTACAAGCAGTCTTGTGGCGACGTCACTTGTACTAGGTCATATGTGAGTTATCTCCTGCATTCTGGAAGGTTTGGTAATGTTAAAAAGCGTCCAGCACAATTATAAGGTGAAGAGACCGTTTAACACGAACACTTTACTTGGTTATAATTCAAGTAATAAAGGAGATTGAGTTACCGGTGAGTTTGAGGTATCGCGTTTCCACTGTATTCCCTCATTTCAAAGCAGAGTATATCCAAACCTGTCACATTTGGGGCTAGACTACAAGCAGTCCCTCTCTCTGCTCTGGGATACATGTAGGGGCGAAAAGGAGGAAAAAATTGCTCCTTTTCGCCCCATGCCTTCGCGCATTTCCCGTTTGGCTAAAAGGAAACAGAAACGACTGCTACGCCGGCTACATGTCGACTTGCGATCACGCATCAAAGCCAGCTACCGCGTGGGCACATACCGTTCCATGCGGCGGTCTAGTTTCGGCGTTTGTGTTTTCGTCAATCTTCCTCCCGCATGACTATCTCCGAACAGAAGGAGGGAATGCTCGTAGTCGTCTGAAGCGGCCTTCACACGTCAAACTAATGTTGGCCAACTCGTGTTGGCAAACTGAAATTGGTGTGTGTGTGAAAGACACAACAACATGTTGGCAAACTGTTGGCGAAAAGTTGGCGAGAATCAAGACGAGTTCTATTTGTCGCCAACAGTTTGCCAACATGTTGTTGTGTCGTTCACAAACACCAATTTGAGTTTGCCGACACGAGTTGGCCAACGTTAGTTTGACGTGTGAAGGCCGCTTAAGTCGGACAGTACACACCTGTTAAATCTTACAAAGGGAAGTGGATATGTTGTGGTTCAATTTTATCCTTGGTTCAATTTTTATTTTCTTTTGTTTTTGCGTATGGTAATGTATGATAATGAGCACAAAACAAAGCAAAGTAAAAATTGAAACAAGGATAAAATTGAACCACAACATACATATACATGTATATTCAAAAATTCCTGCCTTTTAGTGAGGTCAGAGACCGTGACGGGGCAATCTTTCCGGAAGTTATTGATCACAAATGATTTAATAAACAAGCCAATATCAGCTAGAGATTAGACAATTTTATATGTGTTATGCTTAAAAGAAAAGACGAAACTTTGCTTTATAGAGCAAGATTGTGAGGTAAGCCGAGCAGCTGTGGGACATTTGATATATTTTTCCATCTCCAAACCTCGGAATCAATGTACGGTCATCTACTACCAGTGAGTACGTGAGATTTGAAAACCAATTCTGCAACATTGAAAAAAGCCCTTCCTCTTCCCAGCTTTCCCTCTATGACTCTTGGTTAAATACCGATAATCAATAGTTTCGTAACAAGAGCTCTCCCTGGTTAACGAATCTATTTGAAGTAGGAAATTTAAAATACTCGAGGTTTGACTTTAAAAAAATCTGAAGTGGAAAACTGGGGAAACTTTTTCATTAACCATCCCGAGCCTTCTCCTATACGGGCACCGTTTGACCAGGGCTTTTTAGTTCTGCGGTTCTGTCTTGCTGAAACGGCGTTACTGAAACGGATTGTGGTTTGCTCTCCTTGAAAGATTCACTACTTCTGAGAGCACCTCATGTGTTAGCGAAGGTGCTTAATCATAATTTTAGCAGAATTTTGATAAGGCGCCAGGTGTCAGCAGCTTCCAGGACGTGCTTGGCACAAAAAGCAACCACTTCTACCTCATAGAATGAAAATGGTAATTGGTCACGTTCTGTTCAAAATAATACTGCAAATTAAAATTCCCTGCAAAAAAATTACTTCACGAAATTGATATACGGAAACCTATCAGCAATCCTACTCCTTTGGAAATAGGAAACCCGACTGAAGCAATCCAAAGGTCTATAAAATGCTTCTGCATCACACTTCCACCCAAATTTCACGCTCTTTCACTATACGCTCATACCTCTTCCTGTTTGTCTTGTAACTCTGCCCGTTTTGTTGAGACAGATCTAAAACCGGAAATTAAGTCATCGGTGAAAATCCTATTTGCATAGATAATCGCACTTCTAACGTGATTTGTGGCGTGCAAAATTTAAATATCAAGCTACGGCTGAGACTGCCAGACAGCATAATCTACTTGGAATTGAATTATAAAAAAATGGTCTGATGGTCGGCATAAAATATGGTTTTAAGGCACTGGAAGACGTTGCTTGCTTTGCTTCTTCATATCACGTCATGTTTTTCAGTTCCGTTGGGGGAATTTTATCCCTATGGAGTAGACCAAGGCGACAGTGTAGTTCCTCGTGACGATGATAATAGTTCTGGAGAAATAAGGATTTCTGTTCTCTTCCCGTATTTTGACCGCAACCACGATTCTCTTTACGTAAGTGATTTCTTCTTATATTCCCTTTTCTTTCCGGATTTTAGCCGTTCGTCATGGAATATACACAACGTTATCTTTTGAGTGGGAACTGTGGGATAAACTTGTTTATAGCGTGACCAATCAAACGAATCTTGTGACTTTTGTAGAGTGCTGTTGGATTCCGTATTCTGTGTTATACCTGAAATCCTCGAGAGCGTCA
The DNA here is from genome assembly GCA_964017195.1 of Siderastrea radians. Classification (NCBI taxonomy): domain Eukaryota; kingdom Metazoa; phylum Cnidaria; class Anthozoa; order Scleractinia; family Rhizangiidae; genus Siderastrea; species Siderastrea radians. The sequence goes on along the minus strand of OZ024889.1, from coordinate 40,899,735 downwards.
GGGTTTTATAGTGTTTATACAACGTTTATCTTATTATTGCAAAAAGTGTCAAACTCTGTTTGTGCCTCTCCGATCAAATCTACATATTGAGTTGCATCGTGCGTAAAATCCGGGATAAAATTGTGGCGAGCAATTTTGGATGTGGCCAAAACGAAAATATGTACAAATAAGGCCCATGGTTTTGAAATTTATTTTCTATCGAAATAATCGTTTATCTATTCGTTCTTCGAAACCTTTGGGGTCTTTTGCAAACAGTCAGTCGATTTCCATAAAAGAGGTACTCAAAGTCGCTAGAATCGTGATCGTGAATTCGCTTGATATTGATCAAAATAAATAAACGTGAATAATTAATATATTTGTCTGGGAAGAGAGCACGTATTCAACATTAGTTTTATTCACTTTTAATGGTATCTTGATTTAATTACTCTGGGAGCTTTTCACGTGACTTTAAATTAAGTTTGCATGATATCAGTTACATTAAGCGCCAACTTTCTCTAAATTTATATTCACGTTTCGTCTAGACAAAGCTATAAAACACTGATTTTCATGAATTTAAGAAAAGCTTTTGGGATTCCGTTTTAGCTTGTTTTGAATTTGAATTCTGTTAAGATCTGTTTACGTTTGTTAAAGGAATTCTCTGAAATATCAATGATCAGTAAAGCTGTAGTTATAGACATCTCAGTTCTCTTGTGCTAATTATATGCTTCAGTGATAAAGGTTGCTTCTTTTTTTCCAAACAAACGTCTGTTTACATAAGTCTTCACAATTAACATAGTATATCAGGTTCAATCTCAACGGATTACTGATGCATGTCTGTGAAACTGTTGAGACTGACTCACGCAAAAAGGGTAACAAATACTATCCCCATGTTGAGATGAGAACCTCTCTGGTAACTCTTTTTCATCATTTCAGTTTGAGTATTGCTTTAAAGCTTCAATCAAAATGAACTAGAAGGGAGAGATGGGACAGACTACGAAAATATTGGAAAATGAGTGATGCGACGTAGACATAAAAGTGTTTTCACTATGTTGTAGCTAGTTAGCAGAGATAGCAATTCCTTGTGACTTCAAAAGATAAAGTCTCTGTCCGTGATAAAAGCTCTTGAACTTCATACAACGCAGTTACGGATAGTATTGTGCAAAAGTGGCGTAAACTATTTTCGACCCTTGAAATTCGCCCTTTTCGGGACCTTCGCCGAAAATGAATAGGGACCTAATGTTTCAATTGGCGAAAAGTTTCTGACGATACTTAGGCAAAATCGGGCGAAAATTTGCTTTGTCTGCTTTGGATCGCTTCCAGTCTACGCCAATTCGTTCCATTTTTTTTAACGACTTCCAATCGACAGCGAATTTAAGCTTGCCTAACATTAAGTAACCAAAAGAAGCGTGAATTCAAATCTAAGATCCCGGAAGAATCAGCTGGGGGAAAAGCGGCAACTGAGCCACGAGGAAAATGGGGAGGCTTACGCCGCCGAAACTTTACCTTTGAGCGCGGAGAATACCGCCAACGACGCAGCTAACATTTATGCTAGTGATAAACGTCACTGAAAGTGTGAATCAATGCGAATGATACTGATTACAAAGAGCCAATGTTTCAGTGACAACACTCGAATTGCACCCAAAGCAATCAAAGAAGAAATGCATGGCCAGGGCGTTTAAAAAGATAAGTCGTTTATCCCTGACATCCAGATATTTAAAGGATAAAATAAGTTTTTGGTTTCGGCTTTGCTTTCATTTTCTGAGAGCCTCCATGTAAAGAAACTTTACGTTTCCCTTCTGCTTGCCGAAATATTGACCATCAATGCTAGCCTTTCTCTTTTTGATATGTCTGTTCATTCTGGTTTCAGGTGAACACCAATGGGGTAGTGTCATTCTTAGTGGAAGTGAGTCAATATACGCCGGATCCCTTCCCTCTTGGGGATGGACGCCGCCTTATATCTCCGTTCTGGGGTGATGTGGATACTAGAAATGGAGGAGTTGTATCATACAGGGAGAGTATGGATACCGCGTTACTACAACGAGCTACTGCAGATGTTCGACGGGCATTCTTAGATCATCAAAAGTTCACTGCCACTTGGATTTTCATTGCTACCTGGGACAGGGTAGCTTTCTATGGAGCTAGTGAGGTCGCGAAGAGCAAGGTGAAGCTGGAGGGTTTTGAGTGGCTTTCGAAAGCAATCATACTTTTGTTTGCTAAGCTGTTTGCTAAGCTCTGTTGAGCCTAGTGTCTCGCAACCACTGGAGCATACAATGTAATCCAGTTTCCGTATAATTAAGCGACAAGGAAGTATTACTCCTCCCCCTGGATAGAGCAGGAACACTACTAAAAGTAGCCATGACTTCTCAGCGCTGCTTGTTCTTGCATTGAACACTAATTGGTTCACTGCTGCTTCATTGAGACCGGCTAGATATGATGACATTGCTTTTGTGCCCCCCCCCCCCCCAGAACCCCCTTTATGACCAAACATTGTTGAAATAGAAAATAAGGACAGATGTTTTGTTTTCTCTGTTAGGTAAATACTTTCCAAGCGGTCTTGGTAACTAATGGACACCATTCTTTTTCCATCTTTAATTACAATTTGATTATGTGGACAACTGGAACAGCCAGCGGGGGAGATGAAGACGGACTGGGTGGCAAACCCGCTCAGGTGATTGAACAGAACGTTAGAACGTGGGAATAATTTCTAGGCATTTTATTTCCACGTCATGCGTTTAACGTTTGGCGGCCCTATAGGTGTGCTAGGCAGCGACAGGACCTCGTGTGCTCCTGGCAGCGACCATTTTGTCTCCAACTGGCGCCTACGCCCATGCCTCAAATCAAGTCACTTTCCAAGATCACTTTTCTCAAGATCCTCGCTATGAGTTTTCCTCTTGTCGCTTTTTGTTTGGTTGTCGAGTTCTACTTCTCCTCATTCTAGCTTTGTTGAAAAGCATGGCAAGTGCTAACGTAAAATAGAGTGAGCGCCTTTCTCTTAAGAAGACTTAGGGCGCGTTTTTTTATCCACAATTCTGGAATAAGAATGGTTGGTACGGAATGCTAGGAATAATTCGGATTGTCTGCATAAAAAAACGCCCGTCGAGATGCGCGGTCCTGGTCCTGCCTTTTTCTTGTACGAAACATCACTGAAAAAAACCTCGTACTTTTGGTACAATGAAATTAGAAGCAATGTTTCATTGTGTCCAAAAGTGTAATCTGATTTTTTCTCCGGTAGAGACGTATTTGAATCCGCAGCGCTCATCTCGCCGTCCGCCATCTTGGATTTTCATTCGCAACATTCTGTTCATTTTGCCCCTGGGAGCAGAATGGATGGAATGGCGTTCTGTCCATTCTGGAATAGGAATGCGGAATAGAAAAACGCGCGTATTTTACATTCTGGCCATTCTTATTCCAGAATTGTGAATTAAAAAACGCGCCCCTACTTCCCATGTTAAATATAAATCATTGGATTGTGGTGTTTTGGGAATGGCGCCTACCAACGGTTTGACCTTCGCTTGACGATGTAGATATATGAATGTTTTGTCGACTCCAGTTTGGTGCGTTAAAAACCATACAGGAGTTTTGATCCCTTGTTAAATAGCATTTCTAAATAGTTATTCGCCCGCTAGACAATTGCGATCATCTAAAACAGTGATCGAGGAAATCATTCATGCTGATGATTACCCTGTGATTGGTTCGAGGTTAACTACCAAAAAAAAAACCATTGCGTTAAAACATGTGTGCGTGAAAACCGCAAACAGTTTTATTTGTTTGGGAGGAGGCGGGGAGCCCAGAGATTACACTGTGGGACTTCCAATCCAGAGCCCCCGAGTGCAAGTTGTCATCTCTAATCACTAGGTGGACGTGTGACACGTGCTGTATATTTAACAATGATTCTACTCGGGCTTGCTGGATATGAAATGATATTTTTGTTAAAAAAAAAAATCAAGTAAGAAAGAGAAAAATGAGAAAAGGGATAAAAAGGGAGCAAGAATCGATCACATGACTGAACGAAAAAGGCGCCAAAACCTTGCGAAGTGTTGCAGCGTTTCATTGCAAAGCTGAATGAATCAATGAAAACTGCTCGAGAGTGAACGAAGTGGCACAAGTTTGGGAAAAAAAATCTTCTAATTATTGGCTCTGAAATATGGTACATGTTTGATTTTCCCCGAAACATTGTTGTAATCATCGTTCAAAGCGGATTGAAGCTGTACAATTTCACCATATTAGCTGCTGGAGTTGAAACAGAACAAGTTTGTAATCTGTTCGCACAACGGAGCCATCTTGTGCGTGTTTGATCGAAATGAAGACAGAACCAATTTGAACTTGAAGAAGTAATTTCTATGCAGCTCAGAAGCAAGATTACTGTAGCGAGGAACATTAGAATTCACCATCATAGTTTGTTTAATGCAAAGCACAAAATGCAGTTGTTCTCGGTTTAGAGGTTGCGGACGGAATGGTAAAAACAACATTGAAACAACTGGAAAAGTGATTGAACTCCGTTTACATGGCATCCGATTTCTATCTGAGCATTTGGACCTGTTGGAACACAGAGCTACAACGAGTGCAGTTAAACCAGTGTCAATTTTGCGTGTTAAAGCCGAAAAAAATTTTCGCCCTTCCTTCGGCCTTCTTGGTAGTTTGCAGCTGTAGTTTGTTTAGTACTTGTTTAGACTGCTTCATGATTTTCGCACCGAATCGTCATGAATGTGTGACAGTTGTTATTAAATGCTTCTGCCCCATTTCACTGTGTTTTATTTTGTCTTGTCTTGATATTTTGAAGTGGAAAGGCTTCCTGATAAAACCTACCGTTTGTTCAATTTTAATGATCGACGTGACGATCGATGAAAGAAATTAATTGTATAAAACACAACGCTCAATGCTTAAATTTCTAATTTCTTTTTCTGCACAGTTTCTTCAAACAATTTTGACTTGTATTAGACGACGCGCTGTTAGTGACGCTGTTGGAATTTCTGCTTAATTCAAATTCGCTGCCAAGTGATTTTTCTTGTCTATTTTTCTCGCCGGGTTGCTGGCGAGGAAAAAACTTCGAGCTCACTTTGTTCATTTTGTTGTTGAGTGTTCATTGTCCATATTTGGTCACAGCAGGTATATGAGCTGATAGCCTGGCTCCGTTCAGCCAATCAGAAGGGTAGAAATCCAATATACCTAGTCCAGTTTTTAATAATTTATATAGCCACCTCGTCACCCTCAGCCCACTATATTCTTGAGATTTCTAGAGTGTTAGTGTACGATGAGAATTATCGTCGATTTAGAGGGTCCTGAAGGGATATAATGGCAACTGGGATTCACCTATTTCTTGCAGCGGGAAATGGGATTTGAGGCACCAGGAATGGGATTTTGCCAACGTAAATTAGAAAAGTACTACTTGGAAATTTGATTAAAATTTGGAAAAAGGATATGGAAAAACCTTAGACTGGCAATTCGGATCTGATGCTCCCTCCCTCCTTTGGGACCCTCTATTTACGGTGTCCCCAGTTAGAACTCTTCTTGCCAATCCCTTAAACCTAAACCTAATTTTTTTTATTGTTATTTAATTATTAATTTATTTGTTCAGTCGCATAGAATCATGACAATGATAAGAACCTTTGCAACTGGTGAAAGCTACTCGGCATCTTTTAGTTTAAACCATTTCCACGGGCAATTCTAGCAAGCACTCCACGTAAGATTATGAGACCGTTGCTAAAATTCGGCTTGATGGCAGGTTGGGCACCTTTATGCAGTTGCGTAGTTGCAACTGTGTTTCGTGTTTCATCCTTTTTTGTTTGTTAGACAGAAGTGATGACTTTTAACGACCGTCGAAAAAGATCTGCGGATTAAAATGCCAGTTTTTCTTTATAGGGTGGCTTCAATGCAGGAGACGGGGTCAGATTCTTTGTTATTCCTGGCTCAAGAACAAATGACATTCTCAAACTTCCTTCAACCTCAAACGTGGCTCGTCCAGGGCAGTGGATGTTCCGAACTGACGAGGCCAGTGTTGAGGCCGGAGGTTGTAACTCGAAAGGTAAATAAGCTCCTTTGATAATGTTAATTAACTTTAGTTTCTTGAAGTTTAAAAGTTTTACGTCCATCGCTAAACCTTGTGTCATGTAAGGTGATTCTTAAGTGACCATTCAACTAAGAGCACAGGCCCTGTTCTATCGACTCATGGCTACCAAGTCTTGTTTGTCTTTTTGTTAGCAGATTATCAGCTTAATCTGCTCTTGCCCCGCCTCGAATAGTAATGATGTATATTTGTTTCATTAAAACACAGGATCTCTGACCATCTCGCCTCGATCCGGAATCATGCTAGGAGGTACAAACGTTAAAATGAGTGGACCCTGCTTCAAAGCTGACGATAACATAGTTGTGCAGTTTGATAACAACATTAACATCAATGCTACGTTTGGAAGTGAACTACAGTCCAGCGTTACTGTTCCGTTGCTCAACAAGACTGGTAGACTGCCGATCAAGTTGTCTATTGATGGTGGAAATACCTTTGAGTACAACGGAGTTTACACATCAGGTATTTTTAATTCTTGTTACTAAAAAGTGGGACATTCTCGTTTAGTACTGATTGTCACACGTTTCTTGTAAATTGAGACAGTACAGTTTTCTCTATTATTCTATCAGACAAGTTTCCGTCTTTTTGCGGCTGTGTTTCACATTCCAGGAATAACTTCCACAAACAAGTACTTGGATGCTTCTCGTACCTTTAACGTAAAAGGCACTAACCCAGAGAGAGAGTGAAAAGAAAGACTTTAAATACCGTTTTCCGTTTTTCCAGATCGTTGGAAGGGCTATCTGTGTAGCCTAACATAATTTGATTAGGTCGGACTCTTTTTGAGTGGACGGAAATCTTAGAGAAAGGAATCTCATCTCCGAAATTTACGAGTTGTTACTGCTTTTTTGAGAACCCTAGCTGGAATTTTACCCACTGAAAACAACAATTTATCCCTCATCGCAGCATTATTAAATTACGGTTCACTTTCAACCATACCCTTCTATTTCAGTTCGTATCAATCGATACACCCCTGGTGTTCAGCGAACAGACGGGGATTTGTGGCAGGAAGATTCGCCGGTAGACATTAATTGGGATTCGGGAAGCATCGGAGGCGTCGACGATCAAGTATCGATCGATTTGGCGCGTTATAAAATGGGCGAAGATGAGGTCCCAGTGCTGGATAGCTTTCACACAGCAGTGGAGTCTCAATCCAATACAGGTCACAGCCAGATTGTTATTACGAAAGGGCAAGGAGACGGGTAAGAACGGGTAACTCCATGCTGGAAACATAAAAGGCCTAACGCCTTTACCTAGTTCAATATTCAGCTTGTAGGGGAAATGGATAAGAACCCATATCACTGTTCCAGAAGAACAGAAGCTAGGGTTTTCGTGGTTTGGTTGGTGGGGTGAAATGATCTATGAATTGCTAGAGGCAGCCATGCGTCCTTATACGGTGACTACCACTCTTGTATAGTATCTCAGCTTAACTGTAATACCCAGGCTGCGTAACCAGACGTCTGAGTAATAATGCCTTGCGGCATTTGAGTAATTGTAGGGCACGATGTTGGATCGAGGTGTGCACATTTTAGTTAATTATCGTCAGCAGTCCGTGTAAAGCCTATTGAAACATTTAATTTGCACAATATAAATGGATTGCCTTTCGTCAAGCGCGGAGTGTAAAGCGTTAACGAACGAAAGGAGTCTGTAAGAGGCATCCACAAGGCAACCATAGAAATTTTCTGCTCATGAAAACTTTTGTTTTGTAATTTGTGTCAGGAGCATAGAGGATCGTTTCATTAACCTTGTCCGCGTATCAAGGAAAGGCGGTGGCAGCAACGTTTCTCAGTCCCAGTGGGTGTGGAGTGACTTGTTTGCCTGGAAAAATGAAGCGTGGGCAAGTGAGAGATGCAAGAGATGGCATCTACGAGAACCAAATCCAGAGGAATTCAGAGGTAACTGCATCTATTCTGAATTTTATTATCTCTCGTGATCACCCACAGCTAAAGACGTATACTTGTTGATGAAAGCTTAGGAAGTAATGTCGTTGTCCAGGAATCGAATGTTGCCTGTCACACAGTCACAATCCAGTGGCGCAGTGCTGACAGCACACTTCTCCAATCATGGTGCCCTCGGTTCTAATCCCGGTCTCAATGTCATGAGTCGATTGATCAACGAGTGGAACAAAAGTTGAGGTGAAAAAATCCACACCACTTTCACGTAACCGCTTCTTGTTTGAGTTATTGGGAATTTAGTTAACGGGGTGTTATATGTTTCCGGCGATACTGAGAAGAAGGAAACCAATGACATTTTTTTTACCCACATCTTTGACAGAGGATCCCAGCATGCAGCCTTGTCCTAGGATTATAACGCAGGCCATGGCTGATCGTGGGCGCTTCATGTCCGATGAAGAGTGCAAACCGTCCAATCGAGATGGATGTTCTCGCTTCCATGTAGGCGCTGTTCATTGCTTCAAAATGGTCAATCCAAGGTAATCTATAACGAGTAGCCTAATTTAGTACAAACATACCACGTGAAATAGTAAGTGCCATCTCTCTACATTTTTGTTTTTAGATTCCAGTAGGTTTTGCTAAGATCTGCCTTTTCCTCATAGTCATAAACTTGCAAAAATACCTGTGTATTAGGGGACAACATCCCTAACTGCAAAACAACAACAACAACAACAACAACAGTAACAACAAACAAAAACTATAACAAATTAACAAACAAAGACAACATGATACAAAAAGTAGTTGAACGAGACCTGACCAACTACATTAAAACAAACCACTAAGGCCCGGATCAAACGTTGGCAGAAAACAGAGGCGTCCTAAAATGAGAAGCCTTTGGGGGAGGGTAAAGCAAATCGTAGGCAAACTTTCGATGGCTTTACTTTCTTTTGCTTGTTCCTTAGTTTTTTTGTTCTTTAGTTCGTTCATTCGTTTTGTTGGCGTTAGTTCCCCATAGTCACAAACTTTGCAAAAATACATCTGTATTAAGGGGCAACATCCTTAATTACAAAACAGCAACAACAACAACTACAACAACAACAACAACAACAACAACAACAACAGCAGCAGCAGCAGCAACAACAGCAACGACAATAACAACAACAACGCCTGGTCTTTCTTCGGTCTTTTTTCATTCTTATGGCCTCTTTTATCCATTTTACTGTCTTAGTCGTTCTCCTAGCTCCTTTGTTCGTGCATTCCGTCGTTCGGTATACTCACTTTAATTCACTTTTTCATCAGTGCAAAAGGAGCTGGTCAACAGTGTTGCTATAACAAAGTTGGTAACTTGATGATGGGTAAACCCAGCGCAGGATCCCTTGATCGAGTCCATCCTAATGCTGGTCTCCCTGTGGTATCGCACTTCTTTCACGACTTAGTACCTTACCAGGATTGCTGTCGGCTGACAAACAACTGTGACAAGTATTTTGACAAGCGGCCTTCAGATGACGGATCACAATACCAAGCACCGAGGCCTGGTATGATAACCTACTAATATAATTAAACCCACACCAAAGCACCGAGGCCTGGAATGGTGACCTAATAATGAAACTAAAACCACACCAAAGCACCGAAGCCTGGTACGATGACCTACTTATATAACTAAACCCACACCAAAGCGCCGAGGCCGGGTATGGTGACCTACTAATATAACTAAGCCCGCACCGAGGCCTGGTATGGTGAGTATAACTAAGCCCACACCAAGCGGAGCCGGACGTAACCACAAGTTTGTCAATGCCAGCTTGCGTGCACGGACTTGGGTTTGATGGCCAAACGGGATCGCAAGTTTGACAAAATTTGCAAAACGTGCCAGTTTCAATGCAAGCTTGGCGGCCAAATCCACAAAAATAACACTTAGACGAACTTGTGTTACTGTTCACACACAGTAAAGAGGTGAACAACTGACCTGTAGAATTAAGGGTCACGTGGACAGTTCTGTGTGCACTGAGGCCTTGTTCCTTCAATATTGTTATCTGCTTTGACTATGAAGCTTGATTTGAATTTAGCCAAGTAAAATTGTTAAAGTTTTTATTTGTGAACACTGTTCGTGGTTATCTTTTTACTAACACAAGAGTTTCATTTTCTTAGCTACTGGCTTTGGTGATCCGCATATGGTAACGTTAGACGGTACTCCCTTCACGTTCAATGGCTATGGTGAATATTTCATTCTTAAGGTTAGCGCGGTGGACTTCACTCTGCAGGGGCGAATGGAACCTCTGACTGGAGATGACGGACGTTTAACACGTGCCACTGTTTATACCGCGTTTGCAGCCAAGGAATCTGGGTCAGATACTGTACAGGTTAGAAATAATGTCCATTTACTTATTATTTTTTTACGTTTTCTAGCGCCATCTTGAATTGTCTGGTAGGCAAATACGGTGGCAAAGAGGGTGGAAACTACATCAACTGTTTGGGGCATTGAACTTCGGCAAAAGTAAAACTCTCCAAAGGATGAAAAGGCTTGATGAGTTTATTTGTTCTAAAAAAGGCTTGAACCCAGGGACTGGTTTTTCAAAGCATGATTAACATGTTCGTAATACAGGCAGTACGGTCATCTTTCAATACGTTTCTAACATAATTTTTTATCACTTATTTTGGCTTAAAATAATTTCAAAAAGCACCTGCCTTTATTAGTATACCTAGTCCGGCTGAGAGAAGTCACTACCAGAGACGAAAACACTGTATATGCTTGTTAGCTAACTGCTCAAGTTGAATACATTTACCTGCGAGGATCACATTTATCATTTATTTGTTTCACTCATTCACCAAATAAAGGAAAAGAACAGTCGATCTTCCTCCGCGATGATAAAAATCTGAGGACTGATATGAAAACATGTATCTGTTTATATGCACTTATTGACTGAGTGGGGGGGCCGAACGGGAAATATTTGGCGGGAGGTCATGGTGTTCGGACCGAGCGAAAAATGTTTTCCCGTCAAATGAAGAAAATGATGCTCGCAGTGTTGTACGCAATTTAAGAAATTGCGTTTAAACCTCAAAAAATTTTTTAAGCTTTAGACGGGATTTGAACTCGAGACCTTCACGCTGCTAGTGTGATGCTCTAACCAAGTGAGCTACTCAGTCAATAGGTGTTTTATTATACCACCGTTGGACAATGTCGAAGAGATGCTTGTTAATACTGAATGAATGTTAAATTACGCGCGTGCACAAAATCAACAGGTGACGTCTACGGGACCGGACGGCTTTTTCCAGACCAGCTCGCGTCAACCCGTCTGGCCCTACACACGTCGACTCGCCAATGTGTTTGGTGTAGAATTGCTTCAGCGGGGCCGTACGCCATGTGATAACATTTGTTATCTCACGACAAGTTCAGTTGCCTGACAACGGATCACTTTGCTTTACTTTTTAGTATTTGTTGGCTAATGAAATGACAAGTATACATTTTCACTTATTTTCATGTATTTTCTGATATTCTATTTATGTAGATTCAGTTAAATGGCCGTGGTTTGGTGGACGTTTTGGTGAATGGAGAAATAGTCGTTTTTGACGAGCTCTCACTTTTGGAATTCGACGGAGTATCCGTGTTACAGTACGCCAACACATCCAAATACTCCGCCATCTTTAATTCAGGGATCTCTGTAACTGTAGAAGGCCAACAAGAACTGCTAGGTCTCGTTACTTTGGTGCCGACCATGTTTAAAGGTAGCATACTTTTAATGGAGCTTAACCATCTTATGTTTGGTTATTAATTTTCTGAGGTGGAAAAACGCTCCAATGGGAAGAACGGGTGAATTAAGCCCTTTCCCCAAGTGTTTTGCACATTTTGAATAGTTTTCTTTTAAGCAGATAGCCAGTGCTGTGCTGAACAATAAAAGCCTCGCTTTTTGGTTAGGAATTAAATTGGCGCAACTAGAGACCTTTTCAATTTTTCATTGGAGAAATGTTAGAGATGGGTTGCAATACTTATACATGCAATTGATTGACCTCACACTACTTAACTTATCGTGCCGTGTCTCAAACACCTATCAACCGACGCTCATAGACATTTCACAGAATGCGTCCAAGGCATATACAAAAAGCTAGTAAAAACCACAGGTTGCAATTAAACTTCCATCTTTGATTTCCAGGCAACACAAGCGGTCTTCTGGGATATTGGGATGACAACCAAGAATTGGAATATCTTCGCCCCGATGGGACCTTTCTGGCAACTAACTCCAGCCTTGAAGAGATTCACAAGAACTTTGGGCAGCTATGTCAGTATTTCTTCCCTCTATTCTACAGTGAAATTTGTCTCTTTAAAAAAGCAATTTAACGTTAAATTCTGAAACACTGTTTCGTTAAAAGGTAGTGCAGCGTAATTTGGAGTGACCTCATGTAACTCAATTTGATGTATCTATAATCTGAGAACAAACAAACAAACAAACAAACCAAAGTGTCGACGAAGTGATTGGTTTCTGTGCAATTTTGCAAATATCAGACGTGGTAGTAATTTTAGAGTGTCAGTTAGTGTTGGAAGGGTTAAACTTATTTCTATATGTGAACGTTTAGAGGATATTAACTTCTGATATAATTCATTGGCACTATGATGGCAATCTTTGCGGGCTGTATGTCTCATCTCAATATTATAGTCTCAAAGAACACAACACTAGTTCCCTCTGAACAGGTTGTCTCGTGTAGTTTAGTCTGTAACCGCTAAAGCTTTGGGAGTTACCATGTCATACAAATATTCTTGTCATCCTGAGGAAAGCTGCTAATATATGAGAATTTCTCTTTCAAGGGGTGACGACATCAGACGAGTCCTTATTTGTCTACCAACAAGGAAAAAGCCACGCCTCGTACCACAATCCCAGCTACCAGCCGATTTTTCCAGACAGTCAAAGTTTGGACTTCGCCGACAAATCCCTGGAAAAGGAGGCACAGGATGTATGTGGAGACAACGCACAGTGCATGTTTGATGTTTACACGACTGGAAAAGTGCGCATCGGAAGAGCGACCAAGGAAACTGTGAAGCAGTTTGTGGCTGTGATAAACGACACAGATAAACCAGGTGAATGAAAAATGAAGGATCCGTGCCACTTTGCGCTCGTTTAATTCATTTTGCTCCTTGGTTTAATCTCAGATTATGCAGTATAGTTCTAACCTTTGAGTCCGTTTATAAATATATCTTATTAGATGTTTCGGTATGAAGTATCGCCGTATATTTTTACGAGTTGTGCTGCATTTTGACGAGCCCGAAGGGCGAGTGAAAATACAAACAACGTGTAAAAATATACGACACTACTTCACACCGAAACATCTATTAAGAGATTTACTTGTATTATCCAACTTAACCTTTTTCAAACTTTTTCAGTAACTTGAAAGAAAACTGCACTAATGTTAGTGCACTAGTGTTAGTGCATACCACTGAAATAAAAGCTATTGGGCAGTTCTTTTTCCTGTGGTTCTGTGTGTTATGCTAAATGTTAATTTTTGGATGGAGCCTTGGGTTAGAGGGTGACCGTTGAAATGAAAGCTAATAAGCTGTACGTCCCAGAGGTGCTTATTGTTTTAGTGATATGTTCGTCTGATCTTGGGCGCGTTTGGTTTGTAGGGAAGAGGGCAAACGCTGCTCTTTTTGGCTGGCATGGTACTCTAAGGTTGGCGCATTCTGCTTTAAGACGCAGATTAAGCCTGAATATCCTCTGAATATCTTCCTTGTAGGTGTCGGTATTTTTTTCGGCGAACAAGAGCCGTGGGCTTCCGCTGTTCTCTAGTTCGCTGGATAAGAAACAGGCTTATTGAAATAATTTTAATTCCGAAATATTTTTTTCCCTTATAAGAATTATCTTCTAAGAAATGAAGGCGGGACGATAAAGAATCCAAACGTCCGTTTCACAAGTTGAACTTGTTTTTGGACTGAACAAACTGCCTTTTTGAAGCTTTTACGTGACAGTGATATGAGGTGAATCATTTATCACCTCGAACCCAAAGCGCGCTCGTCGAATACTTGTTACATGATATTGCTACTTTAAACTAACATAGCTAGGTCTTTTTAGGGACGTTCTTTAATTTACCTTTTGTTTCTCAGCGTGCGCGCCTCTCAACTCGGAGCTAACAGATGGTATCGTGTACAGAAATGACACGGAGGGTGGCATTGATTATAAGTTTGTATGCAACAGAGGGTTCGTCATGAACGGTTCCGATCACGTGACATGTCAAGATGGTGTCTACAATGGCTCAGCTCCAAACTGCCTGCCAAAAGGTGCAGTAATTTTAATTTTCGTTTAGCAAATAGGAAATTCTTATAACGTCTTGACTAAATAGCATTCTCGATTAGTGGAATAGTCTTTTTTAGCTTGGGTTTGAAACTTGACCTTACCGTATACTTCTTCATTGACTGTCTGTTTTATTTAGTTAAATGCATTTCGGCCCCCTTCTCGATAAAAAGGCAAAGAACGTCCTCTAACAATGAGGTGGAAGCAATCCATGTACTGAACGGCTTTGTTTCCAACATGTCCAAAGCAGGCTGTTTTCCTCAAAGCTCATAACAAGCCACACCCGACAACAATAAAGCACACGAACTAAAACCACTTTTTTGAGCTACGTCCGTAATATCGAGAAAGCGGTTCTCGAAGTAGTGAAGCACTTTATTAGTTGCACGTCAGCGTTAGACGGTACGCATGCGCTTCTCTACTACAGGGAATTATCGAGTGATAATGCACGTGTAAGGACCTACATGTATGACTTAACTAGTTTATATGAGTAACAACCGGAAAAACCCTGCGAATACTAATGTAGTGGTATTTTCTCTCCAGAATGTCCACCCTTTAGACATGGCAACCTAACCAATGGACGTGTTGAGGGAAATGGCGCTGTTTATCGCTCGACTTATCACTTCACCTGTAATGACGGCTATGTACTTTTTGGCCATGATACCATCACCTGCATAGAGGATGGTACCTGGAACGGGACCAAACCCAGGTGCCTAAAAGGTAACAAAATTGTACCCGTAAATTAAAGAGAGTAGTCAATCGGCACCGTAACGTTGGTACAATCCGTATACCACTAACGCAATGTGGAATAACAATCTCTAATTACTTCCTTTAACAAAAAAAATTAAACCAATCTTACGGAAACTCCAAGAAGACAGAGCTAAGTACCGATTTTAGAGGCTTCCGTGTTGCAAAAGTTGGTTTCATACGAAATGTAGTCTTTATAAGACACGGGGTCTGTTCAGAACAAGGGGCAAGTATTCTGGAAACTGATCAACATTCTTAGGCAACTCACATGTCCAGGAAATTAGTGTCTCATCAAATGGTCTATTTATCTTAGAGTGTCCAACGCTTCCTTCATCCATATCTAACGGCGATGTGCATGGATTTGATCACGTTGAAGGATCAACCTACAAATTTAGTTGTCAGGATGGCTATTCTCTCGTCGGTTCGAGCATCTTATACTGCACTCAGGAAGGAGTGTGGAACGCTAGCATTCCTACATGTCTTAGAGGTAAGAGTAATCGTTGATTTTCTTCTCGTAATTTAGACTTTTTGGAAAGCCATCTCGATCAAGAAGCTACGGCGTACTCTACAAATTCTTCCTGAGAATTGTATGAACTAAAGGGTTTGGCGAAATATAGTCATATAAACTAAGACCAACATTACATCTATAAGCCGTATGAATCTAATCAACCTTATACAATACTCTATATCCCTTAACATCAAATTCCGATTTGTAGCCTGATTCACTCATTTTTAGAGCACGTGTCATTTTGTTATTGTCTAGTATGTCCTGTCCTACCTTCATCGTTATCTAATGGCTTCGTCAGTGGCAGTGGCTCTGTGGAAGGATCCCAGTACCATTTTAGTTGTAAGAAAGGATATTCACTTGTAGGAGCGAACACACTGTACTGCAGCGACCAGGGAAGATGGAATGGCTCTTTTCCGTCCTGTCTCATCGGTATGGTATACATGTCACTTGTGATATATATTTTCAGATAAGCCCATCTAGTTTACTGGATTCCATTACAACAGTAAAACACGCTCTTGGAAATTGGAAAAAAAACTTAAGTAAGGAAGATAGTCAGGCGTTTAACGCACCGACCGGAGAGATGATGGCTCGTGACAGGGATTCTGTCCTTGAATTTCTTCTTTTCTGGGAACTTCTAATTTGCTCCACTATTTGACGAGCGCCGATTACTAAAATCATTTGGTTACACACATCGCGTCCTTTTGGAAAGGCCATCAACGCCTGCTGTCCATCCAGTTCTGTACAACCCCTTCCAGCTCATTCTAAGTTCCGGTATTGTCACTTCAGGTCCGAAACGATCTGGGCTGTTTTTAACATCCCTCATAGTGTCACTTGGAAAAAGAAAGGGTCCTGGGGATCGTAACTATCTTTGTGTGTTGTTCCTAGGGAAGGCGCTTTCATTTACAATTCCTGTTTTCATTCTGGTATACAGTTTGAGTAAACCCTACCTGACAATCGTTCTGGCGGATGATGCTATGCGACGAAGTACAATCTCATCCCAGAAGAGGAACCATAACTGCAGGGGCTTCATGCCACGTCATGATAAATCCAACAATTTCCATTAAGAGAATAAATTTCGCTTTCCCGGAGATGGGTCCGTTTATCTCGTTAGACACCCGTAACAGACCTTATTTCTTCCCGCTCTTTCTTCCCCCCAAAAACCCAGCTATCTTTATTATTAGTCCAACATGTGTTTCCTAAACATGAAAACTCCTTGGGTTATACTAAAAAGCCGCGTTTTTCTATGATCTTAGAGTGCCCCAAACTACCTTCATCCATTGCAAATGGCCACTTAAACGGAACCGGTTGGATACAAGGCTCACTGTACAGTTTCAGTTGTATGGCAGGATACTCTCTTTCTGGACCGCGGTTGTTGGCGTGTACTCGTGATGGACATTGGAATGCAAGCATACCCAGATGTCTTAAAGGTAACATTTGCATGTCTAAATGATTAGAACTAATTAACGGCTAGCTCATTTATTTCTAATTCATATGTGAAGCAGCGGCGTACGTAATGCATAGTGTGGAGATTCATTGGTCTGAGATTAGGGAGGCAGCATGGCCGAGTGGTTAGGGCGCCGGACTTGAAATCCCACTCTAAGCACTAGCTGGAGTTGTTCTCGGTAGCCCCGAGTTCAACTCCTCGACCACGCATGTAAATAGCCAACTGGTCTGCCTCTTCGCCAGTTGGAGTTCTTAAAGATGTTAAGTTCATTTAGATTATTTCTTTCATTTTCCCTGAAAAGCCCCTCGTGGGGAGTGGTCAATTAAGTTATTATTATTATATATTATTTAAGGATAAAAATTAGCGAGAAAAGTTTAACACAACGTTTCGATGTCTCCATGACAAAAAATGTTTATCCAAAAAATGTTTATCCAAATTCAATCTGATTCGATTATTATTATTATTATTATTATTATTATTATTATTCTTTGAGACGTGTGCCTTGTTGAACTTCTAACGCAAGAGACTCTCCCTACTCTATTAATGTGCGTGGATTTTCATGGAAACCTAAAAACTAAAAAATGTTGTTCTGGAGTAGAATGAAATGATTTTCAAAAGACTTTTATGGGGGAAATATTAATATTCTAGTTGCTTCATGCTAATGAAACAGGGGCGCTTTTTTGGGAACCATTCTGGAATGAAAACACTTAGAATGGTTTTTGGCGCGTTTTTATTACCTGTTCTCATTCCGGAATCGTTATTACATGCATTCTGCTATTTGGGACAGAATGAGCAGAATGAGCATTATGCAAAAGTTGGCAACAACAAAATGGCTGACCAAAACAATAGTGCATCCGCGGCAAATTTAAATTGTTCCCTCCGAGCCTGAGAAAAAAACTCACAGTCACAGTCAGTTTCAATTGTTTTTTAAACGATCGATTTTTTCTTGTTTCATATTCAGTAATTGTGATCGTTCCATACATGATCGTTCCTGTACATTGTAATTCCAAAAGAGACCAAGAAAACGCGCCCCAGGACTTACACACCAGCCTGGTGGGTTGTGACGCAAGGCATTTTCTCGACCATGTTTCACAGTCGGATTACGAATTGTTTGAGCGAATCTGGAAAAACGCTGCGCTTCAACCAGTCTGGATTGGCTTCCAAGGAGTTGTGAAACTCTTAGTCGCTTCGCGCTACCCGAGGGTTGGAAACATCTGAAGCAATAATGCAAACAGTGTCGGAAGACTTGAGTAATACATGCCACCATTAAAAATTAACAAATTAATAAATTAGTTAGATTATTGTCATTATAATGTTTACCTTTCAGATTGTCCTTTCCTTCCCTCATCAATACCGAACGGAATCAGCCGAGGAACCAGTTCAGTGGCAGGTTCTTATTATCAGTTTCGCTGTAATGAAGGATATTCTCTCATAGGAGGAAACACATTGTACTGTAATGACGAGGGTAGATGGAATGGGTCTGTGCCCACATGTCTTATAGGTAAGCTATTTTAGAGGAAGTGCATTGCCATTCATATCAGCATTGCCATTCAGGCGATTTTCTTTGTCCTTTACCTTGAGCTGCTCCTCACGCATATCCCTTCTGGCTTCTACCCCTTTCTCCTACCCGGAGCTCTCTGTCCATCAGATGTCATTGTTACAGAAGTAACGTTTCCCTTTTAAATTGCCAAGAAGACTCAGAGAGTTAAACTTGCCTCAACGTCGTCTCCTATTTTTCATGATTTTCAGACTCGTGTGCTACCCAGGGGGAGTTCATAGTGTTGGGAGAACAAAAGAGATGCTTCACGTGGTGAATCATACGTACAAAGGGGTTGCAAAGGAGAATGTAACACCTGAAAACAGCAGTCTTAGTAAACAGTAATTTAATAACAAAATTGCTTTCTTTATCCCCATAGAGTGTCCAGAACTACCCTCGGTGATAGAACATGGCAAAGTGAATGGTTCGGGCCATGTCCAAGGCTCTCTTCACAGGTTTAGCTGTCTGCGTGGTTATTCTATCGTGGGGCCGGAGACTTTATATTGTACTGAGACAGGAAAGTGGAATGGCAGCGAGCCGAAATGCCTCAAAGGTAACAAAATGAATCGACCTGACATTTTCTTTGGAGAGGGAGGGAGAGTTGGAGAATATTTTCTTCGTTTCTTAGAAGCGAGAAAGCTAATATAAAGTTTCAGAAATATGTTATTTTATATTGTGGGCGAGTTTAAGAGTAATAGTCATAGTGGTAGGTTATTGTCTTTATGTAAATCCATTACTTATTTATACCAGGTTTAAGTATTAATCCAATTAAAATTCTGTTATAATACCTTGGACAATCCGTAGAGTACCAAGACCTTGCATAAACTTGGTGTGATATAGCTAATCGTGCTAACCTTGCTGAAAATTAGTTTAGACCACGTTTTTCATGAAACCGTTTTAAACTTCCCTTTATACCAGGTTTAAGTATTAATCCAATTAAAATTCTGTTATAATACCTTGGACAATCCGTAGAGTACCAAGACCTTGCATAAACTTGGTGTGATATAGCTAATGGTGCTAACCTTGCTGAAAATTAGTTTAGACCACGTTTTTCATGAAACCGTTTTAAACTTCCCTTTAACAAAGGGTGCATACTCAATCCGGTAAGCCTCAGGTGGGTCAACTGTTTATAATGGGTTTCGTTCGACTGTGAGATCAGCGATCTGCATGTCTTTATTTTTATAGAATGCTCCAGCCTTCCTTCATCCATAGCACATGGTTTTGTCAACGGCAGTGGCTCGTTGGAAGGGTCTCGCTACCAGTTCAGCTGTCAGAGGGGATACTCACTTATTGGAGTCGATACGTTAGTCTGCATGGACACTGGAGCGTGGAGTGATTTGCTCCCTAGTTGCCTTATAGGTAAAACGTTTTTTATTTCTAATGACTTCCACTAACGCTTTGCTATACGAGACACCCTTGGGAACCATATTTTTTGTCTGTTGTCCGTTATACTTGACGTGGGCCAATCCTCTTTGACCATGTCGACATTGACTTGGGACACACACACATAGATTAGGACATTGATTGTGTCCGTAATAGCGTTCCCGTGACTCCCTCTCAATTATTAAGTGTCCTGTTTTAGATACACCACCTAGATGTTAAATGGAAAAATATTGCATGATTCAGATAATCACCAATTGGAAAAGAACATTGCTTGCCTTTACATGAATAATTTACACATCATCAGTGATGCCGAAAAAATCGAAACTTTCCGAGGTCGGTAAATTACTTTTTTAAGACCTGGAACTTTGACGATTTCACGTTTTAAAACAGCTTTTTTTCCTTTTCTGTTTTTTTTTCTCTTCATATTACTTACCTTTAAATCCTTGAATGACAGCGGTGTGAAAGCTATCTTCTTGTCGTTCTACGTTTCCCCAGAATGTCCTCCCCTTCCTCCGTCCCTACAACATGGTTACGTCATTGGGTCCGGATCGGTGGAGGGCTCTGTTTACAAATTTACCTGCAAGAAAGGCTACTCTCTCGTGGGTGAAAAGAACTTGCACTGCACTGCAGAGGGGACGTGGAATGCTAGCACTCCCAGTTGCCTTAAAGGTGCTTAAAGATTATGTTTATGTTTGTAAAGATTTGCCAAATAGGAGTTAAGTTACATATTTGAAAGCCACTATGGTGTTTCTATATTGGCGGAAAGACTGCCTTTTTGAGAAGTTCAGGAAGAGTGTGACAAGAATGAAGGGCGTGACAAGAATTTCTATGTATTTCCTACAGAATGCCCACAGCTTCCCCTGTCCATAGAAAACGGTTTCATGACTGGTGCAGGATCCGTCCATGGCTCGCTTTACTCATTCAGATGTCGAGATGGTTATTCCTTGATTGGTCAACCAATTCTGTATTGTACAGAGAAGGGAACATGGAATGCGAGCATTCCCGTTTGCCTCAGAGGTAACAGTTGGTATTACACACTTGAAAGGTTACATTTTTTAAAATATATAAATGTGCTTAGAATATCTCAAAAGGGAGAATTTCAAACTTGTCTTTCCCCAGAATGTCCACCTCTTCCTCCGTCCATAAAACATGGCGACATCAGCGGTTCAGGATCGGTGGAAGGCTCACTTTACAAATTTAGCTGCATGGGTGGCTACTCACTTGTGGGTGAAAACAACTTGTACTGCACTGCAGAGGGAAGGTGGAATGCCAGCATTCCTAGTTGCCTTAAAGGTGCCTGAAGATCATGTTCATAAGTTTTTGTTACAATTTGCCAAATATGAGTTACATATTCGAAAGCCATTATATTGTTTCTATATTGCTAAAAGACTGCCTTTTTTGAGAAGTACGCGAAGAGTGTGACAAGAATTTCAATGTATTTCCTACAGAATGCCCACAGCTTCCCCTGTCCATAGACAACGGTTTCATAACTGGTGCAGGATCCGTCCATGGCTCACTTTACACATTTAGATGTCGAGATGGTTATTCCTTGATTGGTCAACCAATTCTGTATTGTACAGAGAAGGGAACATGGAATGCTAGCATTCCCATTTGCCTAAGAGGTAACAGTTGGTATAACACACTCCAAGGGTCAGTTACATTTTTAAATTAAGTTTTTAAAAATATATAAATGTGCATAAAATATCTTAAAAGGGTCAATTTCAAACTTGTCTTTCCCCAGAATGTCCGTCGCTTCCTCTGTCCATACAACATGGCTACATTAGCGGTTCAGGATCGGTGGAAGGTTCACTTTACAAATTTAGCTGCATGGATGGCTATTCACTTGTTGGTGAAAACAACTTGTACTGCACTGCAGAGGGAAGGTGGAATGCTAGCATTCCTAGTTGCCTTAGAGGTACTCAAAGGCCTCTTTGTTGTGAAAGTCAATTAACAAATTGCAGATTTGGTTGTCTTATGTGTTTGTTTTGCTTGTAACTTTGTTAAGCTCACTAGTTGGTCTCCAAAACTGTTCAACGTCCCTATCCCATCGGGCAGTACCATTATATCGTAATCTATGTATTTATATTAAAAGAATTCAAATGTATTTATCTGGCAACAAAAACAAGGGTTAAGCAGACTGTACATCGGTCGCACAGCAGTACAGGAAGACTCGTGGCGAACTAAGGTTTTCTACATACCATACCTTGTATTATTTGAAAAATTGGCTGCAAGGCTTCCCTAGTTCTTATGGTTATTCCAGGTAGTCTGATTAAGAAATGTAATTTCAATTTACGTTTACTAATGTATCTTAAATATGTAGTCTAATTAAGAAATGTAATTTCAATTTACGTTTACTAATGTATCTTAAGTATGTATGGCAAGGTTATAGTGTAGGCTCGATTTCCATGGTTCTCTCTGGAAAGGAGCGCGGGCTCGTTTTTCCGAACAGTGGCTGGTAATCGAGCCTAGTTGCTGACTAAGCTGCTAGCATTTGTAACAGTAGGGATGCGTTTATTTTATAGAATGTCCGCCGCTTCCGTTGTCCATAAGAAATGGCTTTATCACTGGCTCCGGCTCCATTCACGGCTCGGTCTACACAGTTCGTTGTCGCAGTGGTTATTCACTTGTCGGCGAAAACATTCTGCATTGCACGGAGAAAGGAAGCTGGAACGTTAGCATCCCCAGATGTCTGATAGGTAGGTGATACATGAGACGTTTGGGTCGTCATAGATAAAGGTTTCTCTAACACTTTACTAACAGACTCCGCTTAGCTTAGGCATGGTTTTTAGAGTCAGTCCTCGTCTTGATCTCATCACTCTAGGCTAACCATCTACGAAGTAATTTTCGCATAGTGGGGTAAGGAGAAGACAGCCGGTTGAGCTAGCAGAAACTGCGGACTAATGGTTTCAACGAGGGAGAGAAGTCTTTAGTGCAACAGAAACTGAAACTAGGCGCCGGCTTACGAGATTGCACGACTGTGCACTCCCTAGGATTGGGACAAATCTTTACGAGTACCTTGCAAGCATTGCTCTGTTTTACCTTCTTAGCACTAAACATTGAGTTTTTAGAGGGATTCTAACATATGATGATCAGGCCCCGGTTCCTGGAAAGCCGATTAAACTATCCCCCGATTAGCAGTTAATCTACGATTAAATTCCTTATCCCTAGAATAACTAATCCAGGGATAAAAAGGTGTTCCTGAAAAGCAGTTTTATCCCTGGGTTAACTAATCTTGGATTAGTGTCAGAATAAACCAGTTAAACCAGTTTTTTTAATTCATGGCGCGAAAAAAGAAGGTCGAGTGCGAACGTGCCGGAAAAAAATTCGGCAAGAAAATGGTGGAGAATGAAGTAGTAGAAGTTGAGCCAAAGGCGAGGAAAAGGAAACCAAATTTTTCCGTCAGCGAAATTGCCATTATTACAGAATATGTGGGGAAAAATCTTAACGTAATTCAGTCAAAACTGACGAATAATATAACGAACAAAGCAAAAAAGGAAATGTGGGAGGAAATCACAAGGGAAGTAAACGCGGTGGGCCAGGCGAGTCGTTCCGTACAAGAAGTCAAAGATAAATGAAAGAATCTTTACTCCGACGCTAAAAAGGAATTCAACACTTTCCGACGACAGTCCAAAAAAACTGGCGGCGGACCACCACCAAAGCCACCCTCACAGTCTAGTGAGAAATTAATTGAGCTTTTGGAAGGTACGCCTGCATTTTCCGAGCTGCAGGGATTTGAGGCTGGTGGCGACGACGGAGGGGCGGGTGAGTACATAATTGTTTTATTGATGAAGGTCATGTGATGGTTGTCCGCCATGTTATTGTTGTTTTTTGCATGCGGCCGTGGAGCATGATATGGATCGACATAAAAAGACGAGCGGTTGTAAGTTATACTTTGCCTTTTTGCCTCGAGAAGTGGTATTTGAGCTCTCTAGTGAAGTGTTACTATCTTTCCTCCAGTTGGTTTCCACCAAAAAAGTAAGTTTATATAAGCTTATGATGTGGATTTTCGAACGGTGACTATTAATTTCCATGTTGACCATGATCATTGATGACTTTCTACTCATCGAACGCACCTATTTAAACAAAATGCATCAACAGCTTGCTACTGATCAATTTCTGTGTTCCTATTGACCTTCTTGAGCTCTAATCAATAACCTTGTCGATCTTGTGAAATGAACTTGAATTATTTTTCATTTACTGTAAGATACCTTTTGGACTTTTATAACATCTAAGTTCGGTTCTTTGAAATAGATTCAGTGAAATCATTTTTGTCAAGAAATCACTGTAAAAGAGAATATGAGGAATCAGGTAGTAGGTAGTTTATTGCTAGCAGATTTTGTTCCCATTAAGAGCAAGGAAGGAATTCCTTACAACTGATCTTGTAATTATGATTCAAATATTTTGCAGAGGAATACTCTCAGCAATGTGAACTTGAAGATGTCGGCAATGAAACATCTCAGCCTGGGCCGTCAAGACCAAGAAAGAAGCCAGCTGTGAACACTGAAGAAATCTCGAGAAAGATCCACAGAAAGAAGCGAGTCAGCAACGAGGATCTGTTGCAACTACAGTATGAGTGTCTGGTCAACCAGAAAGAAAACATGGTGTTAAAGAGAAAAAAGCTCGAGCTGCAGGTGCAGCTGCTGCAGCAGAAAGTGAAGTCGTCCCCTGAAAGCTCACCAGCTGTGTACACAATGTTTTGAGAGGCTGTGTTTGTATTCTCTTGTTTACAATGCCAAGCTTTCAGCCATATGCTGGGTTTTATGATTTAAAGGAGTAGTTTTTTATTTATTTTTTCTTTTGCTTAGCCTGTTTAGCTGGCAGTATTGTCTGCATGTAAAGGTAATTTAATGTTACATCACTCATACGGTTTTATACATGACTGTTCCTGTGATATTCAGAAATACATTCACGTAAATTATGCATTGAGAGTTTGACTTATTTGAAGTTTGGGGTCTGAATTAAATGCCGGCCAACAGCTGTTATTGCAGTGGTAGTTTCTTTCTCTGGCTGTATTCATGCCTGTGTATGCTATATAATTTTGTCAAGATTTACTTTATACTGGGACTCTCTTTTCTTTTCTTTTCTTTTCTTTTCTGTGAGGATACACTGAATTCATTAGATTTTATTTGAAAAGGCACAATTTGTTCTTTACAATGAACTATTAACTTGGAATATGGAACTTGTGTATGTAAATATATGGAAAAATATTTAATGATTGTCTCTTAAATTTGAATAACTTTCTTTCACTTAAAGAGGTATAACAATGCTGTGAACAGGGTCAATGAACTGTGAATAAAATACTAAAAATGCCCACTTCATTTGCACCCCTTCCTCATGTGTACAGCTTATTCTCATGTCAGAACCTTGGGGATTAGCCTACACCTAATGTATCCCGAGGCATTTTTGCACTAGTAATCTTGGCTTCACTACTGGTGATAAGTTCAGCAAAGCTTGCTTTGTTGAGGTCAAAAGAGGATATAAAGGTGTTTGTATGGTAGCTGTTATGGTGTTCAGAAACAATAGAAATCAATAACATTAAATAATATAGTTTTCTTCCTAAAGACTCTAGAGGATGAAAAATTCATGCTTTGAATCCCACCATAGCCACCGTGCAAACCACCAACGAAATCTACTTAGGGAAAGCACTTCTCAATTCTTTAGATACTTTCATATCAGCCAGAATTTGACACTTTTGTCCCACAATGATCATTTGAGTTTTTTCCTTTTGCAAAATGCTAATGCCCCAGACTGGAAGGGGGAAAGTTGGGGTAGGGAGGGGGGGAGAAGGGTGGGATGGCCTTTCCATTTTCCATTTTCAGGGCCACAATATGCAGCAACGTCTGGCTGGTCATCGACATCTCGTGCATCACAATCAATGGGCTCATTTCTCTGTATTGCAATGTTATGAAGTACAGCACATGCACCTATCACTATGCAAGTCTTTTCAGGTTTCATCCGTACTTCAGAGTGAAGCACATGAAACCTGCATTTCCACCAGCCAAAGGCTTGTTCAATGGCCACCCTGGTAGTTGTATGGGCCTTGTTGTATGCTTCTTGTTTTGCTGTTGCTGGGTTGAGGTAGGGGGTCATCAGATACGGCTTACAAGGGTACCCACTATCTCCCAGGAGTAAACCCTTTTCCAGTGAGAAAGACTGAGCCTCCAGCCTCTGTCCAATTCGGGAGTTATTGAACACAAAACTATCATGTGTGCTTCCAGGCCATCTAGCTACGATGTTGGTAAACATCCCTAAAAAAACATTCAGCAAATTTAAATTTAGAAAACGTGCTATATAATTTCTTACCAATTACCAATATCTGACTTTCGAAAACAAACCCGTACACGACAAGAAAACAACCCCGTGCAGCCGAGAAAAATAAGTCAACCTCGCTGTTTCCGCTGCGGTCCGCATTGTGTTTTTGTTGTTTTTGTGTGCGCCTTTATGTGTTTTTGCCTACAAGTTTTCCCTGACCTTTCATGAGTCAACAAATCCAAGCAGCCAGTGGCAAGGTCAGCATTGTGCCGCGCTCCCACTTAAACTTTGGAGAAGACCTTGATAGTTGCCGATTTATTGTTTAACATTTCGCAGCTATGGAAGCAGGAGCTCATTAAATGGCGCTTCGTTTTCCTACCTTTGTGGTTGCACACTGCTTGGACGTTTATCGAATGATATCCCTTTCTATTGACGTAATCATTTTCATTCCTGTTTGGCCCCTGAATCCTGACATGGGTCCCGTCGATGCATCCAACAACTCCTGGGAAGCCTCCTTTATCGAAAAAACCTCTCTTCACTTCGTGCATTTCGACGGGGTCTGACGGCCACACGATAAATTCGCTCTGCTTGTGGGCAAGAGCCAGGGTCACATCCGTTACTATTCTCGAAACGGTAGACTTTGGAAGACCAAAGGTGTCACCAATGACCTGTAAGAAGCTCCCACTGGCAAGAAAACGTAGGGCGACAAGAATTTGTAGTGTCGGAGTGATTGCGTGATTACGCTTCGTCTGTGGCTGCAGGTCATCTCCGATAATTTCTGTTAAATATTCTACAGATTGGCTGCCAAAACGATATCTGGAGCGAAGTTCTTCGTCAGAAAATTCGTCAAGGGAAAATTCTTGTTGACGAAACCTTCTTTCGCGCATTTGCGGTACAATTAATGGGAACAATAAGTCCGCCATTTTGTTTGTTTTGATCACGGTTTTCCCCCGATTAGTGAGTTAATCGACCTCGCTAGGTGGATTAAATTTAACCCGTCGTTTATCCCCAGATTAACGCTAATCGTGCTTTCAGGAACAGAATCTAACCGAGGGATAAATTTTTATCCTCGATTAGCGAGATTTAACCCTCGATTAGCGCTAATCGCCTTTCCAGGAACCGGGGCC
>OZ024889.1:40825198-40872516 GCA_964017195.1 Siderastrea radians | reverse complement strand
TATCGCGGTGATGCTGCAAATGACAGCAACTGAAAACAACAACTTTGACATCCTCTGTCCAACAATTATAATTGCCTGCTATTTTTTCATATTTCTTCTCGTCGGTGCATCTTTCCAAAATATAGCCGCCATTGCTATCGATAGACTTCTCGCTGTTTCTCTTCATCTGCGGTATCAAGAACTTGTCACCTCAAAACGTGTTGTACTAGCCTTGGTGGTTTTGGGGTTAACAAGTGGTGTTACTGCATCCATATTTATTCGCCTTCCTAGTAATAATAGCATGTTAGCTGCTACTATTGAACTTGTGGGACTTCTCTTGTCAGCAGTAGCATATATTCGTATCTATAGAGTGATAAGATACCATCAGAATCAAATCCATTCCCAACTTCATCTACCAAATGCTCGAGTCATGGTTCACCTCCGAGAAAAGAAGTCAACCTTAAACGCTTTGTTTGTCTATATTGTTTTCGTAGCTTGTTATCTTCCACACTTGTGCTCTGCGTTTTTGCCGACAAATGGAAGTTTTCGAATTTCGTTTTTGGTTGTTGGAGACGCCTCACTATTTTTGATATTCCTGAACTCTTCATTAAACCCTGTAGTATACTGTTGGCGATATCGTGAGATTCGCGAAATTGTGAAAAACACTGTGAGGAAAATATTTCTTAGTAATTACCTCGGGGCATAAAATGGGCAGAGGATGGGTTAATTGACCTCGCTATCTGGATTAAATTTAACCTCTCGTTTATCCCTCTCGGTCGCTCATTACCAACCGAATTGAACTTTGGGTTGAATAAATACACCTTACTCGCAAATAAAAGTCTTTCTGTTCCATTTCACTGTCTTTATGTCATAAGTTTTATTCAAAATAGCCGCCGCCTGGGTACCTCAGGTGGTAGGGCGTTTAAGTTCCTAGGTTCGAATCCCAGCCGGATGATCAAAGAGGATCTTAAGAGGATCTTATAAAAGAAAGAGGAAAGAGGATTTGTTAACAGGCGATCATGCTGACTGTGCTCCATACCTTTTCAGTTCAGATAATCGTTTGGACAATATGCTCATACACTTTGTGTTTTCTCTTTTCCTTATATGCCAAAATGAAGTAGCAGTGGAATAATAATTAATTGTAATTTTCTAAGGAGAAAAGGAGGACGTTTAGAGCTTTCCTAGTAAGGATTACGCAAGAACAGAATTATTGTTAGTATTGTTGCCGAATGCCATACGCTCACAACAAACAAGAAAAAGTAGTTGGTTAGGTCAAACAGCCCATCTCCGAAATGCCCCTAGGCCTAGTTCAAATCAGTTTTCATTTGCATGTAAATAAAACTCATTTTCATACTAATTGAAATTGTGCACTTGGCAAGGGAAATTTGATTGACTGCCGTTGAACACACCGGTCCATAAATCTCCATAAATGTTTTGCAAGACTAGGTTGTGTGTGACATGCAGTGTTTGTCATAAGAAGCAGGTGCATAACAAGAACCACAATCCATGAAAGAAAGAAAACGTGGGTAGAGAAATATCAGAAAAATACTTGTGAACCAGTTATGGGAAGTGTAATAATTGGTTAGCGGAAATTAGGGTATTAACATAGAATTGCATTTATTAAAATTCTGTTTTCGTTGAGAACTTCGACACATTCTTTTTATGTAATCGGACTTATCAGGTGGACTCTGATTTAAATTGAAAGATTATCTACCTGTTTATGAAGTTCATCATGGTCGCTCAGTTCTGCAGCCACGAGTTGGAGGAATTAACTCAACTGGTTCAGCGTCACCGAATTTTTACGACAACATTTTGTGCTTTACACATGATTTCCTCTCTCATTTCGATTCTCGAAAATCTTTTTGTTATTCGGGCCCTGTGGAAAGCCTCATCGATACCCGGCAATATGAAGAAGCTGTTCCTGAATCTTGCTTTCTCCGATATCGCTGTGGCATTATTTGGGCAACTGATGCTTGCTGTCATCATCGCGGTGATGTTAAAGATGGAGGAAACTGAAAACTACAACTTCCTCTGTCCGACAGTCGTAACTGTCAATCGTTTCTTTTTGTTTCTTCTCGCTTGCGCTTCGTTCCTGAATGTAACCGCCATTGCTGTTGACAGGCTTCTCGCCGTTTCTATCCATCTGCGATATCAAGAATTCGTCACTTCAAAACGTGTTTTTATAACCTTGGTGTCTTTGTGGTTAACGAGTGGCGTCGGTGCTTTTCTGTACATTTTGTTCCCAGACAACAGTAACATGATAGTTGTGATTATTGAACTCGTTGGAATACTGTTGACAACTGTGGCATATATTCGTATGTACAAAGTTGTAAGATACCACCAGAATCGGATACAATGCCAACTTCAGCTACAAAATACTCAGATACTCCAGGAAAAGAAGTCTCCATTTAATTCTTTGTTTGTTTATGTTGTTTTCTTAGCCTGCTATCTTCCACGCTTGTGCTCAGCAGTGTTGCTGATAACTAATAGTTTGAGAATATCTTTTTTGGTAGGTGAACACGTCACATTCTTCTTGATTTTTCTAAATTCCTCACTAAACCCTGTAGTTTATTCCTGGCGATATAGAGAGATTCGTGAAACTGTGAAACGTACACTGAAGACAATATTTCGCAAGATTGGCTCGTAGTATTGGTGAAGGATGCTTTCCCACCCATCTATGCAAAAATAGTACATTTTAAATATGGAGTGTATTTTTTTCGGCAACCAGTTTATTTTAACCTTGGCAAGCTTTGTGTCTCGAGCTGCTTCACAAGCTCACTATGGTCTTAGTAAATTGGAAATGTACGTAGACACTCAATGTTAAATAGAAAATGTCGAGCCGGAAAAACCACTGTTAACAGAAATATTTACAATTTTGAGCTTAGTTTGTCAAGAATCATGCTTGACAAAAGAAACTAATTGTATTACTTCTTAGGTGTCTTTATGTAAATAGTAAGAGACCGCGGCCAATACAAGTTGAATAATTTTTCAAACTGTTTAACATCTCTGTTTAGTGCAAAATAGTTGATCTTTTAACTTTCCAATATTTAAGAAGTAGGTTTTAAACCAAGGTGTTTTGTTTTTGTTCGATTTTTTTTTTATCTGGCCGTGGGATTGTTTGTGTAATTTGTATGTGGAGCTGTCGTCGTGGTGATGTTGAAGATGACATCAACTGAAAACAGGCATAATTACTTGTTATTTTTCTATTTTTCTTCCTGCTGACTCATCTTTCTTAAATATAACCGCCATTGCTGTCAACAGACTTCTCGCTGTTTTATCCCCACCTTAAATATCAAGAAATTGTCACTTCGAGACCTGCTGTGTTTATCAGCTGAAGTTGGCAATGAATTTGATCCTGATGATATTTTACAACTCTGACACAGTTAACCAATAAGACACCAATTGGTGTCTGACTGCCTTTTGCTTATTCACCTTCCTTGCATTAATAACATATCACCTGCCACTAATGGACCTGTCAGACCTCCGTGACAACTGTGGCAGAGTTTCGAGGTATTATCTGAATAAAATTCATTGTTAACTTCAGCTAATAAATTAACAGAGTAAGGAAAATACTTCGCATTAATGACTTTGGGGCATAAGGTGAAGAAAGGATGGTTTCTCAAACCTCTTTTTTGAATATATTAGTTTTTTAAGTGATAATTACCAGCTAGTATTATTTGCTTAAGCTGAAAACAGTCGTTCATAGTGTGTCTTGATCGTTTTCGTTTATTGGCAAGTCCAACCCTTGGCAAGTTTTTGTCATTTTTCGTCAATAATATATTGATTTAGCCAAGCCTAAAAGCGGAGCTTCACATCTTTCTTTCATGCTTATTGGCCCGTAAAATATAGTAAATTTTAGTAGTGCAGTTATTCGCCAAAAGGTGAAAAACAACAAAGGAAATCAAGCGGCGCGGACCGCTGAAAAACAGTGAGTTTACTTATTGTTCTTCAAAGAGAAGACTTCAGCACGACTTTCACTATCAGCTCTTGTCATAGCATTCTTTTTAAAACTAATTAAGTTCAAAAAGAGTACTTTTAAAACTACACTTGCTGTCGACAGACTTTTCAATGCAAATATAGACTGCTAGCAGTCCCTTTCTGGATAGTCGAGAGGGCGCGCGAAATAGCCGAGCGAAAAACTGGAGCGAGGAGAAAAAAAAGAGAAGAGACTGGGGGAGAGGCGGGAAGGAAAGGGACTGCGGTCTTAGCTGTAACCGACGCGTTCGAATTTCCCGTCGCACCAGCAACGGAAAATTCCGATTGGTCCATAAACAATAGCTGCTGTCAGACAAGTCTGACGAGTAATTGACTTCTTCGCACGTTTGGATGCCAATCTATTGCTCAGATTTCGTATCATATAACAAACAAGATGGCTTCGGTCACGAAAGAAAGTAACAGCGATGTTTTCGTAAATTTAAGCGATCATCTCGGCGGCCTAGTTCTAAAAGAGGAACAGAAGCTGGCGGTGGAAGCGCTGCTGTTTGGAAAAGATGTGATGGCCGTTCTTCCCACTGGCTTTGGGAAATCGATCATTTATCAAAGCTTCGTAATGGCGAAGAATTTGGCCAACACGATTTCATCATCCATAGTGGTTATTGTTCCGCTTCGAAGTATTATCGAAGACCAGTTACAATCCAATGACTTTGGTTTAAAAGCAGTTGCCTTCGAAAAGAACCAACAGTTATTAAAAGACATTGGCGCCAACAAGTATCATATAATTTTCGCTTCCGCGGAACAAGCTTTGTCGGCAGAATTCACCGCTTTGCTAAAGGACGATTCCTGCAAATTCAAAAGAAATTTGTCCTTGGTTGTGGTCGATGAGTGTCACACCGTGGAAACATGGTAAGTTCTGGTTGCTGTGCCTCATAACCGAAAATTGAACAAGTATAAACATATACCACTCTTTTAATTTAAAGCGGGAAAAAAATTCTGTTGAAGCTTATGTCTTATGATTATTTTTGAAAAACTTCTGTTTACAATTATGCTTCAAACAATTGATTGAAAACCTATGTCCTGACTAATTTTCTTGTTATTCACTCCTTATTAGGGGTAAGAGTAAAAAAAGTGGAAAGAAAACCCTCCAACCTTTTCGGAAGGACTTTGGTGAACTATCTACACTGCGTTCTTTCTGTGGTGGTAAGTTCCACTCAATCTTTGTCTATTGGTTATTTTGGTAAGAGTGACAGCACTTGCAGCAGTACAGCTTTTATTTTCTAACTCAAGCTCTGTTCATGTTTGCTCTTTGTTTACGTGGGTTGTTTATGTTGGCTAGTACGGAAATAGAACGTTGGAGCTTCCTTGACCATAACGGAGAAATTAGAACGTAATGGAAATGTCATTATTATTATGAAGACATCTTGTTTTGCTGAGCAGACTTGGATTTTTTTTTTTGAGCAGACTTATTTTTCTATGACTTGGTATTCACATGCAACTATTCTCGTTTCCTCAGGTGTTCCTTTCTTAGCTTTAACCGGAACAGCTAATGACAAAATGCAGGAAACCATTGTAAAAGAGTTAGCCATGAAGAAAGACACTGTTGTTCTAAACATAAGCCCTGAACGAACAAACATCCGATTCACTGTTGTGAAAACTAAGAGAGAAGATCATCTGCTTCATTTACAGTGGCTGGTTGACCTCATCAAGGCCCATAAGGATAAGGTACCCAAATGCATCATATTTTGTTCCACCATTCAGGATGTCGCAAAACTGACTGGACATCTCCTTGGTGCCCTTGGTAATGATGCATATGTACCTGACAAGCCTCGAGTCCCAGCTTACCGACTTTTGGGAATTTACCACTCAATGACATGGCCAAAATACAAGAGCCGAGTCGCTGATTCATTCAAAAATGATTCTGGCTGTGTGCGAGTTGTCGTGGCAACCTCAGCACTGAGTATGGGGGTGAACTTTCCAGATGTCAAATATGTCATTCACTTTGGTCCTGCAAGAACCACAGTAGATCATATTCAAGAAGCAGGAAGAGCTGGCCGAAATGGAGAGCCTGCTCATAATGTCATAATCTACCACGGTAATCAGCTGTCTCATTGTGATAAGGCAGTAAAAACATTCTGCAAGGCAGACAGTTGTGTTCGCAAAGCACTATTTGCAGATTATGCGCATGTTGAAAGTGTGCAACCTCCTCATGATTGCTGCAGCAACTGTGCCAAGAGGTGTCTGTGTGCTGGAGAAGAGTGCCAGCGGGACACTTTCCCATTTGATCAACCAGTTGGTTCACTGGAAAAAGAGACTATGGTTGCCTGTCAAAGGACTATCAGCAAAGAAGATCAAGTTGTATTGCGAGAGGCACTAAGTGAGTTACAAGGGCAATTGAACAGTCAGTCCTTAACTGTGTTTGGTTCCTCAAGTGCCCATGGATTTTCTGCTGAACTAATTGATGCTATTATTGCAGAAGCTGCGTCAATATTTTCAATTTCAGACATACTGACAAGGTTTCCAGTTTTCAGTGTTGGTCATGCAAAGTTGATATTAGAAATTTTCCAAGAAACTTTCGAGGACATTGTTACTTTTGCAGACGTGATGGAAGTTATGAATGAGGAACTGTTCAGTCTTTTATCCATTGGTAGTGAAGACTACCCTATGGAAGACACATCGGACGAAGATAGTGATCCAGATGGGATTAATTCTGCGGAACTGGAAAACTTATAGTGGTTCTTTGTAAGTGACACTTGATGAGTTGATAACACTTGAAAGCTAAACCAGACATTTTGTATTGTGTTCTAATTTTCCAAGTCAAATTAAATTTGTTGATGTCCATGTAAATCAGCAAAACATAAATCTGTTATTCATCTCCACTTATGGAACACGTTACAATCTTACCTGGGTTAGTTTTCATGCTTGTAATGAAGCATTGATGACTTTGCAACAGTGTCAGATACGTGACAAAAGATTCCATTTTTATTTCCTTTTAGCTTGTGTACATTTATAATCTATTTTTGCATCAGTTGCGCTGGAACTGAAACACATAAAAGTGGTGTTGAGAAGTTCAACCTTTAATTTCCTTATTGAAAATATAATAGACTATTTTAAAATTTACACTTGGAAAAGCAACATTCATGCTTCTCTCTTGATACATGTGTACTATTGCTTGATGTTTGTCCAGAGATGGCTATATTTTGCCTGGATGTTGACCACTGGACACTTTTCTTTGTAACCCAGAAATTAATTTCATGATTTTTTTTTTGTTTGGTTGGTTTTCTCATGATGGTAACATTTTTCAACAAATAAATTCAATAAAGTTTTCAACTGTATATTCTTATCACTGATATGCCTTATTTCTTCTGACAACATTGTTTGTAATTTGAGTTTTGGTTGTGTTTATAAAGACGGTAGTGTTATAATGAAATATTTCTAAATGCAATGTTGAGGTTATTATATGTTGAAATTATTATATTTTGAACAAAATGCATAGTATTCTGAAACTCGGTTTTGTTTCTTTAACTTCATGAACCAATTCAAAAAAAAAAAAAAGGAGAAGGTAAGCAAAAAATTAATTCTTCAAGATTGAACAGCCTCTAGATTCAGACACTGCTAGGTCATTTTCATCTATGTTGCAAAAAAAATAAGGCATTCACACTACTCTAATAGTAACTAAGACCACAATATTATATTATTTACATTGTGTTGACAGTTTTAAAACTCTGATTTCAATATCTACTGTCCTAGGCTGTAAATCTGTTTCCACTCTTTCAACTTGTTTCTTATCCAGTGATAGAATTCTGCATAGTTCAATTGAGCAATGATGTTTGCATTAAACTCTGAGAAGCCAGTATAGCCATCTCGTTGATTGTGCCTGGAGAAAACATCACCACTGACAAGGTCAGTGACAATCTGCTTCACTGATTCCTTAGGATCCTTCCCACCCCGAACCTTTGACAATGATGAACTCTGGCAATCTTTATCGATGGAATTCAAAACCATTTCTATGCCATTCAAGGCAGCTGCTACCCTCTGAGCACTATTTTCACTAACATTTGCCCCTAGAGCCTTCAGGCATGCTTTTAACAAATTATTTGAATGCTCTAACCTTAGATCGAGAGGAATGTTGTGGCCCATTTTCCCTACAGTGTTACAGAAACGTTTGCAAATCAAATTCAATGCCTCAGATTCATCAAGTATGGCATAAATGCGCACTAAAAAAAGTAATGTTACGTAAGCATATTTATTGTGGCCATAGCTGGAGTAGATGAGCAAAGCCAATTTGTACAGGTTTAGAAGTCTTCCCCCATCTCCCTCTCTGATGGCATCACCAAAATCAAGCAGTAATAACCCATAGGAAAGCTTGGCTTTGTGGTAGTTGAAGATTTGGTCTTCCTTTTCTTCAGATCCTTTGTTTTCATTTTGCACAGTCTCTTCGGTATTTGCAAGTTCCAAGTTGGGATGTTTGTTCTTCTCGTGTCTATAATTAAAGAAACAACAAAACGAAATTAATGTAAAACTCATGGTGAACATTTGCCAACTGGGCAACAGTGATAGACTGCTAGCAGTCCCTTTCTGGATAGTCGAGAGGGCGTGCAAAATAGCCGAGCGAAAAAACTGGAGCGAACGAGCGGATGGGGGCTGGGGGAGAGCCAGTCTCTTCTTGTTTTTTTTCTCCTCGCTCCAGTTTTTCGCTTGGCTATTTCGTGCGCCCTCTCGACTATCCAGAAAGGGACTGCTAGCAGTCTACAACAGTGACAGATAACTAAGCAAAGTAATTTTATTCCAAAATTTATCTGACCAACACTATCTGATGGTAGTACATTCTATTATCTTGATCAAGCAAGGACTCTCAAATGGGAACCAAATTAGCTTTCTTTGAGGTTTGGCTATAAGAGAAAAGGAGTTTTGTGTAGGATGTCAGTCTGCACCTGTTTCTAGTGGTTTTGTATTTGTAAACAAGACCACAGTTTCCCCTGCATCTGTAGTATCCCTCTGAGTCCAAGGCTTCTGAGGGAGGGTTGTCTTGGATTCCCAGGTCAGGGTGGGCTTCCATCTCATGTCTAGAAATTTTGATTGAATGACAAAGAAATAATTGATTAATCGCAACACGATCAACAAATAATAACAAGAAACAAGAATATCTACAGGAAGTCATTTTCCAATGAATACTTTGCATGACTGAAAATATACTTTTTTAACCAACTCTGTGCAGGTTGAACATGTGAGATATCTTTAAGGTAAATATATATATATATATATATATATATATATTATATATATATATATGTATGTATGTATTGAAATAAACAGGAGGGACATGTAACTCAAGGGTGTGTTATGAAATGAAAAAAGAAAAGAAATCCAGACCTGACTCTACCAGAATGAAAGGCATATGTCCGATCACATCCTGGTTTCCGGCATGGATAGCGTTCCTTCTCATTCATCTCTAGACGCTGAACTTGCTCTGCCACGTCAGTGAGCTGGGTTGAATCGAAAACAAACCTATCCAAATACTTGTTTATATGGTCAAAGAGCCATTGCTTCTTCTCCTCCTTTGACTTCCAGTGCTTAGGAACTGTAAACTCCACAGGCTTGTCTAAAAAAACAAACAAACAAGGTAAAACCAAAGGAAAATAAATTGAACAAAAAAACAATTCGCTTTACTGACTTCGTTTGAGAAACTCAGTGTTAAGTTACATAGGACAATATTGCTCTCAAGCATCATTTAACAATACCCTTGGGAACACATCTGAGTTGATAAGGCAAATTGGCCACCATAAAGGGATTGAAAGCCAACGTTTTGAGTGTTGGAAACCCTTGGAAACTTTGGAAAGGTGCTTAAAAATATGGCTACACATCCCTTTAGAACCAATATTCACCAGCATGTTACAATAATGTTCTTTACAACATCACAGCTTGATAAAACATCTTCTGAAGAGAGTAAAGGAATTGATCAAACACCAGAAAATATTTGCAGAAGAACAAGGAGCAGATGCAATTTGCTCTTAAGTTCCCTATGTGCTTGAAATTTAACTGGTTGATTTGCAAGGAGAAATACACTAAACAATCCATCACCTCCTAACTCATTAGCAACACAAACATGACTTTACCCTCTATTGAGGACATGCCAGCAAATTTCATAAAGGAAGCAACAATGTGAGCCTCTGTTTCTCGGTCGTGAAAATCTTTGTAGGCATTGTAGTCCACTTTGGGTCCCTTTTTAGCATTTGTTTTGCCTGTTCTGTTCATAGATGCACAAGTGCTACCCACATCACCAGCAGAATCATTACTGAAAAATATCTTCTTTTCAACCTACAAAACAAATCACATTATTTTCCAATAAAAGTGCTCATCTAACTTTGCACATAAATCATCCAGATTTAGTGAATAATAATTATTCTTCTCACTGTTTTATCAATAATACACTGTGTATTGTTATCATAGAAATAGTAATGCTTAATCCGTTCTTTTTGTCAATCACTTTGAAAACCACTACCACTTTGGTATGGGGTTCTAGATTAATAAATAATATAAACTTACTTCATAAAGTGTCACTTTGGCATGCCAATCAGTATGATTAGGATCCAAGCCTCTCAAACAGTCAATGTCGTCGTCGCCATCTATGAACGCCCATTGCACATTCCTTGCTCGCTCTTCTGTCAAGGCGTCTCCATCAAAGAAAATAGGAACCGTGAATAAAAGGTCTCCATTAGCGTTCCTTTCGTGGGGCACGTACTTGTCTTGATTTGTTGCTAGAAGCTGAGCCATTTCAGATGACACATTAGAGTTGAGCAAGGACAAACCTAAACTGTACTGCAATTCAAGAAAAAACAACAGTAAAGCCAGTTCTGTTTGGGAGTAAGTTGTACAAGTCTCCTTTGGTTTTGTCTTTAATCCCCCCCCCTCCCTTACAGTAATTCCATTTTGGTGTAAAGTGCTAGGTGTTATAGACATGCATTTTTTTTGGGAAGGTAAGGATAATTTATTGAAACACAATTAAGGGTTTCATTAATGACTCCATGGAATTAGACAAAGTAACCAATTGTGAACATGATTTTGTTGGGCTACTTTCATCCAAAATAAAAAGCAATAAAAGACAATTATTGTTTCCCTCTTTCTGAAATAATTTATGAAAGAACTCCCTGACTCTGTATTCATTTTGTGTTAGGTAGTGCTGTAGTATGTTTTCAGTGGTAGAGACTCCATCATTTTATTTAGATTGATGTACAAATTTCCCGGGGACAAAAAAGTACATGTATCTCCCTTCTTGCATTATGCCTATTGCTAGATTGATTTAATGAGGCTGATGCACAAACTCTGATGAGCAAACAAACAAGAAAGGAAAAATTGAAAAAAATCTGTTAAGTTGCATCTACTAGAATTTACAAGACTCACATATTCTGATTTTTTTGACATCTCTGCAAGATGAGGGTGGGGAATATGTCGTGGAACCACATCTTTCAGGTGCTGAAAAGCAGGTAGGTACTTGGTAACCACTCGACCCACTAACACCGAACAATCAGATTTAAAATCCTTCTGAACAGACGCTGTTGGTAGCAAGTTGTAGTGGGAGGTTGTCTAAACTACACTTTGGCCCCTTTCCAGCCAAACTGGAATCACACACAACCCGGTCCTTTATTGCATATTGGTTAGTCCAGTGAATGGATTGGTTTGAGTGCTGCTTAGTCTGGATCCTGGATTTAATGCTCATATCAAAGTTGTCAGCCACAATTCTGTGAATTGCAACAGAAATCCATCAGTGTTTGTTGAACTCAGTAAGTGTACTGATTGATGCAAACCCCGGAGTAAATACTTGAAATTTTCATTTCTAGGTAATAACATTTTAAGCCAAGATACATGTAAAACAGGAGACATTTACTGTGATTACACCTCTGATATGAGTGTGGATTAAAATTCTACTTATTAAATTCTGCTTTGGACGACTGGGATCACACAATTTACCATACATTGTTCTCTAGAGGGCTCTCTACATCCAGGGCTCAAAACAATGAAATACATAAATAAATTGTAATAAATTTGTTGTGATTTATATAACTTTGATTCATACCTGTACTTCGGTAATGACGAAAATTCACCTGACATTCTTCTGATCGCCTGTTCCAGAGTTTCCTCTGTTGCTTCATTGCATTGGGCCTTAATAAGCTCTTGCTGAATAAAGTGTAGGCATTTGGAAAACACCTCTACTGAGTAATTTGTGTAACCAGAAATAGTTGATTCCGACAAGTCCAATAATACTTCCACCTCCATGTCGTCCTCAGCATACACAGGCACTTGCTTTGACTTGATTTCTCGCAGGAGCAGTTCACACTTCTTGGACAATTCAAGCTCCCTTTTCCAGATTAGCACGGAGGAATCGTGTGCTTTTGCCATCTCCTTCTGCTTTGAAATCGTTTCTTTGTGAGACATACAAATGCCTAATCGATTCAATCGCATGAAGTCGTGACTTTTGGCACCGCTGTGAAGCAAAACCACGGAAACTCTGTGAGCAAAAGCTGACATTCTGGAATTTCGAAACTTAGCAGCCGCCGCGGTGCACAGAGCAGAAACATTGGTAGCTCTCGTCGTCTTTGCCTCGTTTTTGCAAGGCCCTAAAGCTCCTTCTAAAGCACTGTTCCACATAGGACACATTGTTTTAACCTCATGGCGAACAAGCGTGTTTGAAAAAGAAGCAAGTTCCGAAGGTGCAGTGTATTTCAGGACAGATGTAGTCGAATGGCAATAGTCTTTAAATTCCCGCGAGATCGTTGATCGTACTGCTTCTTTCAAAAAATCTTGGCACGCAGGATGCTTAAAGATAATGTTAACAGCAGCTTTCCAGTTGTTTTGCGCCACGTTCTTAATGACACTTCGGGTGTTCGCGTCGTCGATTTCTTTCACTCTGGGCCCCGAAGAAAAGTTTAGATGCACTACAACTTCTAGAGATTTTGGCTTTTCAATAAGGCTCGGATCAATGTTCAAGCTCGGCGATTTTTCCTCTTGCCTCGTAATATTCTGGTCACCAAATAACAATGGTCGCTTCGCTCTGGCTTCTCGGCGATCTGTCGATTCCTCGACTCGCTCGCTTTCTCCTTTCCGTCTCTTCTCTATTGCCAATCCAGGAGACTTTGCAAGTCTTTTAAACCGTAGGATTTCCTCAGGGTCCTGGTTTTCCTTGTCGTATTCCTGGCCGCTCTCCTTTGTTTTCATAAAATTCCCATGTGGTACGTTGATGTTTTCGCGGATGAATTTCAACCGTTCTGCGGCATTTCTTATTTTCAACGCACACTTCGAGCAGACACGTGAAGATAAATAAGGTTCAGAACTTAAACAAAGTTCAAGAGTTTCAGTAATTACTCTACTGAGGGAGAGATTTCCTGCGCCGGCTTTCTTATGTAGATTTTCAC
Organism: Siderastrea radians; assembly: GCA_964017195.1. Classification (NCBI taxonomy): domain Eukaryota; kingdom Metazoa; phylum Cnidaria; class Anthozoa; order Scleractinia; family Rhizangiidae; genus Siderastrea; species Siderastrea radians. The sequence goes on along the minus strand of OZ024889.1, from coordinate 40,859,194 downwards.
ATGAAAGGTAAGTGCCGTTCAATTTAAAGTTTACCTTGCACACACGGCAAAATCTGATGCATCCTGCTCTTTAGGCTTTCGCCCGCGTTTTTTCACCGGCTTCGTTGGCGTATTTTCGCTCATCCAAATCTTATAAATTAAGACCAATTAACTACGGTTTTGTCGACGAATGCTAAGAGAATTCCGGGAAATCTACTAGTAATAATACCAGTAATAATGCTTGTATACCTGGGTAAATCGGCCACACGTGCGTATTTCCCGCAAGCGACAAATAGAGGCGGAGTTGTTATTTAAGAGCTGTCATTTATAAGTGGATTTTTAATGGCTTTAACAGATTGTGGGCGGAGTTACCTGAACGCGTCGGTTACAGCTAAGACCGCAGTCCCTTTCTTTTCTTTTCCTTTTTCCCGCCTCTCCCCCAGCCCCCTCCGCTCGTTCGCTCCAGTTTTTTCGCTCCAGTTTTTTCGTCGACTATCCAGCGCTCGGCTATTTCGCGCGCCCTCTCGACTATCCAGAAAGGGACTGCTAGCAGTCTAATGCAAATAAATATTTCTCGCTGATTCCAGTGCATCCCTTTGGCAGTTTAGTTCTGTCCACCATGAAACATTTCTCGAAATCAATTTTGCTAGGTAAAATAATATTGTCCAGGCATCAAATATCCTGAGAAAACAGCGGACGTTTCGCGAGCCCTCGCAAAACGACGTCTGAGTAACGAGCGCAGAAATCCCATACTGATGACGTGCACTACCCAGATCTTGGTAGTGCTTCTGATTGTTTGAAAGAAAAGTCCCTCACGGCACAATTCCAGTCAGAAGCACTATCAAGATCTGGGTAGTGCACGTCATCAGTATGGGATTTCTGGGCTCGTTACTTAGACGTCGTTTTGCGAGGGCTCAAGTGGCGACCTTGCGAAACGTCGGCTGTTTTCTCAGGCTGGGCATCAAACAGTTTACTGTCAAAAATTACCCCAAAAATGTTTTTGGAAACTTTCAAGCACACGTTTAATTATCAAGAGACGTTTTTCGCCCGCAAGAATTATTCGGGCGCTTTCAAGAACACACCCTGAACTAATTTTAGACAAAATAGACTTAAATCGCTTATAGTTACTGAAATAGATATTTCATTTCCATCTGTAACTAAAGACACACTGAAACGGCTTAGTGGTTAAAAACAAAACGAACACGAAAACATGCCACACTCAATTAAGTCACTCATTGAAATGGCGATTCTAAGTTTAGTCGCCAAATTGGGGTAGAAATGTCATTCACTTCAAATGAAGAAACTAAAAAATATAAGAATATAAGGAAAATAAAATATTCCATAAATGAAAAAGCCAGATAGAGCTTTACACTAAGACGCTAAACTTAATATTAACGAAAGAGCGACTCTTCAGTTGTTGAATAATAAATTACGAATTAGTCAAAATAACCCAATGTGCGGTGCCGAAGAAAAACAACCTTGATTGAAGTCTAAAGTAGTTACGATTTTTACTTTTCGAAGAAAATACACTAGATGCAAAGAAAGAATTGCCCAAATAAAAATATTGGTACTTGGCCACTTCGTTCAAAAAACTTGCCAGAGAACAGACAACACTGAAACGCCACACAACGCACGTCTAATTAAGTTAAATACATTTCCTGAACTGGTTGTAGAGAGTTCGAAGCCGCCGATTATCGAAAACATCCATTCGCAGATGGAAAGAAGTTAAGGATTGAACAAGCGAATTTTCCCGCTATTGCCAAAATATTTATGAAATCCAACCTCTTTAGAAAGTTATGTCCAAATAGCCGGCCCTATTGAAACGCTGCAGGAGTGAAACTGGAAGTCAAATACGATGACGGCTAACTTGCAATCCTATCACGTCACTCCCTAGCAACTAGACCTTGCGAATTTTTGAACTTCCGGTTCTCTCTTGCTCGTGATGTGGAATTATGCCAGTTCTTGTCCACACAGATTAGGGCAAGATTCGCCGACTGGGTTTTAGGCGGAAAATTCTGCAGCGAATGAGGCCCAGTTAAGGCTTAAAACATGTAGTCAAATGAAATTGCAGAATAAACTTAGCTTAACTCCTTACAAAATAGGTGCGTCAGTAGCTTATCAAAGTCTTTCATAAACGCTAATTCATGAAATTCAGGAAGTATGGTTTTTGCAAATGGGGCGTTTACAAAATAGATTTTATGTACTAGTCACAACTACTAAAACCCAATTAAAACGATGAAAAACAAGCCAAAAGCCATGCATAAATCTAAGTCAATAAGCTTAAATCTTGAAAGAGAACATACCAACGTCCCGAGAAAAGGTTCTTCATTTACGCCAGAGGCGCATAAGGCCGTTCATTGACGAGGTATTAAGACTTAAACAAAAAAGAAAAATTGAAATTCTGTAAGTGAAGATTCAAATCACACGAGTCGTACGACTCCAACGAGTTAGGGTTTCCTTTGGTTCACAAGTGTGGCTCTTTTCCGTTACCGAAAATGAAGTCACTGTAGTTCTTCAGTTCAGCACGTGCCATGATGGCCAGCTCATGAAACTTCATCTCATTATAGACACTAAGCATTTTAGTACTGCTTGGACCAACAGTTGTAGTGTAACTGTGAGGATATTGTCTTGTCAACTCGTACGAGTCGTTGATGATAATGTAATATAAATTGTAAAGTATTGTTAGCATTGATTAAGAATTGTATTTATGATTATCTGTGATTAAGGCTTGAGCATGGTAGAGTTAAGCATTGTGCTCTAATTTCTAAAGTGTACTTTAGCGTGATAACTATTGTTAAGCGTATTCTGGTTCAATTGAGGTAAATTAAAAAAAGAAGACTCGTAGAAGTCGTACAAATGGTGAAATTGCATATTTTTTCCCCGACTTAAAGTTGTATTGCCGCTGTAAAGATGGGGTCTTGTCAACTTGTACTACTCGTACGAGTCGTACAACTGGTGAAATTGCAACTTATTATATACACAGTTTTAGCGCAGCTGTTGAGAAGGGGTCTTCTTCACTCGTACGACTCATACAAGTCGTGAAGCTGGTGAAATTGCATATAAACCTAATTCAAGAAACGTCGTGTGAAAAGCATACACTATGAACGATACGTCCCAATTGTTTTCTGGGAAGTGGGAAAACTTGCTTCTATTCTCAGGCACCGTGGAGATAATATTAACAAAGTACCCCAATCTACTTTAAAACCTTCTTAGGAATGAAAATATCTTGAATATCAATATATGGAACTGAGTAGCAAGCTTGTCAGTACTGTCTTCCCAGAATTCCATCGTTTTGCAACGTTCATGGTTTATAATTTGTACCCGACAACGTTTTATCAATCAGGTGTACCCAGTTTTAGTACAACTGTGGAGAAAGGGGTCTTGTTATCTCGTACGACTCATTGCCGTCGTGCAACTGGTGAAAATGCATCTCAATATTAATACTGTGCCGATGTGCGGAAGATGTCTTACTAACTGGTAGGATTGGTGCAAGTAGTCAAACTGCATGTACATCCGTATGGAATCGTACGAGTGATTATTTGAAACAGTGAGTTTCGATTTAAAAAAAGGTAGTCTTTTTCGAAGTGGTGGAAAGCCATCGACATATTAGGCGATTTTAAACGCTCGTCGTGGCAGTAAGTGTTTTCTTGTCTTCTGCGTTCGAAAATGAAAATCGCTAAAATTTACTATCCAGTTCCCCGTGACAAGCGTTTGCGTGGCATCGTTCATGGCTGATATGTTTTTACCTGAGAACGTTTTTTTTTTCAATCAGCTCAATCAAACTGTCAAAATTCTCGAGATGCACAGTGTAAACAGAATTTTTACGACAAGTTGCCAACACCATTTTTATTTTGCAGCTGACCCAGCGTTCTTCTCAACTAATAACTAAATATAAGTTGACTATGTATTGAGTGAACGTCACACTCTCCCAAATATCTTGGACTGATTAGTAAGTACATAAGTAAAAACCAATCGATCACTTAAACATAGTCACTTTGCTTTTAACCTGCTATGGTCATATATGCGAGTCAGGTCTTTGTCATGATGAAGAATGGACTGGCAACCTCAAATAGGTTTCTGGCAAAGAACACCAGGGGCCGCTCCGTAGTCGCATGGATTATCATTCCACTTCCCGGCATTGCCTCCTCCTTTATACATTTGGGCACAATTTTCGTTCCCTCCATAATTGTTTGGTTCCCCCGAACCCCACGTCTGATAATTTAGCGGTGTGCCGTCAACCCAGTAAAACGACGAGCCAGCCCTCCTCTCAAGACCAAGCCACACGCCTTCATTTGTTAACGACTGATGCTTCTTCAACATATCAAAAATGAAGTCCCTTTCATTGGCTGACCTGATGATAGGGAGGTGTGCTCCCAAACTCTGGCATTTTTGTCGAGCATCGCTCATTTTCTTGGTTCGGGTAGGGTCGAGGTAGTAACAAGATACGCCATTAGTAACCCAGCCAGCTGGACAACCTGAGTGAGTTAGAATATGAATATATATTTTCTAAGGAAACACACATCTCTTTTTAAATTTGAAGACATATTTCGGCAGTGACAACTGCCATCGTCAGTTCGGAAATCAAGTTCAGAACTGAATTTGAAATAAATAAAAAACACTAAATAAATTAGAATTGCTAATGAAAAAGTAACATAAACAATAAAGAAAAAGATACGTGATAACGTAAGAACTCTACGGAGAGTTTCAAATTAACTTGTTTGAGCTGTTGATTTAAACTGACCTTGTCCCAGTGGATGTGCAATGATTCCTTTATCTTAAGCTAAAAATTAGTAGTAGCATGATGTGTAATGCTAAAACAGTTTAAAAAATTCGCTGCTAAACGGCCCTTCACAAGGTGGATCCAATTAATGCTACATTAGGTTGAACTTCGAAGATGCACGCTGCCTTGTATTTAGTGCTTAAAACCAACGGAAGATGTAGTCTTTCATTGGATTCTTCGTAGTAAGGTACAATACACAGCCTTAAGTTTGTTAAAACTTTACTGAGGATGCCTGATGCTCTGCGAACAGGATGACCCTGGCAGTACCCAACCTAAGCTCTCTTAACGCAGGTTTTCCTTGTAACGTTCGCATAGTCCATACTTTCTACAGTACTGTTTAGGTAGCTATTTTAACTCCATCGTTCAAAATGATCACTTTTTGTGGATTATTTTAACCCTGTTTAGGTCGGAAAGTGGGAAGGGGGGGGGGGGGAAGGCTGCCCCCACGGACTTTTTATGTGCCACCTAAAGCCGCCAAACTTGGTGACTTTTCCTAAAAGTTCTCCAGGAACAATTTGGTGTAGCAATTCATATCCAGCAAATTTGACGTTACCATGACAATTACATTTTGACAGGCGGATGTTTACAGAATTTTAAAATTAAAAAAATTAAAATTTTTTTTCAAGCGGCTTTTCCATTTTTAGACCCGCTTAATGTTTTATCATTGATTTTGGTCAATTTCTGAGGTTTTGGGGAAAAATCAAGAAATCCAAGATGGCGGATCCTAGATGGCCATTGTATGAAAACGACATAATTTTTACGACATATGACGTAATCAGTCCATGTTGCAGGCCCCCCAAAAGACTTTTTTGGACATATTCTCTGCCCTCTAAGTTTCGCTGTAATAACTTCAATATTCTCAGAGCTGCTTCCAGCAGACCGAAAAAGCCCATTCCGAAAAGGGTTAAAACATGAACCAAATTAGTGTCGAAATAACACCAATCATTTTCATATTTATAATTTTAAAATCAATGAGTCTCATCATTAATTAACAAATCCACATACCTGGGCAGTTGCCATTATTGCATTCTTCAGTTTCCTTGTCAGGTCCCAGTTCCGCGCAGTCTTTTCCTTCAGCGTTTGGAGGGGGATTGGTGCAGGAGCGGCTGCGACTTCGAAGACCATCTCCACAGGTTGTAGAGCACTGGGACCAAGAACTCCATTTCGAATAACCACCGTCGATCACTTCAATGAAACAAAGTCACGATATCAATCCATGAAAAAAACTTTAGTCTACACTGTAATCCATCCAAGCATGCAGGCGAGCGAGCAGTCATCGGACTGCTCAAAAGTGTGATTTCTTAGAGCCCGCAATAAAAAAAAATGATAAGTAAATAAAATGTCAAAATTTGAATTCTACCTACATTTTGTGCAGGTTTTTCCATCACCAGAGAATCCAGCCTTACATATGCATTGCGCATTTACGTCACAACGCCCAGACTCCGACTCTACATGTAAAAGAAACAGAGATACCGACTTATCGGGGAGCCGAAGTTTTCTGCAATTTTTTTTGACTTAATATAATCTGATATCTGACACGCATATTCTTGTGTGCTTTCAGCTTTACGTTCAAAAGAACTTTTTTCCATTTTTGTCATTTTTTTGGTTTCGACACTTTTTGAGTTAATTTCGTCGGGAAAACCGAGATGGTAGATGGTCACACTTTGATAGTTGGGCAGCTCTCAGATCCTGTTTTCTCCCCCTCCCCAACCCTTCTCGGCTAAGTTCCTACCCAAAGGGGTCATTTAAAATATATCCAAATACCTTTCAATTGACTCTGGAGGATTTCTACTTCTTTAACCAGGTTTTCCTTTTCTTTAGTCAGCGATTTAATTTGACGCCGAAATTCTAAAAGAAGAAAAGATTAAAGTTATCATTATAATACACAATATTCCTATATTGTCTAAAATTGGCTAAACATTTCCATAGTAATAAACTGAATAAACTAGACAAGGCTGAAAAGGCTAAAATTGATGCAAAAAACTGCTTTAATATACTTTCATTGTAAAGTTGTTGCCATTTATCTTGAGTTGAATCTCATTGCATTGCCTTGACTCCTAGCGATGATTTCTTGACGGAGGAGGACAAAGAGAGAAACTGTCTCGTTTTTCTTTTGTTCTCCAATCATTTACCGAGTTATTTTTGCTTACTTACTTTTGCAACGAGCGGCTACTGATGTCATGGCAAACATCATTAAAAGTACAGTAGTGATAACACCTGCCGTCTTCATTATCAAGGACGCAGATATTAAGCCTATCAAAAGAAAACAGAAAAATAAGCAAGTTAAAAATGTTAAATACCGCAATCAAATTCTAACGTGTCCCTCTTCTTGTAAAAATATCCCCAATGCCATTTTTCTCTTGAAACATCGTCCCCGAGTTATCTTTAAGCTGTCCCTGAGAAATTGATAAATGTTCTGGCAGTAAGCTCTGTTTCAGTGCTTATCAGCTATCGCTGGTGAATTCCCGATTGGCCCAAAAATTCCTGCCCGGATGGGTTTTCGTTAAGCGTATTTACAATGTTTTAGTCCATTTTCATCCCATTTTAATAACAACAACAACAACAGCAACAAAGCAGCAAATATTTTCCAGTAGTGCATTGCGTCAACCGATGGTTTGACTGGCAACGATTTATTCCGCGTTCAATTGGCGAATGACTTTGTTACTTTACGTTCGCCAGACTCACTGAGTCAAACACTTTACAACCATCTGCAACTGATGTCATGAACATCACGAAAAGTGCAATTCATGGTAGAAGTGATTGTCTATATACCTCTTTCCTCCAGATAAAAAGCCTAGTAGGATTTTTGCACCCAACTAGAAGCAACTTTTTAAAAGGGTTTTGTCTTTTATAGTTATTTTACACAAATCGCCATAAAAAGCGAAGATAGAGAGTTGAGTGGTTAAAACAGTTGGCTGTAAAAATAACAGAGGCAAGACAAGATGTGACAAATTGCTCTGCAGCTTGAGTTGGGTGTGTCCTGCCCATCCATCGACTAGAGGATAAAGCAATTGCATGGTTCGCTAACAAAAACCACGAAATTTGGGTGAGCATAGACGACTTTCTGAGTTTTGAAGGTGTAAGTTGAAAACTGCATTAAATGCAAGCTTTAAACTGCAATGTAAACTTTAAGGATGAAATTTACCTGCGTTTAGGAGGTTATGGATTTGGATTTATTGTTGAGTTTTCCTTGGAATTGGCGGTTTAACAAATGTAATTGTTAATTATCAAAATGTCGATGGTTTGACGCCCGTCGGTGCACACTGTGGACTTTTCCCTGTGTAGACTCGGCTTGAGAATATAGAATACAGTTAAGTTAACCCATACACATTGTTCGATAAGAGTAGTGCTCAGAGTTCCCCGTGTCGTGGTCTTATCTCTATGCGTAAGCGCGTGTGTTTCAGTGGTAGTTTAAGAGATATGCCTGTAATGCCTTCAGTAAATTGCTACAACATGGCTGATATGATATGATTGGATATGATATAATAGTACTAAAATTATGATATTTAGCTTAGATCAGTGTTTACCTGGTTTGCTACAGTCTCTGATGTGGCCAGGGCGGTGGTGTGGTTAAATGATGGCAAAATGTATCTGGAAAAGAGGCTTATCTTGGATAGAGATAACCTATCGGAAAGCTAGCTTTAGGAGCACTCAGGCTCGTTCTTCAATTACCTTACTTTCATAATTAACTTTTCACTGGCGTAAACTTTTATGGCCCGGTTGTACGCCACTCAAACTCCGATTGCCCGCGAATACAGTTCGAATGCTACGAACAAAGTTTCCTATTTCTGCTACCCGGAAGAGAAGGTACTACCATATGTGCCGCAATGAAGGACCTGGCTATGGTTTACAAGCTAGAAGTTTACGTCTGCGATATGGTGTAGAGATCAGAACGTTTTGGTCTAGATTAGGGTTTCATTTAAGGGGAAAGTGATCAGTGGTATGACGGACTTAGTCTAGAATAGGTGCTCTTACGTCGCGAGTCTGGCATATGGTAGGGATGTTTGGTGTCTAGTCGAGAACGGGGTTACAAAATGCAGCTTAGCATGGGCTGTAAGGGTTGCAGAGTCCCAATGGCACAGCCTCACCCACAAATTCAAAGAGTATACTCTGGGATACGCTACTCGTAACAAACTTGCAAACACTCGCTTAAACAGGAAGTTCCGGTATAAAAGGACAAGTGCCTCCCCATTCCACCCCTCAGTTACATTCTGGAATAGGTGGACGAAGACGATTAGAACTTTAAGGAGTCGTATTCCTGGAGTGTGTGGGGGGTACTTGACCCATGCTTGGGTGTGGGAGTTCCGCTAAGGGTCGAGAATCCTGACCCTGTTTAGGACAAAAAAAGCCTAAGATGAAAACCCTGTTCAGGACAACACCCTCTATTTTAGGTCCCTGTTTAGGAAAAATGACAAAATATACACCATTTTTTTACACAATGTTGTTAAAGACTGACAAACTTCTTCGATAAAATAATGAAGCAAAAGCTAGCTGGAAAAGGAATTCATTGCGCATGAACGCAAGGTTGAAATGTAAACATGGTTTTCAATATAATACTTGGTAGTCGTTCCACAGTACATGCCAAAAGATAGTGACGCTAGCCTACGAGCACACTACAGTTTTAGTTTTAATAGTCCGGCAGATTGGTGCAAAAATATGACGGAATTGTGGGATTTATGGTAAAAGCACCAAATTTGGCACATAGATAGACCCATACCTACTAAACGATATTAGCTATGGACCCACCTGGGAAGTATCGCGTAATTGCAGTTTCAACGGGTTTAAGGTGGCTCACTGAAATTCTAGCATGCAAACTAGGCTGGGATTCTGTTTCTCGTGTAGCAGCCACAGTCCTGCATCAAAAGAGCGACAATCCTCCAAAAGTGGAGAATTACTTAATATATTTACTTTTCTTTGATCGTGGAGTAGTGTCAGTTGATCACGTGACAGGTCACGTGATTGCACGTACAGTATCGTGACATAACTTCTAAGAATTGGAGACGGCGATATTGCACTGATATTGATGGATGGTTTGGGGTGAAAATATATAGGAAACGATGACCAATACGATGATAATATTTTCTTTAGCGTCGTCAATATAAGGCTGTAACACTGCCCTAACAATTACGATTGAAGCAATTAACATAACGAAAAATAGGCTGTTGATAAAAATAGAAATCGTACCGGCTATTCACGGGTTGTTAAACGTGAACATCTTTAGTCAAAACGAATTTCCTTTTGCTACCTGTTCTTTTCTTCTCGATTAAGAAGGCTAGCAAAACAAATTGAGACAGCTATCGACTGGGTTTTTTCCGAAAGCAGAGCGAGATGAAAGAAAAAAATCCATATTTCACCTTTTCCACCGAATTGGTTCAAAGCCACTATTTATACGATTCACATCTCTCTAACTGTGTAACCGAAAATGCAATAAAGTTCATCTACCACAAACTTTAAACTTTTTTTCTGTGCCTTACTACTTCCCACACTTGTGTAGAGGCAGTTCGCAAAGATTTGGTTAGTCAATTGAGCACATCGCTCAGTTAGTTTTCGAATATATTATCGCTAATCGCTCTCATTACTTGGTTGGAGTACCATACGAAGGCAAGAACGTTTTTTTAAGATTTGAATTCACGACGTTTGGTTGAATTATTGCCATGTTTAGTGAAAACAAAGACTAAGATTATAAATGTATAAAAATCGCGCCAGCGCGGAAAAATCTTCGGCTATCCCTGGCAGGCATTTTACATCTCGCTAAGTTTTAAACGAAGTACTCCGTTTGCTTTCTGAACATGAAAACTGCTATTTGATAAGGGGAAAAGTTGGAAGCGAAACCTCCTTTACTCATTTTTCGAAGTAAGCGATTTCTTGGTGATTGGCTGTGCACCTTGTAATTTCATTCATCAAATGTACATTTCATCGTTCGCTTTGCTGATTTGGCAAACAATGTGTCTTTTTCACTAGCAAATTTTATCCTTCGCTTTTCTGATCGCCTTAAGCTTAAATCAGCTCTACACTTCCCTTATGTTCAAAACAGTTTTCATGATAAATTGTCACTTAAAACACATGAAATAGATATTTGAGGGTAGTTGTTATGAAGTTATTTAATCAGCGCAGTCTATTCCACCGCTATTAAAAGGCCAACCGTTTGACATCACCCTCACCTATCCGTATTTCGTTTGACCATACAGCTTCCCGTTATGTGATGTATCTGAAGTTCAAGCAAGCAAGCAAAGCTAGAAAGTTCACTTCCAGCTCACCATTCTGATATTCGTCCGGTCTTTGAGGGAAGGGAACTTTCAACCTTACAAGGATGCCTAGAAATCGCTAGCGCCGTGGTTTTTTTCTTTATACCGCACCCACTACGCGAGATGGCTGCCAGTTCATATTCGCGATATGGAATGTCTTGAAACAGAAATTTCAGCAATAGCTGCAGAGTTCAAGAACGGCAATTTTGTAGTGAATAAAACCAACCGTGCATTTTCCTCGCTTCCTATTGATCAAGCGCATGAGCAACATAACAAGATCGTCAAAGGTGACGGAGGAGCTATTGGCTTAACAGAGAGTTCAACTCAGTTATTGCGCTGGATGGTATCTGGACCAGAAATGTCAAGAATAATCAACGATTTCGAGCTGTCTCAGGAATTGGTCAGGAATATGGCGAAACAAGAAGAGCAAGAAGATTCACGCCACCACGAGCAAATGAAAGGGGTCCAAAACACTTTCCGGAATCAAGTGAACGCAGTTTGTAGCACCATTGTAGAAATGGCCAACCCCTTCGCAGACCAAACTGGAGATTTGTTTGTGCTAGACACCCGTGACATTGCGGATTCCAAGGTTGTTGAAACGGTCAGAACTGTAGAGCAACTAGGCAAGGATCAGTATCAGAAGTTTGTTACCAAAAGGTTGCAGGAGAGAACAACACCACTGTTTGATACAATCCAAAGAAACAAGTTGCCACTATTCAGCAGTCCTCCCGCTACAAAAGAGAAGTCTAGCAATAAACTCAAGATGGCATCACTAAAAAGCAACTGTTCTCTGTTTTCACGTCTTTACGTTTCATGTCAGGACAGGGATGGTGATTTGGAAGGATTCTTTGGTCACGAGAACCAGAGTTTTCCCCCTTCGTTATCTCAGTATGGGAAGCTCAGATCCGGTACCAAATCGGATTTGTTACCGTGTCTCGAGCAGAATGGACCAGCGCAAGCACAAAGGCCATCTGTTGAAGCTCTGCTGCTAGATGGTGCAGCCATCGTTAACATGCTTAAGCCTGGAACCTCCAAGACATTTCAAAAGTACAGTGAGACCGTCTTCCTTCCATACGTAACAAACCAGTTAAGGAATTCGAGAGGGTGGATGTGGTATGGGACAGATCTCCCGGGCAGTCTTAAAGATTCTACGCGAAGTAAGAGAGGAAAGGGTATCCGTAGACGCGTCAGACCGGACACCAGGATCCCAGGAAATTGGACAGCTTTCTTGAGGGTTGATGAGAACAAAGAGGAACCTTTCCTTTACCTGGCCGAGCAGCTTACCACAATTGGAACTGACCATGGAGAAGTAGTATCTACTAAACATGAGTCAGTAGTCTTTAACAATGACAGAACTGACGCCGCAGATCTATCACCTTGCACGCCCGAAGAAGCCGATACGAGGCTCCTACTACATGCCGCTGACGCTACAAGACGTGGGACTACACTGAAGCAATGGTACGCACTGTCGATACAGATGTTGTAGTCATCGCAGTTGCAAACTTCCAATACCTTTCCTTATCCGAGCTTTGGATTGAGTTTGGTGTTGGCAAACACCTGAAATATTTGCCAGCACACGACATATCCCGTAGTATTGGCGAAGAAAAGTCACAAGCTCTCCTCGCATTTCACACCTTCACAGACTGTGATCAAACGTCGTCTTTTGCCAACTATGGCAAACAGACAGCATGGGAAGCGTGGGGCGCGTTCAATGAGGTAGCGGCAGCTTTCCAAGCTCTTAGCAATGCTCCAACGGTGGATGTTGTGGAAGAGGTGATGCCTATTCTTGAGCGATACGTCACCATCATGTATGATCGTACCAGCACTTGCATGAAAGTAAATGATGCGCGGAGGGACCTATTTACACGTAAAGGGAGAGATATTGAAGCCATTCCTCCCACCTCAGATGCCTAACGTCAACATGCAAAGAGGTCCACGTACCAGGCTAGCCACTGCCGGGGCAATTCTTTGGTGCCGTCTCCTCCGTTTCCGTGTCCTAGTGAATGGGGCTGGGTGAAAGTCGCTAATGATATGTGGGCGCCCTTGTGGATGACAATTCCCCAGGCATCACAGAGCTGTCAGGAGCTATTGAAATGTGGTTGCAAGGGTGAAAGAGGTTGTGCAGGACGATGCCATTGCGTTAAAGGTCAAATAAACCAAAATTTCGACATTTTTTCTTTCAATCCAATTTACTTGTTATGTGTTGATTTGGTATCAAATAAACATAATCTGAAGTTTCAAGTCAATTGGACTTAGGATCGCAGAGATAATGGCACGTGAAAAGTGCTACTTTTTGGCCTTCATAATCGTAGAGTGGTCGGGAAAGTTGTCGGTAAATTGTCGGAAATAACACTAGTGACGAAGTGTGAGGACTTGAGCGGAAAATCATGGTGTTTTGTGCTGCTATGAGAGTAAAGTAAGTAATTTTAAGTTTCCAGAAGATCCAGACCTGCCTCAAGAATGGCTCAAAGAATGAAAGGAGGATCGTTTCAACCCACAAAACACTGATTCACGTGTCTGTGCAGACCAGTTTACACCACAGGTAACCAAAGCGATTCGATCGAAAATAATCGGTTGTTTTCCATGGAAAACACCTAAAAATCCAAATAAAGTTTGAAGAACCTTACCTGTTATGTGTTTGCTGTATTTTTGCCGGTTTTCCGAGCTTGTGGAGGTTGTTTTGAGCGGTAAGTTACAGCGGTATAAACCATCCATGTCCGCCCAAGAACGGAGCAACTTCACACTGAAATTCCAATTGCGTGTTCAGCATTTGCACAACGTAGAAATTTAGAGGTAACAATTTTGCATTTTGTTCAATATATCTATGACTAGCTTGTATCTTCTGATGGTTGTTAACTCTTTCAGTTAGTTCACTTGAGAATTATAAGTCATAGCAGTTACTAAGCATTAACAATAACCTCGGGTTTTTGGCGCATAAATTAGGCTTCAATAATTATAAACAAACGTAAATTTCGAGCTCTGAATGTAATATTTTTCACACACTGAAATATTTCAGTTTTATCGCTTTCATACAGCGGCTGCAGGCCCTTCTTAAGCCTCTCACAAGCCAACACTCAAGACAACCAACAACATAAACCCAGATTTAATAAACTGGCCTAGTTTCTAAGTGTTGTGGCTTTTCACTGGCAAGCAGGTCCCAGGGGGGGTACGCCGGATTTCCAGTGACGGCGATAATCGAAGGATTTTTTTGGGGGGGTGGGGTTTGAAATTTTCCATTCCGCGATGTTTTTGGGTAGGAAAATTTGGCAAGTATTGTTTTGGGTGGCTTGATTTAAGTAGAGATTTTTTGGGTATTCAAAACAATCTGAAGAATTGTGGTAGTGCCTGTGTATCCTGGCCGCGTAGTTCTGCGAATATTAAGTACTGACAACCAAACTAACGATGGTGTCACATTACATTGCATCTGTTTCATAAAACCGGTTATACAATAGTCCGCAAAGTGTCCCGGGTGTATTTCACAAGGCTTCAATTCATTCAACTGATTTCTCATCCATCGTGTTTATCCCCCGGCGTTATCCTCACTGGAATTCCCTTTTGCTGTAGTGAATTCTTGATATCTTTCACTTGTGACTTGTGGGTTAATCCTTTCTGGAAAGTTTTGAGGCTCGAAAATTCGGCATGGGATTTTGAAGGGTTAATTTTTGGTCCAGGGACTTTTTGGGTTCCTTGGAGGCCCTAGGGATTTTTTTGGGTTTTGATTTTTGCCCCCATTCGATCATCCCGTTCACTTGAAATCCGGAGTACCCCCATGGGAAGCAGGTGTTCCAGGCTGTTCCATGTTCATGATTTTTAGGGGAGGCAGAAATGACATCATATCAAGACGAACATGCCCCTATCAAGTTTATGACAGGTGTATCACTTAATATAATTATGGGGTCCACCCTTCGTACAGCTGCTATCTGAGTACTTTCACGAGGGGGAAATGGTTGACCCATAAAAACTGAAGGAATTGATTGTTGTTTGAAACAAAAAAAAACTTCTTTTGTGGGTGTCGCATATGTTCCTTGTCACTCCAAGAAGTACTAATACCTCTTGAAAAGTTGTTCCTGCCAGCATGAATTTCTGACATTATAGTACCTTAAAACCCTAGAAAGTATCAAAACACGCTGACAATGGTCATTTTTAATTCAAACACCCTAAGTGGTACCAAAGCATGAATTGTAATCACGGTGACCCCTTCACTACACTGTGGGAGCCCCTCCCCTCTCACCTCCTAGGTTAAGTACCACTCTGTAGTAATTGAAGAAAATACAAAGTTTAGATACATTTCAAAGAGTAGCACAAGTGTCAACCAAATATGATGTTAATATTATCTAGCAAGACTGCCAAGCTGTTAATGGACATATTCAAAGCCCTTTCAGTTTCCACTTTTACTTGGGAAGCTCTCTCTAATTTTTAAAACCAGACAAGATGGAATGGCTATTGGGATTTGTCGTCCCAGCTTCATACGTATCCAGTAAGTGTAGTGCCTATAAGCAACATTACTGTATACATGTTCTGAGAACGAAAGAGGAAACAACAGACTCATAAGAAAGAAACACAGATGAGTAAAAGGTAACTCATCAGTAAAGGGATTAAATAAATATGTCAACTACAAAAATAAATCTATATTAAATAAATAAACAAGTTAGCTAACCAGTAACAACAGTAGCAAAACAACATTAACTCGATTTCACAGTCTTAGAAATAATGAAATCACATTTGATTTGTTTAAGCTAAAATTTGAGATAAACATTTAAGGATAAAAATTAGCGACAAGAGTTTAACACAACGTTTCGATGTCTCCATGACATCATTATCAAGTGAGAAAATAAAATATAGATTAGTTAATATATACAAGATGAGGTGTTAAAAAAGTAAACAATAAGCAACATATTTGGCGTGTAATTGTGTGTGCATGATAAGTATGTCTAAATAAATAGTTTTGCGCGGATAGAGTCCGATTGCGTGTTCAGTTTTGGTTTCTTCTTCTTTATAGACAACATTTCGTAAATTAGACAGTCCAATTTTCCGCCGCATTTCTTGAGGACGGAAAAGTTGCTATTGAGGTCGCCGATGGTTTTAATGCCGTGGTCGTTCTTTAGATGCTTGCCGATTGCTGAAGAACGGTGTTCGTCAATACGTTGGTGTAAATGCCGGCTAGTATAGCCGACATACTCTGCATCGCACAGATCACATTGATAATTGTACACCACGCATTGTTGGTTAACTAAGGCTGGTTTGGGCTCACGCATCTTAAGGTCTTCACCAATTTTGCGGCTCCTAAAAACTGAGCAAGAGAATCGATCACACTCTTCAACCAGTTTTTAGGAGCCGCAAAATTGGTGAAGACCTTAAGATGCGTGAGCCCAAACCAGCCTTAGTTAACCAACAATGCGTGGTGTACAATTATCAATGTGATCTGTGCGATGCAGAGTATGTCGGCTATACTAGCCGGCATTTACACCAACGTATTGACGAACACCGTTCTTCAGCAATCGGCAAGCATCTAAAGATCGACCACGGCATTAAAACCATCGGCGACCTCAATAGCAACTTTTCCGTCCTCAAGAAATGCGGCGGAAAATTGGACTGTCTAATTTACGAAATGTTGTTTATAAAGAAGAAGAAACCAAAACTGAACACGCAATCGGACTCTATCCGCGCAAAACTATTTATTTAGACATACTTATCATGCACACACAATTACACGCCAAATATGTTGCTTATTGTTTACTTTTTTAACACCTCATCTTGTATATATTAACTAATCTATATTTTATTTTCTCACTTGATAATGATGTCATGGAGACATCGAAACGTTGTGTTAAACTCTTGTCGCTAATTTTTATCCTTAAATGTTTATCCAAATTCAATCTGATTCGAATAAAATTTGAGAGTTTGTTTTTGCTTTCAACTAACAATTATATTTCTTAATATATGTTGTACTGGTAGTACAACTCATTGTAAACCCAATCTTGTTAAACCATATACATCAAAGGAGTCATAAAGTGCACAAAGTTGCTAAGAATTTAACAAGGTATACTGTTTATGTAATCATGTTCATTCATGTAATAAGGGTTTTTTAATTGTCATTTAATTATTGTTCCTTGATCTTTTACTACTTTTACGTCACCTTTTGTCAAATATCTTAGCATTTAGCACACAACCTCATAAGCATTGCAACATCTCATCATGTATTAAGGTGTTTCGATACAGTTTTTTTGGGACCATACCTAACTTTTTGAATCGGCTCTTAGACAGTCTTCTCCTTGTCAGATCAACGTGAAATTTGCAATACTTGTTGGTTTTGGATTGAACTTTAGCGTGGTTTACATTTTGTAAAAATCGATATTTCCATGACAACGATAAACAAAAATCCTCGAAAACAGTAAAATTAAAATTTTGCACGATCCAGATTTCGCTTCGAAAAGCAAATACCAGCATCTTAAACTGTGGTGTATGGCAAACAAAATATACAAGAACAAAAAAATTCTGTGTGTTTGTTTTGAAGTAAATCGCAAAAACATTTTCAACCTTAGTTTTTGCCTAGTAATAGTAAATGCACCGAAAAATAATCAACGCTTTGATGAAATGGCTAGTAAATACTGTTAAAATGTGTCTTTTACTTACTATTTTACGCCTAGAAAGTTTTGTTGAAACTGGTGTTCGCGATCTCGAGAACGACTTGTTTTTCTAAGATCACTCGCGTAATAATTTTGTGGTAATTTTTTAATTTGAGCGCTTTTGCGAAAATCTTAAGAACGGCCCGATAGATTTTTTAAAACACTAAACATGCGTGCTTGACGATGTGACCAATTTTAGTTTTGAGTCTTATTAACATTGATTCACTGGAACACTTTTAGATTTAACGTTAAAGAGGTTGTATGAACCGACGGAAAGGCTTGCGTTACATGTAAACAGTTGGCAAGTAGATGCTAATATATTCAAAGTAATGCGTTATTCATTGCTTCGTGATTTTTATCTGGTTTCTTTGTTCTTTGTTGCACTGTAGATTACAACGAAAAGTAAAAATCACGGAAGAATGCATTGCGCATTACTTTGAATATATTAGCATTTACTTGCCAACTGTTTATATGTAACGCAAGCCTTTCCGTCGGTTCATACAACCTCTTTAACATTAAATCTAAAAGTGTTGCAGTGAATCAATGTTAATAAGACTCAAAACTAAAATTGGTCACATCGTCAAGCACGCATGTTTAGTGTTTTAAAAAAATCTATCGAGCCGTTCGTAAGATTTTCGCAAAAGTGCTCAAATTAAAAAATTACCACAAAATTATTACGCGAGTGATCTTAGAAAAACAAGTCGTTCTCGAGATCGCGAACACCAGTTTCAACAAAGCTTTCTAGGCGTAAAATAGTAAGTAAAAGACACATTTTAACAGTATTTACTAGCCATTTCATCAAAGCGTTGATTATTTTTCGGTGCATTTACTATTACTAGGCAAAAACTAAGGTTGAAAATGTTTTTGCGATTTACTTCAAAACAAACATACAGAATTTTTTTGTTCTTGTATATTTTGTTTGCTATACACCACAGTTTAAGATGCTGGTATTTGCTTTTCGAAGCGAAATCTGGATCGTGCAAAATTTCAATTTTACTGTTTTCGAGGATTTTTGTTTATCGTTGTCATGGAAATATCGATTTTTACAAAATGTAAACCACGCTAAAGTTCAATCCAAAACCAACAAGTATTGCAAATTTCACGTTGATCTGACAAGGAGAAGACTGTCTAAGAGCCGATTTAAAAAGTTCGGTATGGTCGCCAAAAAACTGTATCGAAACACCTTAATGAAGGATCTTTTCTCATGAACACAATTTATAGGTTTAATTCATTTTCGGACCAAAATATGTAATTTTATCTCCCCACTGGTCCCCTGGTTCCTCCCCTGCTCCCAGAGGTTTTTCTTTCAACCACAAAGCAGCTCTCAGTGTTCCCACTGTCAGACCAAACATGTAATTTTCCTTACCCATCTTGAGAACCAGATGTGTAATTTTTCCCACCCATTTTCAGAACTGACAAAACATAACTGACACCCCCGAATCAATTACCATTTTCAGACCTGACTTTTAAGTCAACAACCATTTTCAGACCAAAAAGGGCTTTAAAACCATACTCATTTGGGTTGCACCAATCTATACACCCCCCCCCAAAAAAAAAGAGCCCAAGGCAAAACTACTTTAATATGTACGTACTCTGGCCTTCATTTTCAAAATACTGATTATAATCTGTCTCAATGACAGCTGGATTTAAAAAAATTCTCTTCATCTGTCTCTAGGACATAGCAGGTGGTATCTTATCATGCAGGATTTGGGAATTGCACGACAGCAAAACACTTTCTCGCCCAGCTGGCATTAGAACACAGTTGCCAAAATTTAAATGCACCTAAATTTTGAGCCTAAGATTGTATACATGCAAAACAACAAACAAACACAGTCACTAGTAACACTTTGCGATGCATACAGATACATTCAACAAGATTCAAATACATTCAACAAGAACTGTAACCTGTTTTCGGCTATGTTCAAAATTTGAGCTGGATTTCCTGCCGCTGTTGCCGCGAGGATGAAAACCGTATTCACACAGCAACCATAATGGATACATGTTTAAGAAGCTTTGCTTTACTCTAGTCAGTCTAGTCAGTAAGGCATAACAACAAACATCGATCATGATAAGTGTACAAAAGGGCTGCAAAGAACAACAAAAATGCCTCAGATAAAGTGGTAACGCATTTATTAACAATTTTACGGCGAACTTTTACAGTGTCATGAATCACGCTGGGAAATTATTGATTGAAATTGGGCCAACTTTTTTTGTTACAATTTATCTGTGTGAGTTTTTATGCTATTGACGTCAAATTTTCTACCTAAATAGATATGTGCATGGTAAAGGGAACTATCGTTTTGGTGTTTTGGTTTTGGTTATTTTTGGCGGGAAAGTGACGTCACGAATATTGGGTGAAAATTAACATTTTAAAGTTTGATACACTTTATAATAGCTGCTGAAAGACCAAGCTTACACAAGGTCAAAACTGAAGAGATAACTAAAATATGTTTATTCAGTCCAGAGATATGGTTGTTTTAAATTTGAAATTTCCGCCATTTTGTTACTAAAAATAGCACAAATGGAAATTTCAACTAGTTGTATCTCTGGACTGAATAAACATATTTTGGTTATCTCTTCGGTTTTGACCTTGTGTAAGCTTGCTCTTTCAGCAGCTACTATTAAATGTATCAAAATGTAAAATGTAAATTTTCACCCATTATTCGTGACGTCACTTTCCCGCCAAAAATGCCAAAAACTAAAAAATCAAAACGATAGTTCCCTTTACCATGCACATATCTATTCATGTTAAAAATTTGACGTAAATAGCATAAAAACTCACAATAATAAATTGTAACAAAAAAAGTTGGCCCAATTTCAATCAATAATTTCCCAGCGGAATAAATAAGCTTAAACGCTCACCATTAAGCTTTATCAATTCCGTCCTTTACTTTCGAAGCCATTGCTGTCGGTCGAATATCACCTGAGATTTTGCAGTACGATTCTGTGGCAATTAGCTCAAACTGGTATGGCTCTACGTTAAATGCCACAGGTTTGAGCTCCTCGGCCATTTTCAACGCAAAGAAAACGGGTGAAAACAGAATTTTCCAAAAAATTACAACAATACTCTTCAATACTCGCCTTTCGATCTTGAGCTTTCTTTGCTCATCAACAGTGACGTCACAGAATCAGCGGTCGTTTCCATTCCTTCCATTTAAGCGCGCGGTCATTTCAGAAACGATTTCGTGAAACCTTCGGATATCTTCGTACTTTTGGCTTTATTACTCCTTTTAAGGTCTCAGGAAGGAAAATTTCGGTCCAGTTTGGCTTTATAATGATTTCTTTTTGTGTCAAGACGCGTTTAAACGGCTAAAGCGGAATTATCAAAATTTGGGTTTATTTGACCTGCCGTGCACAGAACAATGGAATTGCGCTGGGTTGTGCGACCGAGAATGAACAACAGAATACTGGATGCAAATGAACAAATCTGCGTATCGCTTCCATTATGAACAACATTCCGATGAATTTGTGTTTAGCTTTTTAAAGTTGGTTTGACGTTTTTAGGGCTTAATTTTTAAAGATTTTACTGTTTCGTAGTTTCTATGTATGAACCTGAACAAATAATCGAGATAAAAATTAAGAGAGCCGGGATAAGATTGTTATGTCCAAAGCTAGGTATAAAAAGCGTATTTAATCACGTGGTTGGTCACGTGATCACACTAGACGGCCAATAATGTTTAAGAGTGCATTTTGTAATTATTTTTTGGTTAAACTTGTTAATTTCTTACGAAACATTATCTCAGTCTGCTGGAAATAGATAATTCACCCAGCCTCGTTTCCAAGTTAGAAGTCCAGTGAGCTACCTTACTGGGATGGATCCCAAATGGGTTCATAGCATTTTCGTAGTTTCTATGTATGAACTTGACCAAATAACTAAGATGCAAATTTAGAGTCAGGGTAACATTACAATGTCCAATGCTTGGTATTAAAAAGCGTATTTGGTCTCGTGGTTAGTCACGCGATTATACAAGAAGGCCAATTATGTCTCACAATGCATTTTGTAATTCATTTTTTGGTTAAGCTTGTTAATTTCTTCCGATACGTTGTCTCACTTTGCCGAAAATAAAGAAATAATTCACCCGGCCTCGTTTCCAAGTTAGAAGCGTAGTGTGCCATCTTAAACCCGTTATAATTACAATTATGGGATAGATCCCAGGTGAGTCCATAGATAATATTGTCCAGTAGGTAATTCTCTATCTCTGTGCAAAATTTGGTGCTTTTACCATAAATTCCACAATTCTTGCACCAATCTGACTATAATGCCTACAGTTTGTTTTGGAGTTCAGAGGGATCTCATGATTTTTTCCGTCTGCCGCCGTATGCATTGAACTAACATTTCACTCAAGAGGTGCCTCGATTCAATTTCGAACAATTTCTTGTCGAATTTTAGAATAAAATCAGTCCCTTACACTGAAGTTCAGTTAGTCCCTCCAGTACTGAAAATTTCAACATGATTGTCGCAAGGCCGTACCAATACCTGCAAAATGTGTTTCCAAACGTTTCCTAAGCCGCCCTCGGCTCACCTTTCTTTTCAGCGTTCCTATATTATTCGCTAACTGTCGCCAAATAATAAACAAAGTGGTGATCGTACAATTTGCGGGAGAATTAACAGACAAATATTTCAGTAAAGGATTAAAAGACACGTACAAATGTCATGATCAAAACCATCGGAAGGAGGCATTCATGGCAAGCAAATTCGCGCTCGTACCTTGTGATAAAGTTAGTCAGTTGGCTACGGTTAGCCCGGTCACGCTTTAAACACGGAAAGCCATGTTAGAACTAAAAACGTAGTTAAACGACCAAAGGATTTTTAATCGGTCACTAAAGTTTTCCAACCGAGCCCAAAAGATCTCTACGTTGGAGGATAATCTTAGCCAGTTTAACTCTTGTCATCAGTTGTTATAATATTATCTTGTAAAATTTTTAAAAAAACATCCAGGAACTTTGCATACAAATTCATGTAGTGCAGTCCTTAATAGGAGGTGTGAACCAAATAAGTAAATCGCACTTCAGTGTGGAGTAACATACCTACATAAAAAGAAATAACAGACTTGTATTTGCGTGATTTTGAAATATATTGACGCTTGCTTACAGTAGGTTAACGTTTGTTTATTCCAAAAAAAAGCATTTTCTTTCTGTATTTGCTTAAACTTTAATTTATTTAATCAATTTCTTGAATTAAAAGCTATTAATTTCCAGTCCACGAGAGGTTCAAAGATTTTTGGAAATGGTCAGAAACAACCCTATCTCAAACTTTGTCTCCTGAAAGCTAGTCATGAGCAAGTAATCAAATCGACATTATTTTGTTTTCTAATACTAATGTGGTCACGTGACAGGCAATTTAAATTTGACTCCCCTGGGAGCAATTTTGGCTCAAAAAATTTTCCAAAATTTACCAACTTTGCATGTCTATTGACAAAACGAACATTAGCCAATCGTAAATCAAATGATGTTTCTTTATTAAACTGACCTTCTTCTTTATAAAAATACTAATATTTCTGTCAGACTCTTCTTATCAGCTGAACAATAATTTTCAACAGAGAGTGTGGTTTGACAGATTTGAAAAAGTGCCAATTTTACCAAATTTCAAAGGAATTTTTTTCTATGTAGTAGACAAGATCTATGGTTGATCTGCATTTCCCAAAACATCCAAAGGATTGTACTTAAACATTATCAAAAATCTTTGCGGGCAATTCTTTTTAATCTTCAATATAGCTGATGCAAAATTGACATTTTCCTAAAATAGACATATCTGCTGCGGGACAAAGGGTCGCGTTAAATCACCTTTTAACACTTAAAAATACACGAAACCTGGAAAAATGTAAAACACAGGCTTACAAAGTATACGGTTATCGTTTGAATTACTTCACTGTCGCAGATTTTTCACATAAACGTTTTGCAGCTATTGAAGTTGTTCCTTCCCCACCCCTCCCCCGATAAATTTTAAGGTGAGGCAGGTGTGTATTATCAGGAGCATATGGTGTTATTTAATTTCCAGCAGAAGCTTATTTCAAGCTATTCGAATAGATTCGTTTGGCTTTTCGGTGTCGCTTTCAATCATTCAGAATCTAAAATAAATTTATAGGCCATAAAAACAGGTTGAAATGAGAGAATTGAAGTCGAGAGGTTGCGTTACTGTGCGTGACACAGAAGCGACTTTCGTGCGTGGATAACTTCTCGACGGCAGATTTCCTATTTTACAAGGGGAAAATGGCAACCAAATAATTTCGCATATTCCACGAGGAACAAGAATTTCCTATACCAGCCTACACCTTACACATGATAGAGGCTTAACGTTTTACAGTTAAACAACTGTTATACGGACTTTGCGATTTGTCTTCGTGTGTATGAACCGTGTATCTGATTTGTTGCAGTTAGTCGGTAACCAAATGTAGCTTACATTCTTAAAAACCTCAAGAATTGAACCATTGTTTCAGTGGTGTTTTGTCTCTAGAATACTTTGTCTAGGGATTGAATGGGTTTTGCTGAATGCCCTTCGAGGATACCAGTGATCAGTTATAATAAAAATGATACTAACGTTTCACGTAAACAAGAAATAATCTGCTGGAACAGATTTCGTCAGTTTAATTGATTGCAAATTATTAAGGCCACAAGTTGAAATCTAGAATAAATTAGGATTTAAAAAGTGGACTAAAGAAAGCAAACGAACAAATTTGGATAATCTAGAATGGGGCTCAAAAGCGGGTATTAACTGCTCCCAATTCTTCCGCCCGTCAGATACTTCTCCACGCATCGCGCAGGAAAATATGAAAAATAACCTGAGTACATACCTCAGTGTTAGGATAAATACCGTTACATGCAATCTACGGACTTGTTTGAAGAAGCCTATTTGCTACCAAACACTGAAAACTTTCATCAAGAATCTCGACTGGAGATAAATATTAAATAGCTTTAAATTACATTAGCTCTGGTTGAGTTTGATTTCGTTTCACATAGACACTACTACATGTCAATTTCAGTCCAAATGTACCGGGAAAATTTTCAATTCAGTTAAGCTTTTTTTCTCTCAATTGCTGAAACTATTTTGCCGTTTCAAAAGAAAATCCTTTTTCATTTCCTCCACAACAAACAGGAAGGTAAACGTCAAGGCAGGGGCTTAACACTAACAATATGGGAGGCCTTTACATTAGTTATAGGTTAAGAATCAGATAAAAAGGGATATCTGAGTCAACTGTCAAGGTACTTGAAGTAACTTGCCCGTATAGCTTTATACTGTAAAGAGAAATGGCCAAACATTGAAGGCCGTGGGAGGAACTGGCACACGGCTAAAAAAGCAAGATGTTTTTTTGTTAGTCTGTTTGCTTGGGTTGTACGCAAAAACAGGTGTGTACCGCCCAAAAAGGATAAGGATTTTTTTTAGCCATTTTTGCCTAAAAATTGTCCAGATTTTGGGTCCTGTCTTTTGGTCTAAAGTCGGACATGGTTTGGGTGCAGCTGTAGAGGGCATATACAGATTTATCTGATGTATAGAAAAGAGATAGAGAATTAACCAAAAAGAACCATTTGATATGATCTTGCGTGATTTGCCCGCCAAGGCCAGGATTAATAATTTTAGTAGGGTCAGGATTTGGAAGACCGGCAGCACACCCCTACACAAACTTTCGTAAAGGTATCAGGCATACAGGTGGTTTTAGAATAGACATAGGGTATATTAACTGTAAGAAGCATAAATCGTGGGCTTAAGTTAACTCACAAATGACCTGCTTCGCAGCTCACTTGGTAAAGCGGCATCACACCAGCGACCGGGCAATGTGACGACGTAATTCAATTCCCGTTCACGGGTGCGGGCAAGGGGTGGGCGTTTCTCTTCAGTAGACAATACATGAGGATTATTTCAGTTTCTGCTGCAACTGAAAAACATTTGCAGTTTGCTTTGTTCAGTAGTTACACTGTACTTCAAGTATTTTCCCCTATGTAAACGCAAACTGCTCGTATGTGTTTCAAAGCCTCCCATATTGTTAATTATTAAAAACTGGACTAGGTATATTGGATTTCTAGCATTTTGATTGGCTCAACGGAGCTAGGCTATCAGCTCATATACCTGCTGCGACCAAATATGGTCAATGAACACTCAACAACAAAGTGAGCTGAAAGGTTTTTCCTCGCGAGCAACCTGGCGAGAAAAATGGATGAGAAATATCACTTGCCAGCAAATTTAAATTACGCAGAAATTCCAACAACGTCACCAACAAGCATCACCAACAGCGTCGTCTAACACAAGTCAAAATTGTTTGAAGAAACTGTGCAGAAATAGAAATTTAAGCATTAAGCGTTGTGTTTACAATTAATTTCTTTCATCGATCGTCACGTCGATCATTGAAATTGAACAAACGGTAGGTATTATCAGAAAGGATTTCCACTTCAAAATATCAAGGCAAGACATAAAATAAAACACAATGAAATGGGGCTGGAGCATTTAATAAAAACTATCACATATTCATGGCGAGTCGGTGCGAACAGATTACAAACTTGTTCAGTTTCAACTCCAGCAGCTATATGGTGAAATTATACAGCTTCAATCCGCTTTGAACGATGATTACACCAATGCTCAGGAAAAATCAAACATGTACCATATTTCAGAGCCAATAATTAGAAGATTTTTTTCCAAAACGTGTGCTACTTTGTTCACTTTCGAGCAGTTTTCATTGATTCATTCAGCTTTGCAATGAAACGCTGCAACACTTCGCAAGGTTTTGGCGCCTTTTTCGTTCAGTCATGTGATCGATTCTTGTTCCGCTTAAATTTCTTTTCTCATTTTTCCCGTTCTTTCTGATTTTTTTTAAAATAGTGGTTAAGTTTTTAATAAAACAATTATTCTACTCGGGCTTGCTGGATATCAAATGATTATAACCAACTCGGCGCTACGCGCCTCGTTGGTTATCTATCATTCGATATCCAGCGCGCCCTCGTAGAATAATTGTTAATTAGTATTAAGTCCTCGCCTTGACGTTCACTGGCTTTATAATATCATTTGTTGCAGGGAAATAACTATGTTTTTATGCAATCAGCAAATTACTTTCGCAATTGAAAAGAAAAAAATATCAAAACTGAATTGGTAATTCTCCTAGTACAATTGAAGGGAAGTTTCCATGACGCCGTGTCTACGCCGGCTAAAAATCAAAACTTTGCAAGTGAATGTGTAACATTTAACATTCACCTTGAGATTCTTGATGAAAAGTGGCAGTAACTGGTAGCAAACAGATTTCTCCAAGCAAGTACGTAGGTCACAGTTGACGGTGCTTCTCCTACCACTGAGGTATGCGCTAGTTTGTTTGTGTTTTCATGCATAAACAAGTTCTTTCGGGAAGAAGAACCGGAGAAATTGGTACTCGCCTTTGAGCTACACTTAAGATGGTCTAAAGTAGCTTGTTTGCTTTTTAATCCACTTTTGTAGTTCTAATAATTTGATATTATCAACTGACGAAATCAGTTCTAACAGATCATTACTGATTTCGTGAAACAAGTATCATTATTATTATTATGTCTAATCAGTGGTATCCTCGAAGGGCATTCAGCAAAACCCATTCAATCCCTGTACATTTGGTTACCGGCTAACTGCAACAAATCAGATACACGGTTCATACACACAAAGACAAAGCGCAAAGTCCGTATAACAGTTGTTTAACTGTAAAACGTTAAGCCTCTATCATGTGTAAGGTGTAGGCTGGTATAGGAAATTCTTGTTCCTCGTGGAATATGCGAAATTATTTGGTTGCCATTTTCCCCTTGTAAAATAGGAAATCTGCCGTCGAGAAGTTATCCACGCACGAAAGTCGCTTCTGTATCACGCACAGTAACGCAACCTCTCGACTTCAATTCTCTCATTTCAACCTGTTTTTATGGCCTATAAATTTATTTTAGATTCTGAATGATTGAAAGCGACACCGAAAAGCCAAATGAATCTATTCGAATAGCTTGAAATAAACCTCTGCTGGAAATTAAGTAATACCATATGCTCCTGATAATACACACCTGACTCACCTTAAAATTTATCGGGGGAGGGGTGGGGAAGGAACAACTTCAATAGCTGCAAAACGTTTATGTGAAAAATCTGCGACAGTGAAGTAATTCAAACGATAACCGTATACTTTGTAAGCCTGTGTTTTACATTTTTCCAGGTTTCGTGTATTTTTTAAGTGTGAAAAGATGATTTAACGGGACCCTTTTGTCCCGCAGCAGATATGTCTATTTTAGGAAAATGTCAATTTTGCATCAGCTATATTGAAGATTAAAAATGAATTGCCCGCAAAGATTTTTGATAATGTTTAAGTACAATCCTTTGGCTGTTTTGGGAAATGCAGATCAACCATAGATCTTGTCTACTACATAGAAAAAAAATCCTTTGAAATTTGGTAAAATTGGCACTTTTTCAAATCTGTCAAACCACACTCTCTGTTGAAAATTATTGTTCAGCTGATAAGAAGAGTCTGACAGAAATATTAGTATTTTTTATAAAGAAGAAGGTCGGTTTAGTAAAGAAGCATCATTTGATTCATGATTGGCTAATGTTTGTTTTGACAAGAGACATGCAAAGTTGGTAAATTTTGGAAAATTTTTTGAGCCAAAATTGCTCCCAGGGGAGTCAAATTTAAATTGCCTGTCACGTGACCACATTAGTATTAGAAGACAAAATAATGTCGATTTGATTACTTGCTCATGACTAGCTTTCAGGAGGCAAAGTTTGCGATAGGGTTGTTTCTGACCATTTCCAAAAATCTTTGAACCTCTCGTGGACTGGCTCTTAAACGCTGATTAAATTGTACAAAACTTTCTGAAGGGAACTTCATGGTACCCAAGAGCATTAAGTCTTCAAAGCTGAGATTCTGTGAAGGCTACGTTTTCTCATATCTAAATTTATTCATTTTTCTTTCTGATCATCGCTTTAAGCTGCTGCTTGAGTGGGTCGTGTGAATTTTTTAAATAGCATTGGCTGACATTAAACTTACCTCTTCAGGAATCAATATTTCAATATCTCTCGAACGTTTGATTGTAGTTCTTCAGCCGTTCAGGAGTGAGTACCCAAGTGATGCATTGAGCATGAGTTGTAGGCATAAGTATGGACAGTTTCAAAACGAACATGCCTTTGGCGGTGGATGTGGTTCACATGGTAACGGGCAGGATGAACAATTACTTTTAATTGGTGTAATGAAAACGACTGAAGAGCCTACGCCACTGGCAGTGATTAAATATTACTTTTCATCCTACCACACCATTCTCTAGCTGATACGGTGAGAAATTTTTACTCCAGTAATTCTTGGCTGGGAATGAAAGCGCTTAAAGCGGGTTCAAGCTTTAAAAGTTGTACATGTGTGAAATTCTAATGAGGAGTTTTCCCTTTAGGCAATTCAAAACAGATTCAATTTAAAGCAGCCGAAAGATCTTAACAGCACATGGAGACTTTCGTTTGCAGGCAAGAGGTTCCCCTTTCAAAATCTCAGCCAATCTGAATTAGACAATTGGAGGTACTTACTGTGCACGCCTGAAAGTGGGTAGACCGAAGGTGGGCGAACCGGAAAACGACTGAAGGTGGGTAGACAGTCAAGAGAAACCTACGCGACTGGGTTGTGACCAAAAATTACTTTTCATCCTACCGGACCATTTTTAGCTGATATCGTGGCGAGTTGTTACTCCAGTAAATTCTTTCCTGGGAAGGCGCTAAGTGGGTTCAGGCTTTGAATTTTTTACATGTGTGAAAATTCTAATGAGGAGTTGTCCCTTCGGCAATTCAAAACAGATACAATTTAACGCAGATACCTTAAAAATCCGAAAGATGCTAACACCACATGAAGACTTTCGTTTGCAGGCAACTAATTCCGTGACCGTGGGTTAAAAGTTCCAAACTGCTTTTTGCCGTGTCCGAAATTAAGATTGAGATGGAGATTGAAATTGAGATACTGAGCGAAAGCTAGGCAGGAAAAGAATACATTCGCGTGTGTGCAAGGTTGAAGTGTAAACATGGTTTTAAATATAATACATGGTAGTCGTTCCACTGTATATGCCTTAATCCGCTAAAAGTTTTCAAGCAAAAAATGGTAAAGCTAGCCTACGAGAGCATTACATACAAAATCACATACCTTGGAGTTCAGAGAGATCTATTTTTGCCGTAGTATACATTGAATTAATATTTCACTCGACTCGAGTGGTGGCTCGTTTCTATTACGTAAAGGGTTTTTTGACGAATTTGAGAATAACATCAGTCCCTAACACTGAAGTTCGGTTAGTCCCTTACGGACAATTTCAATATGATGGACGTAAGGCCCTACCAATACCTGCAAAATGTTTCTTCAAACGTTTCCTAAGCCGCCCAAGAGCCACCTTTCTTTCCCGACGATCCCATATTATTCACTAAACGTCCCCAAATAATAAACAAAGTGGTGATCGTACAATTTGCGGGATAACAAACAGAAGAAAATTTCAAAAAAAGGATTAAAAGACACCTACAAATGTCATTGCGAGGAGGCATTCATGTCAAGAAAATTCGCGCTCATACCTTGTGTAAAAGTTCGTCATTTGGCTACGGTTAGCCCGGTCACGATTTAAACACGAAAAGCCATGTAAGAACTAAAAACGTAGTTAAACAACCAAAGGATTTTTAATCGGTCAGCAAATTTTCCATACAAGCCAAAAAGATCTCTGCGTTGGAGGCTAATCTAAGCCAGTTTCACTCCGGTCATCAATTGTTATAATACTCTCTTTTAAAATTTTGAAATAAACAATCAGGAACTTTGAATGCAAATTCATGTAGTGCCGTCTTTAATAGGAGGTGTGAACCAAATAAGTAAATCGTACTTGTGGAGTAACATACCTAAATAAAACAACAAAATAACAGACTTGTATTTGCGTGATTTTGAAATGTATTGACGCTTCCTTAAAGTAGGTAAACTTTTGTTATTCTAAAAAAAGCATTATTTTCTTGTATTTGCTTAAACTTTAATTTATTTAATCAATTTCTGGAATTAAAAAATATCAAACGGTGATTAAATTGTAGAAAAGGTTCTGAAGGGAACGTTATGGTACCCAAGAACATTAAGTCTTCAAAATTGAGATTCTGTGAAGGCAAAGTTTTCTCAGATCTAAATTTATCCATTTTCCTTTCTGATCATCGCTTTAAGCTGCTGCTTGAGTGGGTCGTGTGAATTTTTTAAATAGCATCGGCTGACACTAGACTTACCTCTTCAGCAATCAATAATCCAGAATCTCTGGAACGTTTGATCGTAGTTCGTCAGCTGTTCAGGAGTGAGTACCAAAGTGATGTATTGAGCATGAGTTGTAGGCTTAAGTATGGACAGTTTCAAAACGAACATGCCTTTTGGGGTGGAGGTGGTTCACATAGTAACGGGCAGGATGAACAATTACTTTTAATTGGTGTAATGAAAACGACTGAAGAACCTACGCCACCAGCAGTGATCAAATATTACTTTTCATCCCACCACACCATTCTCTAGCTGATACGGTGAGAAATTTGTACTCCAGTAATTCTTGGCTGGGAATGAAAGCGCTTAAAGCGGGTTCAAGCTTTAAAAGTTATACATGTGTGAAAATTCTAATGAGGAGTTTTCCCTTTAGGCAATTCAAAAGAGATTCAATTTAAAGCAGACTGCTTAAAAAAGCCGAAAGATGATAACATCACATGGAGACTTTCGTTTGCAGGCAAGAGGTTCCCCTTTCAAAATCTTAGCCAATCTGAATTAGACAACAGGAGGTACTTACTGTGGACGCCTGAAAGTGGGTAGACCGAAGGTGGGTGGACCGGAAAACGACTGAAGGTGGGTAGACAGTCAAGAGAAACCTACGCCACTGGTTGTGATCAAAAATTACTTTTCATCCTACCGGACCATTTTTAGCTGATATCGTGGCGAGTTGTTACTCCAGTAAATTCTTTCCTGGGAATGAAGGCGCTAAGCGGGTTCAGGCTTTGAATTGTTTACATGTGTGAAACTTCTGATGAGGAGTTGTCCCTTCGGCAATTCAAAACAGATACAATTTAACGCAGATACCTTTAAAAATCCGAAAGATGCTAACAGCATATGAAGACTTTCGTTTGCAGGCAACTAATTCCGTGACCGTGCGTTAAAAGTTCCAAACTGCGTTTTGTCGTGTCCGAAATTAAGATTGAGATGGAGATTGAAATTGAGATACTGAGCGAAAGCTAGGCAGGAAAAGAATACATTCGCATGAGTGCAAGGCTGAAGTGTAAACATGGTTTTAAATATAATACGTGGTAGTCGTTCCACGGTATATGCCTTAATCCGCTAAAAGTTTTCAAGCAAAAAATGGTAACGCTAGCCTACGAGAGCATTACATACAAAATCACATACCTTGGAGTTCAGAGAGATCTATTTTTACCGTAGTATACATTGAATTAATACTTCACTCGAGTGGTGGCTGGTTTCTATTTCGTAAAGGGTTTTTTGAGGAATTCTAGAATAACATCAGTCCCTAACACTGAAGTTCAGTTAGTCCCTTAGGGACAATTTCAATGTGATTGACGTAAGGCCCTACCAATACCTGCAAAATGTTTCTTCAAACGTTTCCTAAGCCGCCCAAGAGTCCCCTTTCTTTCCCGACGATCCCATATTATTCACTAAACGTCCCCAAATAATAAACAAAGTGGTGATCGTACAATTTGCGGGATAATAAACAGAAGAAAATTTCAAAAAAGGATTAAAAGACACCTACAAATGTCATTGCGAGGAGGC
Source organism: Siderastrea radians (assembly GCA_964017195.1). Taxonomy (NCBI): domain Eukaryota; kingdom Metazoa; phylum Cnidaria; class Anthozoa; order Scleractinia; family Rhizangiidae; genus Siderastrea; species Siderastrea radians. The sequence goes on along the minus strand of OZ024889.1, from coordinate 40,826,844 downwards.
ATTCATGTCAAGCAAATTCGCGCTCATACCTTGTGTAAAAGTTCGTCATTTGGCTACGGTTAGCCCGGTCACGATTTAAACACGAAAAGCCATGTTAGAACTAAAAACGTAGTTAAACAACCAAAGGATTTTTAATCGGTCACCAAAGTTTTCCATACAAGCCAAAAAGATCTCTGCGTTGGAGGCTAATCTAAGCCAGTTTCACTCTGGTCATCAATTGTTATAATACTCTCTTTTAAAATTTTGAAAAAAACAATCAGGAACTTTGAATGCAAATTCATGTAGTGCCGTCTTTAATAGGAGGTGTGAACCAAATAAGTAAATCGTACTTGTGGAGTAACATACCTACATAAAACAACAAAATAACAGACTTGTATTTGCGTGATTTTGAAATGTATTGACGCTTCCTTAAAGTAGGTAAACTTTTGTTTATTCTAAAGAAAGCACTATCTTCGTGTATTTGCTTAAACATTAATTTATTTAATCAATTTCTGGAATTAAAAAATATCAAACGGTGATTAAATTGTAGAAAACGTTCTGAAGGGAACTTTATGGTACCCAAGAACATTAAGTCTTCAAAATTGAGATTCTGTAAAGGCAAAGTTTTCTCAGATCTAAATTTATCCATTTTCCTTTCTGATCATCGCTTTAAGCTGCTGCTTGAGTGGGTCGTGTGAATTTTTTAAATAGCATTGGCTGACACTAGACTTACCTCTTCAGCAATCAATAATCCAAAATCTCTGGAACGTTTGATCGTAGTTCGTCAGCCGTTCAGGAGTGAGTACCCAAGTGATGTATTGAGCATGAGTTGTAGGCATAAGTATGGACAGTTTAAAAACCAACATGCCTTTTGGGGTGGATGCAGTTCACACGGTAACGAGTAGGACGAACAATTACTTTTAATTAATGTAATGAAAACGACTGAAGAACCTATAGCTGCGCCACTGGCAGTGATCAAATATTACTTTTCATCCTACCACACCATTCTCTAGCTGATATCGTGAGAAATTTTTACTCCAGTAATTCTTGGCTGGGAATGAAAGCGCTAAGCGGGTTCAAGCTTTCAAATTTATACATGTGTGAAAATTCTAATGAGGAGTTTTTCCTTTAAGCAATTCAAAATAGATTCAATTTAAAGAAGACTCCTTTAAAAAGTGAAAAGATGATAACAGCACATGGAGACTTTCGTTTGCATGGGAGAGATTCCCCTTTCAAAATCTTAGCCAATCTGAATTAGACAACAGGAGGTACTTACTGTGCACGCCTGTAAGTGGGTAGACCGAAGGTGAGTGGACCGGAAAACGACTGAAGGTGGGTAGACCGTCAATAGAAACCTACGCCACTGGTTGTGATCAAAAATTACTTTTCATCCTACCTGACCATTTTTAGCTGATATCGTGACGAGTTGTTACTCCAGTAAGTTCTTGCCTTGGAATGAAGGCGCTACGCGGGTTCAGGCTTTCAATTGTTTACATGTGTGAAAATTCTAATGAGGAGTTGTCCCTTCGGCAATTCAAAACAGATACAATTTAAAGCAGATACCTTTAAAAATCCGAAAGATGCTAACAGCACATGAAGACTTTCGTTTGCAGGCAACTGGTTCCGTGACCGTGGGTTCAAAGTCCAAACTGCTTTTTGTCGTGTCC
>OZ024889.1:40801998-40824998 GCA_964017195.1 Siderastrea radians | reverse complement strand
AAGACAGCCGGTTGAGCTAGCAGAAACTGCGGACTAATGGTTTCAACGAGGGAGAGAAGTCTTTAGTGCAACAGAAACTGAAACTAGGCGCCGGCTTACGAGATTGCACGACTGTGCACTCCCTAGGATTGGGACAAATCTTTACGAGTACCTTGCAAGCATTGCTCTGTTTTACCTTCTTAGCACTAAACATTGAGTTTTTAGAGGGATTCTAACATATGATGATCAGTTCCTTAATCTCACGTGGAATAAGGCGAAAGTTATCTTATTGTATGCCTCCTTGTCTGGTTCATTAGTGATACTGGTAGTCTTTTCTCTCATGTGTTGCTCTAATCTGCATTTTGGATTAATTATTCTCTTCTTTGTGTATAAGTCTCGTTGTTCACTTTGGCGCCAAAAATAGGCCGCGCAGGGACTGAGACTGGAGGTTTCAAGTCCAAAATGAAGGTAGCTCTTGATTCAAATGTTACCAAACGGATTTAAGGTGATTCCCTACAATTGCATTGTGCATCCTTTCTGCACATCATTTTTTGCGTGATCAGTTCGGAACTTAGTAGGTTTCTATGAAAACTGAGCTGTTCAGAGAAACAAATGCCCTATTTCTCTTAAACGAGGATGGTGACCCCCATTTTTTTAATGCACAAATTTAAATGATATACAGTTAAGTACCATATATCGCGATTTTTAGAAAAGTTAAAAATTCTGCTTTGAGATATTTTTAACTGAATGCCGGAAAGAACACGTCTTTAGGTAGAGCAGGGTATGTGCACTCGCCGCAAATTCTTTAATTTATGTCATAATGTTAATTCCTGTTCCACTGAAATAGTACACTATACGAGATAAATGTCTATTTTGTTGAACTGCTCAAATATTTCAACGTAAGTAATGATGTCTTTAAAAAATTATTATTATAATCTGATTACTAGAGCTTTTCAGGAAAACCTTGTGGGCGGTATAGAACTTTGCTATTAATGGCTATCCATGTTGAGCAAAAACGAGCTCGGTGACCCCTATTTTATATTGCATTTTTGAAATGTTCAAAACTTAGTTACTAATTGGACTGAGTTTTAGAAAATTTTAAATATTCCTCCTATTTCGATGCAATCACCTTAAGGGCTTGGAGATGTGAAACAGATTTAAGCGAAATCAAAAGCGATACATGCACAGAACTAACTGATCACCGAAAAGAATGTTTTGGACTGGTCAGTAGAAATACAGCATAGTAAAATTGCAAGTGGTTTTGACAGGAGCCATAATCGGGGACGGAGACCGTAAGCGCGGGGTCCACGCGGCCCCATCACTGAAAATGGTATTCAGTTACGGTCTCCGTCCCCGATTATGGCTCCTGGTTTTGAACGAGAGAATTCTGTTGTGCTATCAGCATTTTTGACTCCTGTAATATACTGTTTTGTTTAAATTTCATTTCGATCGCGGCAAAATACACTTGGACTGGTGAAATGTTAATGATTAACACCAGTGCAAAATAAAGTTACCCATGATGTTCACAAAATTCGTCGTAATCGTCAAACTCAAGAAACGACTCAAACCGAAGCTGCGACACATGCTCAAGATATTCTATCTACTTGCAGATTGTCCGCTGCTTCCCTCATCCATACCAAACGGATTCGTTAATGGAAGCGGCTCAGTGGAAGGGTCTCGGTATCAGTTCAGATGTAAGGAAGGGTATTCACTAGTAGGAAAAGACACACTCCACTGTGATGACAAAGGCACATGGAATGGAGCGGTGCCATCTTGCCTCAAAGGTAATTATGGTAAATTCTCTGTAAAATATAGGGGGGCAAAATTATGGAATAGTTTACTAGAAAACCTAAAAACACTAACCTCTTATTCAGACTCACAATTTACAATAACCATGCATGATAATATTTGGGGTAACAAATGTTACTTTCAAAAGCGCCATTGGTTGTAATCATTATATAACATTAAATAATGACTGGGGATCTTCTTTGAAAAGCTCAGCAGAGCTTACTAAGATCTCCTGCCACTTTTCTACTGAAATATATGAAATATATGAAATATATGAAATGTAATAATTGTAGGTCCATGATGGGCGAATAAAGTTCTACTTCTTCTTCCTCAAAGGTGATTTTGTATCTTCTAAGGTCCCGTCTAACGGATTGAACGTTTTCATTCAACGCCGATCAACATCATCGATTCGCCGGGCAAGTTACAGATACACGTTAACGCATTTGGCCACCCTGTTGAATGATGTTAAATGATTCTGAAGGATTCTGAATGATGTGCAGTGGTGTTCAAGAAAGTTTGATTGCTGTCAAAGATTCGTACAACAAAGCTGTATTCAGTAACGTCGGATGATGAAGGCCTAACCGAGGCCTAACCATTGGGCAAACTTTGCTGATGGCATTATTTGAATATTTTAATTTGATATAAAAGTTCAACATTTTTTATGAGAGTAGTGTGCGTCTTGAAAACCCTGAAGCTCGATAATTTCATTTCCTTTTTGTCACAACACAACCTAAAAAAATATAACTGCCTGCAAAAACAACAATGCTAATAGTTCTTTGGTTGCTACCTGTTTAGAATGTCCAACTTTACCTACAAGCATTGACAACGGACACAAACACAGTAGCGGCTCGACTGAAGGTTCGACGGCATGGTTCAGTTGTAAACACGGGTATACTCTTATTGGAAATCAGTATTTGTACTGTGGCACAGAAGGGTATTGGAACGGTAGCTTACCGAGATGTTTAAAAGGTAAAAAAAAAGATGGCAAAAGTGATTATATATTGAGTGCGGTTTTCTATGAACGATTTTAAGATGGCTAATACTTCAGTTATTTTGGGCATAACAAATCCCACATGCGCGCGCCGTGCGAGTAACGTCGCGCGAGTAACGCGCGAGTAACGTCACAAGAACGCTCTCAATAAGAAAAAAAGCTCGTGAGGGCCATTAGGAACTGTTTTCAGTTTGATTGGTTGTATAGTGTTTTTTAGTTTCCTTTTTTGACTATGTATGTTTGAACGCACGCTTTAAATTGTGCAATTTTGAGGTGGGGTCGTACAGCTGGGTTTTATGTAAAGCGCCCTCGAACGCTGGGTTTCAAGTAACTGTACTGGTATCCCTTCAACTTGAATGATAAGCCTAAGGCTCTAATGATTCTTTTAGAGGGTACAAAACAACGACAACAACAAAAACAGCAGCGGCAACAACAACAGCAGCAACAACAAAAATCTATTGCACTGCTTAATCTACAGTAACCCGCAAGTAATAAAGGCTTAGTAAGGCGGGCTACTAATAACTCGGACAAGTTAATGAAGTTCAAAACAATGACAGCAAGAGCAAAAATGAAAAAAGGAAATAAAGAAAGAAATTAAGTTTCAAATACAGCCGTTTATTATTGGTAAGGAAAAGAAATTGTATAATGAAGACAAAAAAATTGTCGCCTGAGTTCTGTTTGGGAAAATCAGTCGTGCTCATATCAACACAAATCTCCCTGGTTTTTAGAACCTGTAAAAGGAGTTGAATGATATCAGCTTAAACTTCAACATTGTAGTGAGCCACCTTTACGCCCATGGATAAAATGACGCGTACTCTGATTGGTTGTTGAGAGTTGTTGAGTTAAGAGAACTTGTTTAAACATCAATTCATTTTGGTGACCATTTCCTTAATTCTTATGCCCTGTGTACTTCAAAGGATCTGACATGATAAGTAGAAATTTGATGCTAATCACTATATGGCCTTAGAGGGTTAACAAAAGTGTCGCGACACGTAATATATCGCTCTAACTTGTCAAGAAATATGCTAAACGTAAATGCTGTATAGAATACGAGCAGATCCTCTATTCGCTCAAGGATAATCAAGTGAGGAGAACGAACGCGAGCGGGAATCGCTTCTTACCCGCATTACTTTATTGGAGTGTTATATCATTGTAAATCCAAATGCAGAAAAGGATACGTCAGTGATTTCAAAAGTTTTACTAGCGTTTTTATGGTAGTTTGCATAAAAACATCTTCAAGTAAATTGCTAACTTCCGGCGTTGAAACAGTTTGCACGTCTGGTTTGAGCTTTTTTTCCTACGTGCTTACAAAGCCTTCTGCTTTTTAGACTGTCCAGCGATAAACAGCTCCTTAGAACATGGACGTGTCAGTGGAAGTGGATCTAAATCAGGCACTACGTATAGCTTTCAGTGCGATGAAGGATACGTGATGGAAGGACAAGGCACAATGCACTGTGATGAGGGAGGCCACTGGAACGGCAGCATGCCTATTTGTTCAAGAGGTGAATTAACGTACTTGGTATCACCGTATTGTTATCACTATTTATGTTTTTGTTCTGGGTATCACTGTTTCTGCCAAATTGGTTGATCATTTTGCTGCAGGTAATACAATGAACTGCACAAGACCACCACTAATGACAACAAAAACAATGTTCAGTATAACTTTTTTCACAGTTGATAAAATGATATTTAAATTAAACAGTCAGGTAACCAACAAAATACTAAAATCATACATCAAAAAGTAAGAAAAGGAAAAAACGGGAATGAACTACACAATAACAATAACAATCAAATTCAAGCAATTAATAACACATCGTCCACTTTTGAATCATTACTCTGAAACCAGTTACTCTACCAGCATCCGAAATGGTCAGCGATCTAACTGGGACATTTTTTCACTTGACTCTCATCACCTCAATGTACGTCGGTGACAGAACTTCAGATGACATCACTAGCTTGATGAAGATTCCGTGAGGAAATCGAAAGCTTGTAGGTTACACAATCCGTTTAGGATCCTGACAAAGTAACTTTTTTACAGTTCATCAATATGACAGGATCAGAAAACGACATCTTTACGAATATGCTCTAGTCGCTGTCCAAAGGGCACATTTTCCAAATTGTGTACAAATTCCACAACGAAGAAGAAGAAAACCTAAGGACACTGCAGGAAAGCACTGCTCAATATATAGCTTCGTTTTGGTCACTTTTAATAATAAAACTTTACCCACAGGCTCAAGAGTTAGAGCAATCTTATACAGCATAATAAGAGCACCGCATAAAAGTACCGTTCAAAAGCTTTCCATAACAATCTAATTTTGATAAAGTAAACGCAAACCTTTAAAGCTGCGAGTAGCGACAACTCGCAAATTTCAACACTCGCGCCAACGCTTCTCGCAACTCATGACGTCACCGCTCACTGCAGGTGCAGTTAATTGGCACATCAGGCCCTGACCTTATACGTATTTGGTAGATTACTATGAATTTTTGCCACCAAGATGGTCTTGTGAAGATCTGCCTATTGAAAGCATAAAATCGTACCCTTCCCTCCTCCAATATTTGATATTACTGACCACCCCCACAACTTTTCGACTCTTTTTTTCTAGCACTTGTGGGTCTTAAGACATATTTTGCATTAATCAGCGCACTGAAAACTGCAGAATAAACTATAGTTTAGGGGAATACCTGACATACATAAGGATCAGGGCGTTTTTTAACTTTTGAATTTTTACGTTTTAAATCCATTCATCTCAAAGCCATAACTTCCCTCTTTTATGATTATGTGAATTATGAAATACACTGTTCAGTAGGTTTAAAATGGTGTATCATACATGGAAATTGAGTTTGTAGTTGCATATCTGGAAAAACGTGGCGTTTGCCTTAGTGCTTAAAGGTTTAAGTAAACATAAAGTGCTTGCAGTCTTATAACATGTTGCACAACTAAGGTCATAACTTAATTTTCACTGAGATCTTTTACCTCCAAGACGGTGCATCATGCCACGTAACACGACGTTACGTTTGTGTTTGTAGTTTTTCCCATTTCTAGCCAGGAGGTTCCATAATTTTTTTTTCTGCTACGGCGCACATTAAAGCTGTTGTGATCTATTTTTATCCAGTAGAGTGCGTCTACAACGAAGACGGTACGGAAATGCACATAATCTTGCAAGCACATTATGGTTTTCGGTCCTAGTAAATGTTACGCCATCTTCGGCATCTTTTATTCTCCTCACTGACTAATTGAAAAAAAATCATCTCAGAAGAATTAATTTTTCTTGTCGACACAGTGACAAATGAGCACATTGTTGCCCATTTATTGTGCACACAAATAGTGATGGTAGCTAACTACCCGGGGGGGGGACTCCCATATGAAAGTGACGGGGATGCTCGTCGGAAAATTAGAATTAACACCCTAACGGAGACCAATCTGGGCGTGGCTCCGGCTTTATTTAACCCCTAAGGGAGATGATGAAACACAGTATAATATAGATATTTCTTGACACAACCCTAAGCGATACCTGTGTGGGTAAAAATATTGGCTTTCCGTCCTCAACACCCTACGTGAGACCAAAATCTGCAATTTACAACCCTAAGCGAGACGACGAGCATCCCCGTCACTTTCATATGGGATTCCCCCCCCCCCCCCCCCCGGGGCTAACTACCACAAGTTCTTAGGAGAGCGAACGAAGAGCGGGCTGCCAGTTAGAACTTAACATCGAACGTCATTGCTAAAATAATACGTTTTGCAGTAACGGCCGACGGTGAGTTTTAAGCCTCGCGTTAGGACCCAGGTTTTCAACCCGGCACGGTTGCGATGATACGTAATTTGCGGAAAACTGTCTGCTGAAAAGCGAGAAAGTGACATTTTGACTGAGAATTACATTGAAATTGCTTCTATTCAAACCCTCGTTCACAGCTTTTACCACCGACTTTTAAAATAATGAATTTACCTTTACTTTTTGTAGTCCTTGCAAGTAAAAAGGAACCGAAGATAAGCTGGCAGGTTTATGCAGCTTCTACTGCGGGGGGTCTGTTGTTCGTTGTTCTTGCTGCTGGTCTCGTGGTGCTGTTACGTCGTCGACGGAGATCAGGAGCGATGGGGGCCAACGAACCTCTACAAAGCGAAGAAATCGAAATGAAACCACAGACAGCAGTTCCACAGAAAACTAAAGTAAAATGGAAGTATTCGCCAGTTGGCAAAGCATCCAAGGAACCGCCTATTGTGGTGTGATTTTGCCTCTCTAGTGGGGAACTGAAAGCCTGGGAACTAATAATTCCTTCTTTACTAGTTCCCAGACTCACAAGCATAATAGCGCGCTCGATGCCTTTTTGGAAACTGTGGGATGACTGAGGACGAGCATGTTACATCAATAAGGTTAAAACGCTTAACCAGTTTGTGTAATAATAAGCAAGCTAACCAATTTCGGGATTTTTCAGCTGAAAACAAGCAACTGTTAAGTTCATCACACTTAAAAAATATTTCAAAAACTTTCATCTGTATTTTTTACTTCCAAGTGCTTCCAGATTTTGATAAGGCAACTTATATTTTGGACGACCCTATATTTAGGTCAAAGGGACTCAACAGGATTAAACACTGTTGAATACTACTTTATTGTACGTTGTTGAGCGAGGCGGCCAAACAAGTTAAACATTAATTGTTATTCACCCCTAAGGAGACATCATGTAAAAGGCATTTATCATGTTGAATTCACCAATGTTGGAAGGTGTTGAAAGGAACGTTTGGCTGAGGACTTAGTAGTTCAAGCAAACGAAAAATAACGATACTCGTCCCAGTTCTCTCACGTTTTTGCAACAGGCTTTTTAAAAAATGTGAAATCGCAAGATCCAAGATCCCTAGTAAGCCTCCGTCTCTGCATCGTATCGTGCTGTTTCCGAAGCGCAGCTTCACGCTACATTGCCTCTATCCAACCTGGTGTATAAAGGGGTACCGGCTCCTGGTACCGGCAAAAATCCTGGGAGTAAGCCTGCGACTGGACTAGCATTCCACACAGTGGGGAGTCCCGGGGGGGGGGGTGCTCCCTATAGTGGGCAATACGGTGAGGCTCCGCCCGAAAGGGGTGCTTTTTTCAAGCTCGCAGTATATCAAAGGGTAGGGAAAATTGCCATTTTAGTATACAAAAGGGTCACAAAATCAGTTGCAAAGTGGAAGAAATGATGGCTAAAGTGAAGTATATCAAAGGGTACCACATGTTGGCTGAAATGAATCAGAACGACTGAAAACCCGGGAAAAACGTGGCGATTATAGGAAATTCTATTGTTTTGGCTTATCTTTGAGGTATAAGAAAGGGGTGCAATTTTGCTCTAGGTATATGAAACGGGTACCATTTGGGTAAGGGTTTGAACGTCCGGGCGGAGCCTCCCCGTATAAGACTTTATTGGATAGCCCCCCCCCCCACCCATGGGGAGAGTAGTAATGCTTTTTGTAGCTTCATGCTTACGGCAACTGGATTTAGACACCCACCAGTATGAGTCACCCGGCATGTGATTTTCAATTGAACACTACTATTCTAGGTTAGCACATACCATACCAGTGGATAGTGTTTTTTGCGCTTTCTGATTGGCTACTCAAACTCGGGATAGTATCTGCTATTTACCTTCAGTGAATAATTGTTAATTATTTGGATGTAAACACGTCGTGTTGACGATAAACACTTTGAGGAACAACAAAAGAACGAGACGGTCTCTAAAAGGGGCATTTCTCGTTCAAACGAGAATTTAATATTAGAGAGTTAATTTGTAAGTAAAAAGGTAATTTCTAAAGATTTTAAAAGCTTTTATGATATAAAAGTTAAGTGTCCTTGAAGAGACGTTATATTTAAAAGCAATCGTCAACACTAAATCAAGCGAGGGCTTGTCTAATACACCTTCTGATTGCGGCCAGTTTTCTGGTCCGTTGTCACACCAGTGGCCTGGCTTCCAAACATTCCCTTATCATTTATAGCATATTTAGTTTTACGCATGTGAGGCCCAATTCAAACTTTCCATACTGACATTACTTTGCCTCCATAAAACTATTTACAACTCCTAAAAATAAAATAAATGACTTAAAACTATTTACAACTCTTCATATGTACATATATTCTGGATCCTTAAATAAGCCGCTGAGGCCGAAATTACAATAGTAAATACATTTTTGTATGCATATATATCTTATTATATATTGTATATATCTTATTAGATGTTTCGGTGTGAAGTATCGCCGTATATTTTTACGAGTTGTGCTGTATTTCGACGAGCCCGCAGGGCGAGTCAAAATACAAAAAGTGAGTACGAATATACGGCGATACTTCACACCGAAACATCTAATATTAAAGAGATTTATTATCCAACTTAACCTATTTCAACCTTTTTCAGTAACTTGAAAGAAAACTACAAGTGTAACAGGATGAGCGCGCGCACGGTATCGTTCAATATCGTGGGATAGTTGTACTCGCTTCGCGCGCTTTTTGTACAATAACTAACACACTCCAACGCAGACTTCCCTAGCGCTCGTCACGTTATGGAGGGGAGGAATACGTGACGAGGAGAATGTCTGTGTTGGAGACTGCGAGCTTGCCCAATCCGACTAAGACGTCAGCAAGTTGGAAACACAACATAAAAACCCAGACAGTGATTGGTTATCTCATCATTTAGACATGTCAGCTAAACTTAGTTTAGTTCTTGAAGATGTACCTTGTACACTTGTGTGAAATAAACTGCTAATGTTATTAATATAAACATTATCAAAATAAAAGTCACTAATATCGAAAAATATGCTGGCAGTTTACTTCTACTAGTCCACATGTTAAGCACCAGTAGGTCCTTTTCACTGCACTTTCCTTGAGTAACCCAGAAATCTGTAAGATTTTTTATGCCTTTTGGAGACTCCGAAGTTAAAACTTCACAGAATGAGCAGAAATCCCGCAAAAAAATTGGCCGATAGTTCTGCCTCCACTTGAAATATTCATTGTACGCAGTGTTGTTCTTGTCGAGATAGTGGAGATAATCAGAAAGTTTTTTCACTGTCTTGAAATCCAATACGTTGATGTACGAACCAGGAATAGCTAGTTTGGTGTAGTTTGCGCCTCCCATTACGACTGGTACGACGTTTTCTTCTCCTGTGCGAGGAAAAGTGAGATAAAACGAACTGAACGCAATGAAAAGAAAATGTCATATCCCCACGCCTCAGTGTATTGGTGATTTTGAACACCAGGAGCCGTTAACCTGAAAGTGCTTTATTTGCGATACGCCAATGAGTAAGCTGATAACAGTGAGTCCTGGTATAAGTAGATAGAGTTGATAGGCTAAATACCCGAAGGCTGTGAAGCAAAATAAACCGAAAATAAACATGAAAGGCTTCAGTGTTGTACGACACCAGATTGATGTCCTTAAGAGGGACACCAACATGGCAGCCGGAAATCAATGAAAACATCTGGAACTCACTTTTGCTAGGAGAGCGATTACTTGGCCCTCTTGTACAAGTATACATAAACATATTGATAAACACCTCTCCTAATAATTGAACTGTTCAAACTGCCAAAAATCATAAGACCTTTTTTCAAACGAGGCAACTTTGTCACAGGGCCATCTTGATCCAACGCCAGGGCGGCAGCTTTGAAAATTCAAGATGCTACAAAGGATTATATCGAGCTGGAAACTTGTCAGACGATATATTTTTAGATGTTCCTGCACCTGGTGACGATAAAAATTTAGCAGGTCTAGCGAGTTTTGATTTTAGAATGTTATGACGTCATGTGCACGTGCCGTCAGCGTGACCATTTCTGGAAACTTTCCTCCTACATGTGCGCCATTTCTGTTGACGACGGACCCCCCCCCCCACCCCAAAAAAAAAAAAAAGAAAAAAAAAAGAGAAACCCGGAATTGTTTAACATTGTGGCACTCTGGGCCCTGCAATTTTGAAAAGAAAGTGGTGGTTTTGGGGGTGCGGGGGGTGAACTTCCCTTAAATCCAAAACTGCATGAAAGGTACTACATGAGTGATTTGTCCTTGTGTTAAGAGTTTTGATTTAATTTGAGATTTAGGTAACCCCCAGGGTGGGGAAAACGTTTTCACTCATTTCCAGTTTTTGACCTACTTTAGTAAGTTAAGGCCAGTCATTCAATGCACTTTTGACTGTGTAGTGAGTTAAAAGGACCTTGATTGTCAGCTCAATAGGGTTGTTAATCACACCATAGACTGCGAGTAGTCTCTAATCGCCAAAATTAGAGACTACTCGCAGTCTTATCACACCAGATCAAATTGAGTGATATTTCTAGCTCTAGAGTGTAAATTTCAAGACTGAAAATGCAAAATAAAGAACAATAGACTAGTATATTATTAAAGTGAATATCCTTCCAAGAGGTAATATTTGGCTAAAGGATGACCCTAGAGCTGAAACAATAGAGGTGCGTGATATAGGAAGCCAATAAAATTACAGGTTCCGAAGAGGTGCGTGGCTTATGTAGAGCTGATATTGTCTCCATCTCAATGGATTCTTACGACAGTTGCCGAAGCGGAACATTCTCGATTTTTGCATATTGCACTTCATTCGAGTTTCAAGAGACACTCGTTTCGAGAAAACAATTAACATATCGGAAAAAGAACAATGATTGCTTTAAATGCAGGCTTAAGTAAACGAAAAACGGATGAAAGCATGGTTTTGCAAGAATCACATGTTTATCATTGCATGAAATCAACTTTTGACACTTTTGGGACGAACGTGTTTGCTCGCATGTTCGATGGTGAGATCTGTCGATGGTTACATAAACAACTCTGGCATGTGTGAATTTTTTGTCAGCGTTTATGTGCTTTAAAGCGGTGATTGAAACGGCAAAATAGTCTGTCTTTAAAGACGAAATTGTCAATCAAAGTTCTCATGATGCGCCGAGTATTACTGAGTTATTTCTCTGTAAGCAAAAGTTCAGAAAGTTTTGTTTTAAAGCACTCGCCCGTGAGTGCGAGTTGACATTTTCAATTGTCTTTTAAGCCATCACTCCAAACATAAAAAAGTGATGTCTTCGGTTCAACGAAGCTTAAAGTGGTAATTGAAAAGGTAAAATACTCTTTCCTTAAAGGCGAAATTTTTAAATCAAAGTTTTCATGATGCACCAAGGATTATTGAGTAATTTCTCTGCAAGCAAAAGTTTTGTTTTAAAGCACTCGCCGGCGAGTGTGAATTGACAACATTTTCAATAGGCTTCTTTCGATATATTAAAATTCAGCTTGGTAGCGAGGCCTAGAGGACACAAACAAAAGAGATGAATAAACATGCTTGTAAAATTTCTTTTATTTGTGTCCTCTAGGCCTCGTTACCAAGCTGAATTTTAATATATCGAAAGAAGCCTATTGTCTTTTGACCCACCACGCAAACACAAAAAAGTGATATCCTCGGTTCTACGCAGCATAAAGTGGTGATTAAAACAGCAAAACACACTGTCCTTAAAGGGAAAATTTTTCATGATGCGCCTGGTGTTTAATACTGAGTTATTTTTCTGTGTTTTAAGCCACGCTCCAGTGAGAGTGAATAACAACATGCCTCAATGCCACAATGCTGCTATAACCTGAATAGGAAGGTTAAAAATGCAAACAGACTCCAACCAAGTTAAAAGATCCCCTACCAAAGTGAGGCAAAATGGCTTAGGTAGTCCTGAAGCATTTGTGTAGACCTAAGCTGAGCTGCACAACTGAGGTTGATTTAAGGTAACTGGGCCACCGTTAGGGTTGGAGGCCAAACTTTGCCAGCACTTGATCGCCATTTGGGCGAGTGACTTTAAGACGGTCACCAAAAAATTCACAATTTGTACTCGCCTGGGAAGATTTCACACTTGCTTACCGTGTAGGAAAGTAGGCGAGTGCTAATTTCCATCCCTACTAAAATGGTAATTATGGTGACCAAGTTCACTTATATCAAATGAAGTGTTTCTCTCCGCCCCACCAATGAAGCAACACAGTTTCTATAGAAAACAATCCATTTGCACAACACATGCGACCTACCTAGATGCCTCCAGTACTTTTCAGTCATGTAATCCTCGCACAATCCATTTTCAAAAGCGAGAAAGAATTTGTACTGTTTGATAATACTTCTGCAAGTCTCACCTCGTGCGCAGGACCTTGATTTACCAAATTGTCTCGAACAAGATCCAAACACATCAACAGTGACGTATTTCTGTAATTCCCGAACGAAAGATTTTCTAAGCTGAGGTTTACAGTTGCTAACAGTCCAAGCAACGAGCTTGTCTTTTCCAGATGAGAAATCTTGCTGTGAAAGATCAACGAATGGAATCTCCTCATAGGTCCCATAAGGCACCCAGAAATCGGAATCAAGTCTGTATGTGAAAGTCAAATCGAACATACCGTCGAAAAGTCTTGCATCGCGAGACGATAGTGGACTCTCCATACTATAATAAATCCACAATTGCGAAGAAGGCTTAAGTTTCCTAAGAGACTTCAAATAACGCAAACTTGGTAGGTTACTAGCGACGTGCACCAAGACAAAGTCACTTTCATAAAATCGCCGTTTATCGTAGGTTACCTCAAACATTTCTTTCTTGCACGGTTTTGTCCGTGTCCTCGGTACTGAACAATCTTCGTCAACCGAAATCCACTCCTTGTAGCCGAAGAATTCATTATATACCAATAGTAGAATCGTTTGTCGATTTCTTGTTGTGTTCGCGGACGTCATTAGCTCCTTTGATGGCAGTGTTGGATCATCTGAAGTCTGTAATAATCGGCTGATAATCGAATTTCGACCCTTGGACAGAACGTAGACTATAATTGCGATTGAAAACAGCAGGCAAAGGATTTTAAATATTTTTTCCTTTTTGGTACCATTTTATGCTTCGCAGCAGTTTTTTTTCGAGGAAGCAATTCACTTTGTGAGGCAGTGCGTATCTACTTCGAAGAGTCGGCGGCCATTTTGAATCGCGACGCACTCTTAGTCCGGCAGATTGGTGCAAAAATATGACGGAATTGTGGGATTTATGGTAAAAGCACCAAATTTGGCACATAGATAGAGACATACCTACTAAACAATATTAGCTATGGACCCACCTGGCAAAGCATCCCATAATTGCAGTTTCAACGGGGTTAAGGTGGCTCACTGAAATTCTAGCATGGAATCGAGGCTGGGATTCTGTTTCTCGTGTAGCAGCCACAGTCCTGCATCAAAAGAGCCACAGTCCTCCAATAGTGGAGAATTGCTTAATATATTTGCTTTTCTTTGATCGTGGAGTCGTTTCAGTTGATCACGTGACACGTCACGTCATTGCAAGTACAGTATCGTGACATAACTAATAAGAATTTGAGACGGCGATACTCCGCTGATATTGATGGATGGTTATTTCAGAATAGACAAGGAAACGATGACCAATACAATGATAATATTTTCTTTCAGCGTCGTCAATATAGGGCTGTAACGCTGCGATTGAAGCAATTAACATAATGAAAAATAGGCTGTTGATAAAAATAGAAATCGTACCGGCTATTCACGGGTTGTTAAACGTGAACATCTTTAGTCAAAACGATATTTCCTTTGGCTGCCTGTTTTTTCTTTTTTATTCGTACTTCTTTTTAAATCCTTTTCTTCTCGAGCAAAACAAATTGAGGCAGCTATTAAATGGGTTTTTTTCCGAAAGCAGAGTGAGATGAAAGAAAATAAAGATCCATATTTCACCTTTTCCACCGAATTGGTTCAAAGCCACAATTTATACGATTCATATATCTCTAACTGTGTAACCGAAAATGCAATAAAGTTCATCTATCACAAATTTTAAACTCTTTTTTCTGTGCCTGAGGAAACCAACAAAGTGTCGTAATTGGCCAGGTTACTATTCCCACAAACGTGTAGAGGCAGTTCGCAAAGATTTGGTTAGTCAATTGAACACATCGCTCAGTTAGTTTTCGAATATATTATCGGTAATCGCTCTCATTACTTCGATGGAGTACCAAAACGTTTTTTAAGATTTGAATTCACGAAGTTTGTTTGAATTATTGCCATGTTTAGTGAAAACAAAGACTAAGATTATGAATGTATGAAAATCGCGCCAGCGCGGGATAATCTTCGGCTATCCCTGGCAGCAATTTTACATCTCGCTAAGTTTTAAACGAAGTACTCTGTTTGCTTTCTGGACATGAAAACTGCAATTTGATAGGGGGAAAGTTAGAAGCTAAATCAAGGGCAGGTTCCAGTTCTCGCCTGCGATCAGCCACTTTATGCCATTGCCAAGAAGATTCAATGGAACTTTCCGACAGTGTATGGTGAGAAAAAGCTGGTGGTAATGTTCGGTGGATTTCATACTGAGCTTGCGGCTCTCAAGGCACTAGGAAGCTGGATAGAGGATAGCGGTTGGACCACCGTTTTAGTGCAAGCTGGCGTGACAACTCCAGGTACCGCTGATTCTTTTCTCAAAGCTTGGCACGTTTCACGCACCCGCCACGCACATCAAGTTACTGCTGCTGCTCTGTATATCCTTATGGATAAGGTATACAAGACCTATCGGGAGGGTGTTGATGAAGGAGAAGAGCCCAAGTCATTCAGCGACTGGCGTAAGCAAACAGAGCTAGAAAGTCCACAATTTCATTACTGGTCGCTTACGCTTCACTTCCAGCTCATCATTCTTATATTCGTCCGGTCTTTGAGGTAAGGGAACTTTCAACTTTACAACAGGGCTTCTGAAATTTCGCGCGGTCGCGGAGCCGCGAAATTCAAGTATATCCGCGAAATCCCGCGAAATTGACAAAAACACGTGAAATACCGCGAAATTCGCTAGAAATTCTACCAAACACATGTCGGTACAACATATTTGAAACTTATCTTGGCTATTGGAGCTGTTTACTTGCCGTAAACTTGCAAATTTATCTTGAAATTTCGTCACTGCCACGAGTAAACATCGTACCAAAACTACCAGGCGTTCTTAGATTAATGTTGCGAAAACCTGGGGACTGGTAAAATAAAAGAGAAGACTTTTCGTTGACACTATACGGAGTGTGAAAGGAAACTGCTGTCTGTAGTAATGCAGGCACACGTTTAATCGTACACGAATGAAGACACAAGAATGTTTTGACTTCACAGATGGATTTAAACCTTTGATCTAGAACAATCTTGCCTTGTAAACTTCAAAGCAACACAAGAGAGCGATGAGGGGAAAGTAGTTTATTGCGTTGCTGTTTTCGGCTCTAAATTGCAGCTGAAAAAGGAGGTTAACCGGCCAAGCGTTTCGGTAAAGCTTTATATGTTTTTCTTGTCACTCGAAACAAGTACAGTTGCCTTCAGAACTGTGTTGGATGAACTTTTGTGTTTCTTTCTTACCCTGAATTTGACATCCTTCCAATATTTTTGTCAGGAATCTTTCTTTTTTGCTTTCTTGTTTGCTTTTCAACGAAAATTTATCCCGAAAATTCCCGCGAAAATCCCGCGAAATCGGCCGTTTTCTCCGCGAATTTGTCTCTTCAAATCCCGTGAAATTTCACTTTTTTCCCCGCGAATTATCAGAAGCCCTGTTACAAGGATGCCTGCAAATCACTAGCGCCGTGGTTTTTTGCTTTAGACTGCACCCACTACGCGAGATGGCTGGCAGTTCATATTCGCGATATGGAATGTCTTGAAACAGAAATTTCAGCAATAGCTGCAAAGTTCAAGAACGGTAATTTTCTAGTGAATAAAACCAACCGTGCATTTTCCTCGCTTCCCATTGATCAAGCGCATGAGCAAAATAACAAGATCGTCAAAGATGACGGAGGAGCTATTGGCTTAACAGAGAGTTCAACTCAATTATTGCGCTGGATGGTATCTGGACCAGAAATGTCAAGAATAATCAACGATTTCGAGTTGTCCCAGGAATTGGTCAGGAATATAGCGAAACAAGGAGAGCAAGAAGATTTACGCTACCACGAGCAAATGAAAGGGGTCCAAAACACTTTCTGGAATCAAGTGAACGCAGTTTGTTGCACCATTGAAGAAATGGGCAACCCCTTCGCAGACCAAACTGGAGATTTGGTTGTGCTAGACACCCGTGACATTGTGGATTCCAAGGTTATTGAAACGGTCAGAACTGTAGAGCAACTAGGCAAGGATCAGTATCAGCAGTTTGCTACCAAAAGGCTGCAGGAGAGAACAACACCACAGACTGTTTGATACAATCCAGAAAAACAAGTTGCCACTATTCAGCAGTCCTCCCGCTATAAAAGAGAAGTCTAGCGATAAACTCAAGATAGCATCACTAAAAAGCAACTGCTCTCTGTTTTCACGTCTTTACGTTTCATGTCAGGTCAGGGATGGTGATTTGGAAGGATTCTTTGGTCACGAGAACCAGAGTTTTCCCCCTTCGTTATCTCAGTATGGGAAGCTCAGATCTGGTACCAAATCGGATTTGTTATCGTGTCTCGAGAAAAATGGACCAGCGCAAGCACAAAGGCCATCTTTTGAAGCTCTGCTACTAGATGGTGCAGCCATCGTTAACATGCTTAAGCCTGGAGCCTCCAAGACATTTCAAGAGTACAGCGAGACCGTCTTCCTTCCATACGTAACAAACCAGTTAAGGAATATCGAGAGGGCGGATGTGGTATGGGACAGATATCTCCCGGGCAGTCTTAAAGATTCTGCACGAAGCAAGAGAGGAAAGGGTATCCGTAGACGCGTCAGACTGGACACCAGGATCCCAGGAAATTGGACAGCCTTCTTGAGGGTTGATGAGAACAAAGAGGAACTTTTCCTTTACCTGGCCGAGCAGCTTACCACAATTGGAACTGACCATGGAGAAGTAGTATCTACTAAACACGAGTCAGTAGTCTTTAACAATGACAGAACTGACGCCGCAGATCTATTACCTTGCACGCACGAAGAAGCCAATACGAGGCTCCTACTACATGCCGCTGACGCTGCTAAGAGCTTTCCAAGCTCTCAGCAATGCTCCAACGGTGGATGTTGTGGATGAGGTGATGCCTATTCTTAAGCAATACGTCACCATCATGTATGATCGTACCAGCACTTGCATGAAAGTATATGATGCGCAGAGGGACCTATTTACACGTAAAGGGAGAGATATTGGAGCCATTCCTCCCACCTCAGATGCCCTACGTCAACATGCAAAGAGGTCCACGTACCAGGCTGGCCACTGCTGGGGCAATTGGGTGAAAGTTGCTAATGATATGTGGGCGCCCTTGTGGATGACAATTCCCCAGGCATCACAGAGCTGTCAGGAGCTATTGAAATGTGGTTGCAAGAGTGAAAGAGGTTGTGCAGGACGATGCAAATGCATCAAAGCCGAACTACCGTGCACAGCACTGTGCAATTGCGCTGGGCTGTGCGACCGAGAATGAACAACAGAATGCCGGATGCAAATGGACAAATCTGCGTATCGCTTGCATTATTAACAACATTCCTATGAATTTGTGTTTAGCTTGTTTCTTGTTAAGTTGGTTTGACGTTTTTAGGGCTTAATTTTTAAAGGTTTTACTGTTTCGTGGTTTCTATGTATGAACTTGAGAATAATTGAGATAACAATTAAGAGAGCCGGGATAAGATTATTATGCCCAAAGCTAGGCATAAAAAGCGTATTTAATCACGTGGTTGGTCACGTGATCACACTAGACAATCAATAATATCTAAGAGTGCATTTTGTAATTATGTTTTGGTTAAACTTTTTCATTTCTTACGAAACATTGTCTCACTCTGCTGAAAATACATAATTCACCCAGCCTCGTTTCCATGTTAGAAGTCCAGTGAGCCACCTTAACCTGGAATGGGATGGATTCCAAAGGGGTTCATAGCATTTTCGTAGTTTCTATGTATGAACTTGACCAAATAACTAAGATGCAAATTGAGAGAGTCAGGGTAAGATTACAATGTCCAATGCATGGTATTAAAAAGCATATTTGGTCACGTGGTTAGTCACGTGATCATACAAGAAGGCCAATTATGTCTAAGAATACATTTCGTAATTCATATTTTGGTTTATTTTGTTAATTTCGTTCGATATATTGTCTCACTTTGATGAAAATAAAGAAATAATTCACCCGGCCTCGTTTCCATGTAAGAAGTGTAGTGTGCCACCTTAAACCCATTATAATTACAATTGTGTAGATCCCAGGTGGGTCCATAGCTAATATTGTTTAGTAGGTAATTCTCTATCTCTGTGCAAAATTTGGTGCTTTTACCATAAATTCCACAATTCTTGCACCAATCTGCCGGACTATCTGGGGCAAAGACTGTGGAAAAACTAGAACAACAGACTACGGACAACGGATTACTACATGAGGTCTGCGGGCTGGACAGCACAACATTTTTTTTTCGCGAGCATTGAAGCGAAAATGGGAAAAAATGAACATTACGCCTTTTTTATATAAGATTTTTATTTCTGTTTACAGGGAAGCTTTTTAAAAAGGGTTAACCTCGTGTTTTTCCTTTTCAAGATGTATTTTACAAAGTTTTTTTTTGAATTGATTCTTCAATAAACGTTATGTCATGTTACGTTATGTTATGTTACGTTAAGAAATTCGTGACTATATTTCAGGAAGGCGAAATGTTATGTCAGCGGTGGGTGAGGAAGGCAACTGAAGTAGGAGTAAGCGACACATGTAACGTAGCATCAAAATTGTACTTAAATCATTCAAGGAACGCAGCAAAAATTTCCGTAGTTTGGACAGGCTACTTAAAGTCGCACTTAAAATAAAATCACGTAAAATCACGTAAAATCACGTGAAATCACACCCCTTCAGATATATTTAGCTTCATGTGCATGGTAATATTGCACGGCGCATTTTTGTAAGAAAAAATCTCATGGTTATATAAAACTTGTCTTTATCTGCAACTGGCACACATTATTATTATTATTATTATCATTATTATTTGAGAATAAAAATGAGCGAAAAACACAACGTTCCGATGTCTCCATGACATCATTTTCAAGTGAGAAAATAAAATTCGATTATTATTATTATTATTAATAATGGTAATAGGACTAAGTGGAGTCCAATCATATGAGTGATTAACGAAATCGGACGACCGCGTAGCGGGAGTCCGATTTGTTTAATCACTCGTATGATTACAGACCGAATTGGACGACACGAAGTCCTGTTACCAATTAATCATACCTATAACAAAATTAGAGAAAGAAAAAGGAGAAAACGTACTGGAGAAGGAATTGACAACAGTTTCACGATACGTAAAAAGAACTTATTCAAGTGTAACTGATCCATTAGAGCGCGCGCTTGGACGCGTACTGTCCAATTACTTAGGCATGACGTGTACACTGTCCAATTACACTGTCCTAACTGTCCTATTAATGCTCAAATCATGGCTGGTGATAGCCAATCAGATTCGAGAATTTTGTTATAGTTATTATTATTATTATTATTATTATTATTATTATTACAAGTGAGACCGGAAAACAATATTATAATTATTAGTTAATCATTAGTAATACACCTCTCATCAAATTAGAACCAGTGTTTCATAAATTTTAAATAAGCCTCTGTTGTAGGTAAGATAAACTTAAATATCTAAGCAATTTAAATGCTTTATTCAATAAGTGATTTGAAACCGGGATACTATAGTGCAATACGTTTTCTACAGTGTAAGACGCTCTCATACTCATATTTTTCTCCTTATATGGTAAAATGACGCTATAGTTGAATGGTGATGATGATGATGATGATGATGATGATGTACCTTATTTACTTGTATTAATTCCCCGGGATGTTTAATTAATAGTAGAAAGTAGTGAACCCTACAACATCCCAGGGCATTGCTTTCTTTCTTGACTGTCCAATAGTGGTAGTTACTCAGAAGGAGTAGCTTACTGGAGTTAATATGAAATATAATTTAAATTACTGTAAAAGCTCTAATAGTCCTGCTCTCTAATACGCCTTCTTACCTACTACTTGCTAATTACAAATAAATTATTTGCTTACAATGATGTCATGACATTGGGGCTTGAAAATTATTTTATGTTTCGACTGATGCCGGGTATTATTTTACTGCCAGAGGACGATTCGAAGAAGTGCAGCATTATGCATGTAATTGCTTACATGTAATTCAGGTGAATCAATTCATTCATCTATTTTAAGTACCAATCAGTCAATCAATCAACCACTCAACCAACTGGCTGATAAATCAGTCAATCAGCCAATTAAAAATCAATCAATCAATCAATCAATCAATCAATCAATCAATCAATCAATCAATCAATCAATCAATCAGTCAATCAATAAATCAATCAATCTGTGACCTCAGTGTTGCCAATGCGAATAACAAATGGTCCAGTAATGACTAGTGACTTTATTTGATGCACAGTTTATGACTCACTCTCTTACTACCCCAGACCGTGATGGCAGTAGATCTCGAGACTTTAGTTCTTTTTGGCTTGATAATTTGTCACCAATAAGCATTGTTACTAATTGCCATAATCTGGTACCAAAGAAAAACAAAAGGAATAGCCTCTTCCTAAATCATTTCAGAATAGTCTGAAACCTAACAGGCAATGAACTGACAAAAAGGGATCAGACTGTGGTGAATCAGTCAATCGATATAGTTTTCCCCATAAAGAGAATTCAATCAAATGGGTCTGACTCTTCATTCCTGGGATAGTAGTGCGGGGGCAGGGGGGGGGGGATAGTCCCCCCAAAAAAGATATGGGGCAGGGTGTGCTCATCAAATAATTTATTTTGAAGTAGACCCCTAAAAGGTGTACTCCAGGATTCATTCCATTTTCATACATCATGCACTTAGTAGTACTGAGGGGTCAGTCAAACTAATCAATGACATCAAAATGTTAAGCAGAAAAAGACAAAAAAATATATAACCTTATTTCAAAACTGCTCTTCAAATTTTTTATTTGAATTGATAGTGTGTCTGGGAATATAACTAAAAGTACAAATTTCTTAACCAAACCCTTATAATAAACTGCCATATTTTCCTGACACCAGGTTGATGGAATAAAAACCTGTAAGAAAAACAAAGCAGATTTTAATTATCGCAATTACCAATAGTAGGACAGTCAGTGTGCATGCGCCAGAGAAAAATGAGAGACTGCTCGTACACTGTAGTCTATGAGAATGGTACCAACTTGGGCCGGTACGACTTCAGATCGACTCCAAATGCTTACCTCTGTTTACACGAAACATACGAAACATGAAGCTAGTATAAAATAATTATCATCTTAGGCTGTGTTTACACGAGTGATTTCATCCCGAGATGAAATCACTGAAGACCGGGATGAAATCGTCCCAGGGTGGACACATTTCAGCTCCAAATCATGTAAACATTTACAGGTAAATAACCAGACACCGCGATGAAAGTCATCCTGGGATAAAGTCACTCATGTAAACAGGGCCTTAGGCTGGTTTAACTCATCACTGCTGCTGAACCAATATGAATGACTCAGAACGGTTTGAAATCAGACTGGGGATCCACCTAAGCATGAACAGGGTTCCAATTGGTCTGAGATATTTGTTTTGGGTATGCACGTTTAATAAGTGGCGTTGGAGCATTCCAAGCTGTTGGATAATAGATAAACTGGATTTTTAAGGATGGGATGGTTGTGGACCATATTAACACAAACAGAGTTTAGATTGGTCTCACATAAACGTAAACACTTCATGCCAGTCTGACTTTCAGACCGGTCTCATGTAAACAAAATCATACCAGTCTGAGTTTGCACTGGTCTCGTGAAATCAGGGCATTACTGCCCCTGGGTCTCTGAGGATGTTGTTAGAGCTGCTCGACTTTAGGCTAACGGGGCGTTTACATAATACCAGCATGATTTTCATTCTGGTACAAGTTCCTCCCGATTTCCTCTTGTTTCTCTGTATTTGTTTAATGATTACAGCACAAAATCTCATAACTGTACAAGTCATACCTGTGTGAGCTTGCCCCAGTAGTGGTACTGGGTCACAATAATCACTGTGGTACGGAAACCCATACATGGTATAACTGTTTGATTTATTCTGCATTAAGTTTTAACCCTTTAACCATCAAGAATAAATCTTACATCACCGTGAAAAATGGATTTTGTAACTTAAGTGGGTATAAGGTTTTCATCACCTTAATGGAAGTCTTCATGGAACACTCATGTAAATGTTGTGATTTAATTTTATCCTTGGTTCAACTGTTATTTTCCTTTGTGAGTATTAGGATTGCCAAATTTTCTTTTCCCGAAAAGGCTGTTTTAGCCACCCAGTCTTCTATGTGTTTACACGACAATTTAAAACAGATCATGCTCAAATTCCACACTACAGAAATTTGTGCTTATTC
>OZ024889.1:40763798-40801798 GCA_964017195.1 Siderastrea radians | reverse complement strand
TCACACACTTAAAGGCAGATGGTTTAAATATCTGGTATATTTAAATGATTTTAAAACTGTTTAACTGTGCTTAATTATGTTTGACTGGGTTCAGAAATTGGAATCAAACACTGCTGTATGCATATTATTGGTTTAATTGTGTTCAACTACCGAACCCAAATTAAACCGATCATTGCATTTGACCCAGTTCATTTTACTGAACAGTAAGATAGTACCTAAGCTGGGATAATTATATGATTGATATCTTTCATGTGCATACCTTCACTGTAAGAAAAGCTGCATCACTGATCACTGCTGACATACACATGCCTAGTATAGATAAAAAAGTATCAGTGAAAACAACAACTTCAGGGCTAAAAATTGACAGTCTCCTGGTTACCAGTAGCAATTTAAAACTGACCAGGGCCACTAAAAGTTGAGGTTTGTTTTTATTGACATGTGACTCCAGTCTTACTTAGGGTTCTACAGTATGTGGTACTTTTTCCACATGATTATTGGCGAAATCCCTGGATAAAAGACTTACTTCTCACCCAGGTTGGGAGGGGTCTATTCAAGTAAATATGGTTTTAATTTTTTTTATTTAGACTAGAGGATTTTGAAAGCCACTTTATCTAAATGGCCTGGTCCACTATACTAAGCAAGCAAGTGAAAAGACCCTGGGGACGAGGTTGGAATTCAAGGATACTTGCCTGAGTTGCAATTCAATGATTCAAGCACTGAAGTTAATTTTACCCTGCAAATTATGGAATAACTTAATCAGTAAAAGTACAGAATGAGATGTACAAAAAAATTACATCCACCTGCTTTGAACTCGATTATCTTAAGCATATTTTCCCAAAAGTGATCAACACATAACTTTTAATAAACGATTTACATGTACCTAATTCGAAATTTAAATTTGTTGTTTGTCATCAAATCATGCCAGCTATAGCTTTGAACCTTACTTGATCTAAGAAACATTCGTGAGTCATTAGATGTATATAAATAATTTGCAAGCAGTGAAGAAAAGCCCAGCTAATAAACAAATGGAGTTGGAGATAAAATAAAGTATGTTATGTGTTATGTTATGTTGTTATGAGATGTTTACCACACGTAAGCTTAAATGATGCTACACAAAAGAATTTAAGCTTATCTGCCAGTATCAACATTAGGAGAATAGCCTGACCTTCTTGCTTTAAGCAATAGCTGTTTGAAACATTAATTTTAACAGCAACGCTGTAATTAAAGTTACTGAAAACATAAAGGATGCGTTGCTACACTTTAACTTGGCCAACAAATAACATACGATTCACAGACGAGTGTACAAAAACTACATCACTTCATATAACGTTTATTTTAAGACTTACGAAACTTAATAAACTTTAGTTACCAACCTAAGTGTCTATCTTTCGGCTTTTTGCTACCGGAACGAAAATGGCAAATTATTTAAGCACTGGACTATTTAAAACGATAAATATGAAACATTAAACTATAATGATCGATCGGTAAAGCCCTGCTAATATATTAAGCTGTTTACCGCAGACAATAAAAAGCTATAATTACACGTACCTGACATGAGCAATGCAGCGAAAAATGAAGTGCTGTCCTCTTCCCGAGAAACCATTAACAATTCTTTAGCAGAAATGGACCACAGAAAGCTAAAACACCCTTTCACCCCATTTTTCAGCTTTTGTCGCCAGCTATGGCGCCGCGCCTAAAAAGTGCACCAGTCTTTCTGAGCAATCCGTGACATTGGTGCCCAGTACTCCGCGTGCCTGCAAATTCACATCCCTAAAATCCCTAAGCTATATGAAAACCAGGAGCCATAATCGGGGACGGAGACCGTAAGCGCGGGGTCCACGCGGCCCCATCGAAAAAGACAAATGTGCTATTTTTAGAAAAAACTGCACCACCTTCAACGTCATAAACGCGCGTGGTTACACGCAAATTTGCGTACAACGAAGGCGTGCTGGATATGACCAAGATGGTTATAATTATTTGATATCCGGTATGCCCGAGTACACAGTTGTTTTTATTATTAAAAACGCAATCACTAATTGCTATAAAATCAAGAAAGAGAAAAAAAGAGAGAAAAACTCCGAGATAAAAGGGAACAAGAATCGATCGCGATCACATGACTGACCGAAAAAGGCGCCAAAACCTTGCGAAGTGTTGCAGCGTTTCTTTGCGGAGCTGAATGAATCAATGAAACTGCTCCGAAGTGAACGTACAAGCACAAGGTCTGGGAAAAATCTCCCAATTATGGGCTCTGAAATGTGGTACGTGTTTGATTTTTCCTGAAAATTGTTGTAATCATCATTCAAAGCGGATTGAAGCTGTACGATCTCACCGTTATGGCTGCGGGAGTTCAAATGAACGAGTTTGAAATCGCTCCGTTCGCACAACGCTGACAACGGAGCCATCATGTGTTTGTTTGATCGAACTGAAGACAGGATTAATAATTAAACTTGAACGATAATTACTATGCAGCTCACGGAAACAAGACTACGGAGGTGAGGAACATTAGAATTCACCTTCTTACTTTTTAAACGCAAACCACAAAACGCAGTTTTTCTTAGTTTAGAGCCCGCCGACGGAATGGTAAAAATAACACTCAAACAACTGTGAAAGCGATTCAACGTATTTTACATGGCATCCGACTTGTGTCTAAATGTCTGGAGCTGCTCAAGGGAACACAGATAGAGCCACAATGAGTACAGGTAAACCAGTGTCAATTTTGTGTGGTATAGCCAAAAAATGTCGCCTTTTCTGGTACTGGATTTGTTCAATGCTTGTCGTTCAGACTGTTGCATGATTTTTGTACTGACTCGCCATAAAAAGTGTGACAATTTTTATTAAATGCTTCTTTCCAATTTTACTGTGCTTTATTTTGTCTTGTCTCGATATTTCGGAGTCAAACCCTTCCGTATGAAACCTGCTGTTTGTGAAATTTTAAGAACAAGTGATTACTGGACGATGAAAGAAATTATAAACAAAGCGCTAAATGCTTAAAATTCTATTTCTACAGTTTCTTTTCGTCCTAAGAAATCAAGCACTCTGAAACAACTTAGATTTGTGTCTCAGTGACGATCAGTCGTAATTTCTTCTTAATTTTGCTCTGTCGTTGAAACCCTTGCCACATCCACTGCGCTATGTATCCCTTCTAGGTTCGTAAATTGCCCAGAAAGTAATATTAAGTACTAGGGCAGCATGGAGGTTCACTTCATCTTTCTCCTTCTCATTGACGGAAGTAGTTTTTTTTTCTCTTGGTGTTTTTCCAGTTCTCTATTTTGTCGACGATTGATAACGCACCACGAGAGCATTTGATTGAAAACAAGGCGCGCTTTTCACTATTCTTGGTCTTCATTTTAAACATTTCGGCCATTTCGGTAAAGGCGGGCATTATTTCAGAAAACATACGCTGAGAAATCTCGACAGACATTTTCTTTGCTGACTCGGTATTTGAATATATGTTACTATTTTTCTTGCAGTGAAAAAAGTGACAACGATTTATCAGTGCGTTACTTTTCTTCAGTACGTGCTTGGGAAATCATTTTACAGTCTTGGCGGCTGCCCTTCAATCTCTGTACGTCCTCAGAGGAAATATATGTTCGAGATGTATTTCCCTTTTTCTGCCTGATTCGCCTTCAACTGATTTTTTCGTAATTCGACGCCATTTTTGCCCGTAAAACGTTTCCTCCGTCTAACGGGGAAATCCTCGTCCGACATGTCCGACACATCTTCGCCACAGGATTTTCCTAAAATATTCTCACTGCCATCATCGGAATCACTTGTATAATCCTCACATCCAGAGTCACTATCCAGAAAGTTCTCCCCAAGGGCTTGCCTCAAATTAGGAAGTGACACTGATGACAGAAATTGAATTTATTCATCTCCAACAAAGGTAATTTCCGACGCCATTTTGTTTGTTTTTCTCTGCGCGGAGTCCTCGCAACACACACGCGCGTGTGCCACGCGCGATGGCGCAATTTTTTCTAAAAATAGCACATTTGTCTTTTTCGATGGGGCCAACGCCAATACTGAAAATGGTAGTTAGTTACGGTCTCCATCCCCGATTATTGCTCCTGATGAAAACGAATTTTTTAAAAAAAAACTGTTAACGTAGTTAGAAAGAGCATAGTTTGAAAAAAACTATTTAAAACTATTCAAAAGTTTAAGGTTCATTTTTCATCGTGCTTTTTTCAAAACGAAAAATAATAATGGACGTTTTTGAATAACTTGCAATTTTTTCTGCAATATTGCTGAGAGAAATTACGAATTTATTGAGCTTAAAGCAGTTTTAAAGTGATTTGAATTTTCTGTGCGCTCTGGTCACGTGACCAATGACGTCACAACAGTGAGCATATCATGGTCGTTACTTTCATGCAAAGTTCTATTAACCAGCCAAGCTTTGTTTCTCTCCGCCTTAAACTACCATAGCTACTGACTCCTTACCAGTCCCCTGGGAAATGCTCCTGTACAGAGCCACCTTAACTTTCAAATGCCAGATGTCAACTGGCAATTTCCATACAGGACTATCAGGGCACGTTATCTGCTTTTGAATTGATGGAGGCCTGTTCTTGCAGTGAGCGAAAACATATTTTTTGCCATAGTCACGTGAATAATGACGTCATCACCCTAACGTTAATACGAGGGATAACTTTCACGAAGTTGTAAATAACACATGGTACAGCATTCTCTTCGACCACAAATTAACTAAGTTATTTTGCATTGAAATTTTTCTGGTGCAAAGCATTCTGGGAAGGTTCTTATTATAATTATAATATTGTTTTTAATTATTAAATAAAATCACGCGATGTTATCAAACCAGTACGCTTTACAAAAATTTCTATCAGAGCTATTTTAATCACGTACTTAAAAGTACATGATTCTACGGGCAGAAGTAGTGTTAAATAATTAAATAAGTAATATTTCGGCATGAAGACAAGTTGTGAAATATGAGTCATGCTGTCTGACTGTTACCGTGGAATATTTTTTCAATACGTTTTTTACGTTGTAACGAATCTCTCGAAGTCGCCACAGTAAACAAGAGGTTTAACGAAGAGTTTAGAAAGACGAAGAAAGGAGTAATATAAAAGGCTAACAAAAATGATCCTTTGAAGTTATCAACGATCAACGGAAAGCTGGCGAATAAAGTTGGAAGATAGCAAACAGGGCGAAGAAAATAAACGTAGAACGCACGCAAAGCTGACTTCTCCAAAGCTTGGCCATTTTGCATCTGTATTTGATTGTGATGATGTCGCACAACCCTGAAGATTTGAAAATATGCAACAGTTATTACTAAGAGTCCCAAAGACTTAACAACTGCAGAAATCAAGTAGTTGTTGCGGCTTAAAATAGCCATTAGCTCTTTCACTCCTAAAGTGGCCAAAGCAAAAAATTCACCAAAAATTTCATATTTCGTTTCGTAAAATCCTAAGAAATAAGTAGTGTTATGCAAAAATTCTGCCAAAGAGGTTTCATTTGAATGGTAACACGATAGGATTTTGTCAACAGAAAAAAAGATAGAGTGACAAATCATCTCACCATAACTTAGTCTAGGAGTGAAACGGTTAATGCGCAGCTGGAAAGTCCACTTGTCGGCCATATAATTGCTACAGCAATATCAACGTGTTTTTCTGTGACAAGCGCTTGATATATGAGAGGTAGTATAACCGCAACAAATCTATCAAGGGCGATAGCAGCAATTGTAAAAAAGGATGCACCTGTCAAAATATACGACAAGAACATGTTTATTGTAATAACAGATGGACATATGAGTTGTAGCTTCCTCTCGTTGCCGTAACCAATATCACCGCGATGATAATGCCAAACGTTGGTTGAACATACAATCCAACAGCGAGGTCAGAAAAAGCAAGGCTAAGGAAGAACTTCTTTAAATTATCCGTTGTCGATGAAGATTTCAACAGGGCGCGAATGACAAGAAGAATTCCAGGAGTTGCCACGACAGAGAACACCAAATGCAAAACATAATGAACTAAAACGAAGTGTGTTTGAAACTGAAGGTTAACGGGAAATTCCTGTAGTTTGCTAGGGCAGAAAGAAGCAATCATCGTTAACCTAATAACGGTGAATAAAGCGCTGGCCTTTTGCTTGACGTTTTAACACCAGTATGAATCGACGCAATGTTATAGAGGTTTGAAGTTAGGTAAAATGCGTTGATTTAGTCAATCCCGAAAAGTCAATGGTGATACTTAAGAATCTTCTTTTTATTTCCACCTGGTTCTTGTTCTGTATAACGGTCACTCAAGATACGAGCGCAAGTGGTGCAAATTTTTGAAGTTGGTGATTTATCGTACCTTTGACGCGTTTGCTGCCCGGGTTTGCTGCCATTCCCCACCCATTTCTAAACAGCTGTCTTATCAATGCTCTTAGAAATATGGGGAAAAAAGCCGTCAAATATGTTATTATGAAAGTGGACTATAGTGATTTAACCTTTGATCTCTAAAAGCAGGTGCAAAAGAGGAGTTAAGGCTCTTTTGGTTGATTAACCTCGTGTATGGGAAGTTTTTATATCACATCAAGGTCATGTAATGCTGGTGTTAATGGTCAGAACCGGCCGGCTTTGTTGATGCATTTGATATTCGGCATGGAATAACAGTTCTTTTAATGTGCACTGATTTGGGGATTTCAATAGTCAACTAAAAAAATTAGCCGAAATGACAACTGAACGTCCAAAGAAAATGATTTTTATATGTATTCAATAAATCATTTCAATTCGGCCCAATGTGTTTTGTTAGGGGCGAAAAAGGACAACAACATAGCTGTGACAGATAACAGCAACAAAGATCGCTGACAACAACAAAGATAACCAATTTTGTTCCGCCAAGATACAAGAACTAATTCATGCAGAGATCGCTAGAGGAAAGGAACTGAAAGTAAATGTAGTGGAATAAACCTTTTTAGAAATGTTCTTTCAAAGGGTTACAAATGCAAGTTACAAGTGGAGGGTTACTACTGTCATTTACAATTGTTGAGCTTGCTTAGAGCTCGCTAAATGTGTTTTCTATGCCCAAATGTCTGTAGTAAGATTTGGTTTAATTAACGCTACTCCTCAAAGAAAGAGATCACACGTAAACACTGCTTAACTAGGTTACTTTTAAGTAAATGTGTTGTTCTGAATCTATTTTAGCAAACAAATATCTTTTTTGAGAAAGATGTTATTCAGTCAGTGCCACAGGCGACTCGGAAAAAACTCCGAGTTCTCCCAACAGGAGTCGAACCTATGGCCTTCTGGTTACTCGGTCCAGATGCTCTACCACTGAGCTACAGGAGACTTGTCGAAGCTAAGGCCATTAAACTAGGTTCATGTGACAAACATCCTGCATACTGCCAGGACTGAAATGTCGAGAGGTGGCATATTCGCAATGATATAAATGTGATGGTGAATTTTAAGCTTGGTGAATATATGAGAAAGATATTAATGATTCTCAAAATGACTACTGCAGGGACTGATCAAACAACGTGAAAAGAAGTGTGTTACATATTTCGACTGGCCAATACCAGTCTTCATCAGGTTTATTAAGGCAAATCACGAATTTACAGAAATATATATGTAGTAAAACAATGAGCGGAAGTTACATATATGACGTGGTATGGTGTGGCTTAGAAATGATAGAAAATAATTTTTTTTTCACTATATATATAGTTACAAATTACAGTTCATAACCTTTATTACAACAACAACAACAACAAATCCTTTATTTAGACACGATGGGGGTAAAAAAGCTACATAGCTTGTGGGGTCATGTGTAAACAAAACATTAATACTAGTAGATAAAAACATTAAACTATATTGAGGTAAAAAAACGCTAAACTAATCGCTAAAAATAGATAAATTGCTAAAATTGTAACAACGATAAAAAGATAAAAAGCGCTAAGAACTCTTACAATAGAGGTTGTTAAAATCGGTATTTTTAATTATGTTCGACGTGTTCATCATTTTCATAAAACTCCTGAGGGATATTGCTTCGTGACACTCTCGCGGTAAAAGGTTCCAGAGCACTGCCCCTCTGCAAGATGTTGAAAGTTTCATGGAATTGGTATTAAATGATGGGAGAATTAATAAATGTTTTTTTCTAAAATTGTACGAGTGTTGAAACTTGGTTACAAGTCGAGCCATGCAGGAGGGGGAGTCATTATGGTAGATCTTATAGATAAGTTTCAGAATCGAAAGTTTGTACGTATTTCTTAAAGTGTCCCACTTTGCGCGGTCAAGGACTTCAGTAGATGGCATGTCTTTTGGTAGGTCAAAAATGATCCTTGCTGCTCTGCAATGTAACCCTTTAAGTGCGTAGAGGCTCAAGCGTCTTAGCCTTGTGAATAATGTGACACTCACGGTGCCTTCCTGAAAGAAGTTTTTCAATAGGAATAAGTAGCATGTGGGTGTCGGAGTGGTTATTGCTGAGAAAGTGTTCTGAAACCGCTGTATGGACATAATTAGAAGTAGGGTTGAGTACTGGTCGTCTATGTTCATTGAAACGGTCTTTGAGGCGACGTTTAGTTTCCCCAATGTGTTGTAAATTACATAGGCGACATTGAATCATGTAGATGACATTGAAAGTAGTACGAGGTATATGACATTTGATATGGTACCTGGAATGAAAAGTATATTGATTGCGGCCATGTTCAATGTAGGAACAAGTGATACAATTCCTGCTATTGCACCGAAAGGAATCGGGAATGGCCAGCGAGTTACTTGAATCAAGGGTTTCTGTTAACTGGGCTCTAACAAGAATGTCACTAATATTCTTACATCGGCGGTAAGCTACTAACGAAAGATTTTTAAAAACATTTCTACAACGATCTGATGAGTAGAGGACGTTAGAATGCGCGATGTTAGGCAATGCTGGATCATGTAATAACGAAGGGAATGGTTTCAGTCTGTGTCCTGGGTTTGTTTTTAAGTGCGTCAGTGCGAGGAACGTCAGAAACCCTCTGTATTTGGGTTTTGAGAAAGGTTTTGTCGTAGCCGCGCCTAACAAGATAATCTATAAGTTCATTAGTACGCATTATGTAATTGTCGTAGTTGGAGCAAATGCAGCGAAGGCGAAGTGCAAGACTGTAAGGAATAGAACGTTTAGTGTGTTGAGGATGACAAGAAGATATAGCAAATATTGGTGTTTGTCGGTAGGTTTAGTATAAAGGTCTGTTTCTATAAAGCCATCCTTGATAGAAACCATGACATCAAGGAATGGTATATGAGAAAGATGTTATTCAGTCAGTGACACAGGTGACATCTTTTTTTTTTATGCCAAACCAATCACTTTTGCAGAAGAATAAAATAATATAACTAATTCTATAACAAAAAAAAAAACAAAAACAAAAGAAAACAAACAAAAGAAAACAAAACAAACAAAAATAAGACAAAAAACAAAACAACAAACAAACAAACAAACAAAAAACTAAAAAACTGCGCACGAGAATGCATGTGAAATTATTAAAAACAAAAGGTAGTAAGGTGCCAAAAGGTTTTTTCAAAGACAAACATTTCGGGCTTAGCCCGTCATCAGTGGCATTGAAACGATTTTTTTAAAATTGCGCGACAACAACCGCTGCGTGAGAGAAAATATAACCGTTTGTTAAAATTTAACATACGATTTTTGTCAAACTTTCACAAGTTGTTATCTATCGAGCAATGTTTTAAAAATAAAATAAAAAGAATAGGTCGCCGTGTTCGTTTACGAGATATCATCGTCTCAAGTTACCTCATAATTCCTTGAAATTTCCGCTAACGAACAAATGTTTATTTGATCAGTTTACGTTACTTGCTGTGGGAAGAAGAAGCACAAGATGAAAGCAAATCTTGAAACAATGTACTAGATGTAAAATATCGATAGCAAGGAACAATTTACTAGACGTTTAATGGCAGATGCTCGAAGCATCAGACGCAATTGATTTAAAACCTTCCTTACGTGCGTGTTCTCGAGGTTGTGATTTCATCTCCGTGAGTGGCGCGTTTCTAGTAAGGAATTTTTTTTCGAACATGTGTTTTTTTTCTAACTCTTCGAAAAAAAGAAGGATGAATGGTAGGTCAAAAATATTTGGAAAAAAAGATAGGTCCCCATGCTTGTTTAAGAGTAAATAACTATTCTTTTCTCTGGTGAGCTTTGCCTCATAGGAAACCTATTACTCCCTGGACGTGCGCGCGCTGTGAGCGCGCGCTAATGACGCAGCAAATCGTGCGCAGTCAGGATGCGTAATGCAATACAGGGGAATGACCTTAAGATTAGCCATTCTCTCACGCATCGGTTGTTGTCACGCGCAATTTAAAAACCGTTTATATGCCACTGATGAAGGGCTAAACCCAAACTTTTTGGCACATTACTACCTTTTGTTTTTTAATGATTTCATCTGAAATAGTGCCACGCAGTACTTTGAACTTTTGTTCATCATTTAAATTTAACAAATAAAAAAGCCAAAACCGTGCTTTGTTCTGTGATAAAGCACGCAAGGAAGTGACGAGAGCACGAAAGAAGTGTAGGGTGAACACGAGCCGCAGGCGAGTGCTTCTCCTTACTTCTGGAGTGCTCTCGTCACTTCCTTGAGTGTTTTATCACAGAACAAAGCACGGTTTTGGCTTTTTATTTGTTTTATAATATAGCTTTGCTCACATTTGTAAAGAAACTGGCTTTTAATTGCAAGAAATCAAGTTTTTTCATAGCTTGCAAGCGCGCGCAAGAAAGGTTTTCAGCTTGCCAGCGCGCGCAGAATGGCGTCACGGGCTACTCCGTGCATCTGTACTCTGATAAAGCACGCTGTTTCAACCAATCAGAGCGCGCGTTATATCGAAGCTTTATTATAAATGTATTTTGTTTTCATCCAAGAACACTCTAAAACAATTTCAATTTATTGCATCCTCGAAACTTGTTTAAAAAAAACTGAAAATGCCTTTCCCTGATGCCTTTACTTCGGAGAATTAGAGGGCAATAGATGAACATCTGCATGAAAGCAAGCAGACTGTACCGGAATATCTCCTCTTTTCATACCTTAAGAAATATATTCTCCACCGTACTTGTCACAAGAGTACGAATCTCACGATATCGCCAACAGTAAACAGAGGGGTTCAACGATGAATTTAGGAAGACCAATAATAGAACAATAATAAGTGTACTGTCTGTCATTTAACTGCAAACACTGCGATAGTTCGTAATTCTGTAAAAATATTTTAAAAGCTTTGATTTCGTTATTTTACTCGCAAATGCATTCAGATTTGATAAGGCAACTAATATTTAGGTCACCATCTTACGCTTCATTCAAGCGGATTCAGCAACATTTAATATTGTTGAACGATTTTGAGGGAGGTGGCCAAACAAATCCAAACACCTGAGAATAAAAGAAACATTCAATCAAATCATCTAACAGGGTGGCCAAATGCGTTTAACATGTTGAATTGATTTGTGTTGGAAGGTGTCGAATGGAAATGTTAACACGTTTGGCCTGGGCCTCAGTTGTTCAACAAAACGAAAGATAAAGATACTCGTCTCAGACCTCTCACGTTTTTGCAGTGTGAACTTGACAGGATGCCTTAAAAGGTACCGTATTTGCACCGCGTCGTGCTGTTTCCGTCGATAAGAATCTTTACTCTACAAAATCTCTCTACTTTGGTGTCTAGAAGGGTACCGCCAAAAAAGCCAGAGGGTAACTGAACAATATTATCATCTGTTATTTAAATGCAAACACGTCGTGTTGACGATAAACAAATTGAGGGATAACAAGAGAATGACAACTTTGTTGTACGATTTTGAAGGAGGTGGCCAAACGAATCCTAACACCTGAGAACAAAAAAGAAAACATTCAATCAAATCATCTAACAGGGTGGCCAAACGCTTTCAACATATTGAATTCATTTGTGTTGGACGGTGTTGAATGGAACTGTTGAACGTGACATGATCTCTGACAAAGGCATGTTCCTTTAAAATAGAATTACTTGTTTAAGAATTTATTTGTAAATAAAAAATGAAGTTCTTGTTAGCTTATACAAGCTTCTATCATCTAAAAGTAAAAAGTCCATGTAGAGACTGAAAATTTCAAAACAACTGTTCGTCAATACTAAATCAAGCGAGGGGAAGTCTAATGCACCTTCAAATTGTGGCCAGTTTTCTACTCCCTTTTGACACAGGTGGCTTGGTTCTCTAAAGATCTCGCATTCTCTTAACTTATCTTTTCCATTATTTTCCAGTGTAAATAATTACTACTTCATTTGTACATATATTCTGGATGCCTAAAATAAGATAAGCCGTTGAGGTTTAGGTTACAATAATAAATACATTTTTGCATGTTTCCCTTCAGTTACTAGTTTTAGACTCCTTCAACTGTTTTAACGTTTACATTGTGTAAAAGTCTCTTACGTTTTAGATAGCTTCACGGGTACGATGGTTTTTTGTAAGTTTTTGTTCACGTTGATACCGTTTCTTTTGGCAACAGTATTTCATACTCACAGGGCTACTTCTTTTATGAAAATTGACTGCTTTTTTCGGTATAAAAATGGAAGAAAAATCAAGTAACACGTTATGAGATTTAGCGGGTCATACTAAGTAGCAGTTGAAATTCCAGAATTTTGCGCATGCCCAATCCGACAATGATTTCAGCCAGTTCGGAACAAAACAAGGAAACCCAGAAAGTGATTTGGTTATCTTATCATTTAGTCAAGTAATTAATAGGTCCTTTCCATTGCATTTTTCTTGTGGAGACTCCGAAACTCACAGGCCCACTTCTTTTTTGAAGAGGTGGCTGCTTGCTATCTTGTAAGCGTTCGGTATCACGATAAAAAATCTAAGTGAAACGATAATTAGCTAGTTACACCCAGTATGAGTTGATATTCCTGAGTGACGAGCTTGCCAACCTCCAATGCAGTCCTTCTAAGCGTTCGTCACGCAGTGGAGGGGAGGAATGCGTGACCCGCGAGGCCAAAGAATGTCTGCGTTGGAGACTGCCAGCTTGCCCAATTCGAACTACGATGTCAGCCAGTTAGAAACACGATATAAAAACGCCAAAAAGTGATTGGTTATCTCATCGTTTAGACATGAAGACGTACTTTGTACACTTGTGTGAAATAAACCGCTAATGTTATTAATATAAACGTTATCAAAATAAAAGTCGCTAATATCGAAAAATATGCTGGCAGTTTACTTCTGCGAGTCCACATGTTTAGCACCAACAGGTCTTTTTCACTGCATTTTCCTTGAGTGACCCAGAAATCTGTGAGACTTTTTATGCCTTTTGGAGACTCCGAAGTCAAGACTTCACAGAATGAGCAGAAATTTGGAAAATAAATTGGCCGAAAATTTTGCCTCCACTTGAAATATTCATTGTAAGCAGTGTTATTCTTGTCGAGATAGTGGAGATAATCAGAAAGATTTTTCACTGTCTTGAAATCCAATACGTTGATGTACGAACCAGGAATAGCAAGTTTGGTGTAGTTTGCGCCTCCCATTACTACTGGTACGACGTTTTCTTCTCCTGTGTGAGATAAAAAAGTATGAAACGAATTCAACGTAATGAAGACAAATTCCATATAATTCTCAAGCCACACTGTATTGGTAATTTTGACTACCATGAGCCATTAACGTGAAACTAGTTCATTTAGGATACTCCACTGAGTAAGCTGATAACAACAAGTCCTGACACAACCCTACATCAAGACTAGATCAGTTACAAGGCTAAATACCCGAAGGATGACAATACCCCATGACAATACCCAAGCCTCTCTATCGTGCTGTCAGCGTGACGATTTCTGGGCATTTTCTTCCTAGTATGTACGCCGCTTCTGTTGGTGGCCAAGCCAACCCCCCCCCCCCCCCAAATAATTTAACATTGTGGCACTCTGGCCCCCGCAATTTTGAAAATAAAGTGGTAGTTTTGGGGGTGCGGGGGGCGAACTTCCCCTAGATCCAAAACGGCATAAAAGGTACAACATGAGTTACATGTATTTGTCCTTGTGTTAAGAGTTTCGATTTAATTTGAGATTTAGGTAACTCCCAGGGTGGGCAACAGTTTTACACTAAATTCCAGTTGTCCACCTGCTTTAGTAAGGCTAATCATTCAGTGAAAGTTTGTCTTTCTAGTGAGTTAAAGGCACCTTTGAATGTCAGCTAAATTAGGTTTTCAATTACCCTGCGAGCAGAGGCCCTTCGATCTTCCTAGATAAGTCGGGAAGAGGAAGGGACCTCTGCCAGCCGCCTCAACTTTCCCTGTTGAGCATGCGCTAAATTTAAATGTAACCGAGCCCAGTCGGCCTCGCTTCAATTAACATGTGATTCTACAGCTTTTGAGTCAATGACGTCATTGTATCCTTTCTTGTGTAATAATGGCGGACCATTAAAATGGAAAATTGCAGTTTAAATAAACGGTCCCTTCTCAAAATTAAGGCTTAAAATTTCGCTTGGGGAGTTTTTAGTAAACATAGCTTCGAAATCCGAAGAAAAAATAAAAGTGATTTTTTGATCGTAGTACCACTTTAAGGTAAATATCTTTCCCAGAGGTTTAAATATCTGGCCAAAGGTTGACCCTTCAGCATTCCTTTTCAGCACCACCAACTGAAATGTTTTCGTGTATACTCATCTCCCTCAGATCGGTTTTAATTTAAACATTTGTCTGCTCAAGCTTGAAACTAATTATTTTCCTGTTTACACGGAGTTAAGGTTAACTATCTTGGTTAACAATCTAGAAGGGTCTTCTAGCTCAAAATGTTAACTTTGCTTTACAGAAGACAGGATAATCTGCTTGCCCAGGTCACACGTGGCTGCTGGGGTTAGTCTTCCAGGCAGGCTAAAGGATGGTGCCACCTTTTGTTACTGTGCATATGTTCTGCGCAATCTTGGGATATTTGGGTTTCTTAAGGAATTGCCCACTAATACAACAATATCTTTGCGCAGTTCATGACTATGTGGAAAAAGCAGATCTTAGCAAGGGCTATTAGAATCCAAAAAGAAAATTGGGGGAAGCATTTCTCAGAGATAATTGAGCTTAAATTTGGAAAGAAATTGCCATACATTGTTTGTATTTCAACGCTTTTTTAGAATGTGTGGTTTCCCACAGTTTTCTTTTTGGATTCCAATAACCCTTGTTCAGGTCTACTTTCCCCCATAGTCATAGCCTTTGCAGAAGTACATCTGTATTGGAAGGCACAGTGTCCTTAAGGATGAGGCCAGGTGGTCACCTACAAAGAAGCTGGGCTAAAACCAGTGGCAGTCTACAGAATTTCATGTGCTCATTGAAGGGAAAGTAATCACTACAGTCAGTGGTCAGGAATGTGGTTGCTATTTGGGAAAACAGTTTGAATGTCATGAAAAACATTCCATCGTTAAACTGACTTTCACACTTACTGAAGGCATGAGCATCTCAGGGGGGAATGTCAGTTGTTCAGGGCCATAGCACCGGCTGGTGCAAAGGCAGCATGTACCCCAGGAAAATTAAAAAAAAAAAAGAAAAGAAAGAAAAGAAAAACAAAACAAAACAAAAAACACAGCTTAAGTGGCGCATGTTAGTACATTATAGTTGTAGTTGTAGGTGTTGTGATTGTAGGTGATTGCCATGTCATAAGGGGCAAATTTAATGACCAATTTCTGATATACCTGACATACTTTATGCGGTAATCAGAATAACTGGCACCAGGCAAATCTTGACAGATGCTGCAAGGAGCATAAAAAAGTCTTCATGCCTTTTAACAGGTGAACTGAAGTCCAGACTTGGAGCAAGTAGTTACTATCATGGGGTGGGGGTGGGAGGGTGGATTGTATTCTCTCTACAGTGGGCTACACAAGGAGGCTCTGGAAAGGGGTGACTAGTATATATGAAAGAATGAGAAATTTCCTGTTTTAGTATGTCACAGGGTCCCCAAAACGCACTTTCAACTTAAAGAGGTAGCAGCTAAATGAAATTTTAGCAAAAGTCAATGTAAAAATAAACAAAAAGCATGGAGCAGGCTTTCCAGTGACTAAAATCCTGGGATGATTTACCGTATTCGACTTATTCTTAGGTATAAAATGGTGTAGTGTTTGTTCCAGGTACGTGGTAGCCTGCGTGCAGATGTCTCCTATTTCCTTTGCCCCATGTGGAAAAGGGATGTCTGCGTAACGGCATCGCTAATCGTGTTCCAGTATCCTGCTGTTTTTCAGGAATTCATGGAAAGTGCTCTAATTGGTTGCTCGACAGTGGGCATTGTTAGATTCAATTCTGACTGGTTATCATAAAAAACAATCAGGATAATTTATGCAGCATAATTTCAAAGGGGGCATTCAAGGTCGTGAATAATCTTAAGTTTACAAGGAAATCCCTTTCTATACAGTTTGCTGTACATTCTGGTCACTTATATTGCTAAACCGTGTGTTGGAAAACTCCGGAAATGACAAGGATTTTATAATAACTTAAATCCAGGAGCAATGTTTCCGTGTCCACATTTCAAAACCTTTCAAGGTGCACAGAACTGACAGTAATGAAAATAGGTCAAAACGCTTGGAAAGGGTAATGTGGAAATATTGGCTTCTCCCGAGAAGTAATTACTTGTGGATGGATTGGTTTCCTGTTCACAATACAGCATCAGTTCTGGGTGTGACTGGGTACCTACCCCGGGTTAGTATTACTACACCACAATGCTGCTATAAGCAGAATAGCACAGTTAAAAATGCAAACAGACTCCAACCGAGTAAAATTTTTCTTGTCAAAGTGAGTGATGTTTGCCAAATTGCTTTGGAAGTTCTGAAGGTGCTGTGTAGACCTAACCCAACCTGCACAACACACATTTCAACACATATATTTATATGGTTTTAACAAACCACACAATGCTTTTAAAACTCAACATTTTTCATCTACAAGACATGTCTTGGATGAAACATCATCCATCATCAGTTGCTACAAAAATGAGTACGAATCTGCGTTAAATAAGAAACTGCATTAAATGTAATAAAAACCAGTGATAATTAATGATTGAAGCATGTAAAAGAAAGGGAACGTGAAAAGAAAAAATATTTAAAAATATTTATGATGGAAAAAAAATGCAAATAGTGAACACCATACATCATACCATACCATATATTGGCCCCTTTCCCAGCATGATGGAGGGTAAGATGGAGAAATTAGTTAAAACCTTTTGCACTGACCTAGACATAAGGTTAGTGTTTATCCCATTCAAAACAAGGAGTTTGTTTAGGGTCAAGGATCCTATTCCTACAGGTTTATGTTTGCAAGTGGTCTATAAGTTTTCTTGCACAGGCTGCAGTGCCTGTTATGTTGGTGAGACCATGAGACACTCACACATCTTTAAACACCTTGGGGGCTCTGAAAATTGTTTCCCCCCCTGCATCTCTCCACGGAGGATTGTTTCGAGAGACGGCTTCCCACATTATCAATTAAAGATCAAGGAAGCTATGCACATCCTTTGGGAACAACCCTCATTGAAAATGCATGTGAAAGATGTACGTACACCTTAATTTATCTTTGTCATGCTAGCCTGTTTATGTTCACTATAATGATTTTACATTTTTTGCACATATTTTTTCTTTTTACCTTCCCCTTCTTTTTTATGCTTCAATCATCAATTATTACTAGTTTTATCACACTTTGTAATCTTATTTAATGCAGATTTATACTCCTTTTTGCAGCAACTGACGATGGATGATGTTTCATCCAAAAAATGTCTTGTAAAATAATAATTAATGTAAAATGTTGAGTTTTAGAAGTATTGTGTGGTTTATTAATATATTTATATAATTTATGTTAACACTACATCTTTCAACACACATATATGCATATTTTAACACATGCATCGTTTCTACTTGCACGACACCTGACCTACCTAGATGCCTCCAGTACTTTTCAGTGATGTAATCCTCGCAGAGGGCATTTTCAAAAGCGAGGAAGAACTTGTACCGTTTGATAGTACTTGTGCAAGTTTCACCTGGTGAGCACGACTTTGATTCACCAAATTCTCTCGAACAAGATCCAAACACATCAACAGCGATGTATTTCTGTAATTCATGAACAACCGATTTTCTGAGCTGAGGGTTACAGTTGCTGACAATCCAAGCAACGATCTTATCTTTTCCAGCTGAGAAATCTTGCTGTGAAAGATCAACGAATGGAATTTCCTCGTAGGTCCCATAAGGCGCCCAGAAATCGGAATCAAGTCTGTATGTAAAAGTCAAATCGAACATACCGTTCAAAAGTCTTGTATCGGGAGGGCTCAAGCTCAGAGGACTCTCCATTCCAAAAAAAATCCACAGTTGCCAAGAAGGCTTGAGTTTCCTAAGAGACTTTAAATGACGCAAACTTGGTAGGTTACTAGCGACGTGCACCAAGACAAAGTCACTTTCATAGAATCGCCATTTGTCGAAGGTTACCTCAAACATTTCTTTCTTGCAAGGTTTTGTCCGTGTCCTCGGTACTGAACAATGTTCTTCAACCGAAATCCACTCCTTGTAGTCGAAGAATTCATTATATACCAAAAGTAGAATCGTCTGTCGATTTCTTGTGGTGTTCGCGGACGTCATTAGCTCCTTTGTTGGATCATCTGAAGTCTGTAATGATCGCCTGATAATCGAAGAGAGAAGGTAGACTATAATTGCGACTGTAATTAACAGGCAAAGGATTTTAAATGTTTTTGCCCTTGTTGATACCATTTTATGCTTTGCAGCATATTTATTTCGAGCAAGCGATTCACATCAGTTGTGAGGCCGTGCGTACGTACAATATACGCCATTATTATTCAACGAATTGTCACTATGCCCATATATGGTAAGGAAGCCCTCAATATCTGGTAATGCATCCATGTTAGATCCACCAAGCGTCCCGAACTTCCACTTTACATATCGTTACTTGACAGACATGCGTGTCACCATTTACCCCAAGTTACCCACGTTTCACCCTGTTTTCCGTCATTTACCCCAAGTTACCCACATTTTACACTGTTTACCCTCATTTACCCCAAGTTATCCACGTTTCACCCTGTTTATCCTCGTTTACCCCAAGTTACCCACGTTTCACCCTGTTTACCCTCATTGACCCCAAGTAACCCACGTTTGTCCCTGTTTACCCTCATTTACCCCAAGTTACCTACGTTTCACCCTGTTTACCCTCGTTTACCCCAAGTTACCCACGTTTCACCCTGTTTACCCTCGTTTACCCCAAGTTACCCACGTTTGTCCCTGTTTACCCTCGTTTACCCCAAGTTACCCACGTTTCACCCTGTTTACCCTCAATTTAACCCAAGTTACCCACGTTTCACCCTGTTTACCCTCGTTTACCCCAAGTTACCCACGTTTCACCCTGTTTACCCTCGTTTACCCCAAGTTACCCACGTTTCACCCCGTTTACCCTCATTTAACCCAAGTTACCCACGTTTTACCCTGTTTACCCTCGTTTACCCCAAGTTACCCACGTTTTACCCTGTTTACCCTCGTTTACCCCAAGTTACCCACGTTTGTCC
Organism: Siderastrea radians; assembly: GCA_964017195.1. NCBI lineage: Eukaryota > Metazoa > Cnidaria > Anthozoa > Scleractinia > Rhizangiidae > Siderastrea > Siderastrea radians. Next base: position 40,782,375 of record OZ024889.1, on the reverse strand, counting down.
CTGTTTACCCTCATTTACCCCAAGTTAACCACGTTTCAGCCCGTTTACCCTCGTTTAACCCAAGTTACCCACGTTTCACCCTGTTTACCCTCGTTTACCCCAAGTTACCCACGTTTCACCCTGTTTATCCTCGTTTACCCCAAGTTACCCACGTTTCACCCCGTTTACCCTCATTTAACCCAAGTTACCCACGTTTTACCCTGTTTACCCTCGTTTACCCCAAGTTACCCACGTTTCACCCTGTTTACCCTCGTTTACCCCAAGTTACCCACGTTTTACCCTGTTTACCCTCGTTTAACCCAAGTTACCCACGTTTCACCCCGTTTACCCTCGTTTACCCCAAGTTACCCACGTTTCACCATGTTTACCCTCGTTTACCCCAAGTTACCCACGTTTCACCCTGTTTACCCTCGTTTACCCCAAGTTACCCACGTTTCACCCTGTTTATCCTCGTTTACCCCAAGTTAACCACGTTTCACCCCGTTTACCCTCGTTTAACCCAAGTTACCCACGTTTCACCCTGTTTACCCTCGTTTACCCCAAGTTACCCACGTTTCACCCTGTTTATCCTCGTTTACCCCAAGTTACCCACGTTTCACCCCGTTTACCCTCATTTAACCCAAGTTACCCACGTTTTACCCTGTTTACCCTCGTTTACCCCAAGTTACCCACGTTTCACCCTGTTTACTCTCGTTTACCCCAAGTTACCCACCGTTTACCCTGTTTACCCTCGTTTAACCCAAGTTACCCACGTTTCACCCCGTTTACCCTCGTTTACCCCAAGTTACCCACGTTTTACCCCGTTTACCCTCATTTCACTCAAGTTACCCACGTTTCACCCTGTTTACCCTCGTTTACCCCAAGTTACCCACGTTTCAACATGTTTACCCTCGTTTACCCCAAGTTACCCACGTTTCACCCTGTTTACCCTCGTTTACCCCAAGTTACCCACGTTTCACCCTGTTTACCCTCGTTTACCCCAAGTTACCCACGTTTTACCTCGTTTACCCTCATTTAACCCAAGTTACCCACGTTTCACCCTGTTTACCCTCGTTTACCCCAAGTTACCCACGTTTCACCCTGTTTACCCTCGTTTACCCCAAGTTACCCACGTTTCACCCTGTTTACCCTCGTTTACCCCAAGTTACCCACGTTTCACCCTGTTTACCCTCGTTTACCCCAAGTTACCCACGTTTCACTCTGTTTACCCTCGTTTACCACCAGTTACCCACGTTTCACCCTGTTTACCCTCGTTGAACCCAAGTTACCCATGTTTCACCCCGTTTACCCTCATTTAACCCAAGTTACCCACGTTTCACCCTGTTTACCCTCGTCTACCCCAAGTTACCCACGTTTCACCCTGTTTACCCTCGTTTTTCCCAAGTTACCCACGTTTCACCCTGTTTACCCTCGTTTAACCCAAGTTTCCCACGTTTCACCCCGTTTACCCTCATTTACCCCAAGTTACCCACGTTTCACCCCGTTTACCCTCATTTACCCCAAGTTACCCACGTTTCACCCTGTTTACCCTCATTTACCCCAAGTTACCCACGTTTGACCCTGTTTACCCTCATTTAACCCAAATTACCCACGTTTTACCCTGTTTTTCCTTATTTCACCCAAGTTACCCACGTTTGACCCTGTTTACCCTCGTTTAACCCAAGTTACCCACGTTTCACCCCGTTTACCCTCGTTTACCCCAAGTTACCCACGTTTTACCCCGTTTACCCTTATTAAACCCAAGATACCCACGTTTGTCCCCGTTTACCCTCATTTAACCCAAGTTACCCACGTTTGACCCTGTTTACCCTCGTTTAACCCAAGTTACCCACGTTTCACCCTGTTTACCCTCGTTTACCCCAAGTTACCCACGTTTCACCCTGTTTACCCTCAGTTAACCCAAGTTACCCACGTTTTACCCTGTTTACCCTCGTTTACCCCAAGTTACCCATGTTTCACCCTGGTTACCCTCGTTTACCTCAAGTTACCCATGTTTCACCCCGTTTACCATCATTTAACCCAAGTTACCCACGTTTCACCCTGTTTACCCTCGTTTACCCCAAGTTACCCACGTTTCACCCTGTTTACCCTCGTTTACCCCAAGTTACCTACGTTTCTCCCTGTTTACCATTGTTTAACCCAAGTTACCCACGTTTCACCCTTGCCCTCGAAGCTTTATTGAATATTTTGTTTCGTACACTCATGAAGATCTACAAAAAAAAATATATATTTTTTTCATTTATTATCGGGTCGATTACGTCGCAAGCAAAATAACATTAATATCAGGATTTATGACTAGGGGAAGGCGTCATCGATTTCTCAACTCCTACGTTACATCACATAAAAACGTACAAAAAAAAAACATGATAAAAACAATGAACATACACGAGCCAATATTCCCTGCGAATAGAATATTTAGATATGTAGCCGATGTACATGTAATTGCAGTAACGTTCTCCTATAAATAAAAAAATAAATAAAAAGAGCAAACTGAGATTTATAAGATTAATCCTAATAATAGGTTATATAATATTAAAATAATATCAAAAGTAGGTGTAAATGGAATATTGTTATCTGTAATCTACCAAATTGAAATAAAGGTTCGCAGTATTTACGGAAACAAGGATCGAGTGTGATTAATTTCTAACATTAAAACTCGAGAACAAGTAATTAATTTAGGATAAAATGAAACTATTTATTACTACGCGTTATTGATTTTAAAAAAATGGCTTTTGAACCTAAAAATTATTTTAACCGATCATTCCGTGCTCTTCCTCCGCAGAGGTTCCATGTTGTTTAACATTAACATTAACTCCCCGTCCACACTGATGCGGATAGAATTTAAAACGATACGCTACACCATACCCAACGTCACGTTGCACGAGCAGAGGTCTTTTAAACCTTATTTTATTTTATTCATACAGAGATCACATTAACGTTTTCTAACAGTTCCGTTTTCGCCGTCCACACTACTTTGCCTAGCCGGCGTTTTCAAATTTCTCCCTGTTTTAGTGTGGACGGTTGGCCTATCCGAATGAAACTAAGATGCGTTTTCAGATTTATCCGGATCAGTGTGTATACGGAACCTAAGATACAAACGGGCGCGAGTGGAAAGAGGTCCTATTATTGCCTGCCTTCTATTTTTCCCCTTTCCCTGGCCTTTTAGTAAACATAGCTAAGGGTAAGCAAAAAGCTTTTTGCGCGCGTTCTATTGCGCGTCTGTTGGGAGACGTGCATACGCAACTTCTCTTTTCTTTTCGTAGTGAGCTAGCTTGGCAGTTATCTGTGCAACAGTTTTGGACGTCGGTGTAATGGGCATTTGGTCCTTATTATTAGACTTACTAACTACGAAATGAAACAGCTTTGAGATGTTTTCCGCAGATGGTTCAACATCAGTTACAGAAATTAACCTTATAACAGCTGACAGCAAAACTGACTCATAGTAAGTCCACGGTCTCCGTGCTTGTGGAATTCCAGCCGTTGTTAGGTACTCACAACCTTTTGCCCTCTTATAAATGCCTGGCGATCGTTTTCTCTTTATGCCTGACGGGATTGTCGAAGGGCCGGAACGTGCGCCATGCACATTTTCGCAACCGACGCACTCGCAAGAGGAGGAGCAACCTTGTCCATTTTTTAGACATGGGCATCTGGACTTAGTTTTCCCATCTTTGCATGCTGCGTAATTGGTAGTTTTTTTCGCCACTCCTTCTCCACACCTACATTTCAGATTTCTTATGTGAACCGGTTCGTTCAAATTGTCGGTAGTTTCGGCGATATCATGATTACGACAGTTTTTGCAGATGCACTTTCTGCTGCATCGCATTCCTTTTTTTACACAAGGGCATCTCGCTGATGGTAAGCAGGATGTTTTGTCGCCTCTTGTAATATTTTTCCCGCAGGAACAGCCTTTTAACCCCACTGATATTTCAGAATCTGTAAGATACAAAAAGCACATTTGATATTATCATGAGGTAAATAACTGTCAACGCATTTATTTCTGCGTCATTTGCGGGCAAAAACTGTTTATTTTCATGCGTGTACCCTCGTACCACTAAAAATGCATTTGACTCGTGTTCTTGACATTGCTAAACAAGGCCTTGATCAAGGTCAATGATATGATATAAACTTGGATGAAATTACTACGTTAAAGTATATCTTTTTAATTTGAGGGATCTTTACTTGAACGAGACACGCAGGTGTGTAAGATTTTTATTATTCCATGTTTTGACAGTTCAACTGAATAATGTTTTTGGTCAATTGTAATAAACAATATTTTTGTTAGTTTATTTTAATTTTTCTAAAAAAATATTTATCATATAGGGGTACTTATTAACGCCATTAAAAATGCGCTAAATGGGTAGTATTACGAAATACTTCATCACCTGCAGGGATGGTTTTACTAGTGATGAGGGCACAAGTGCAAGCCTGTATGCGCGCTGATATAAGAGTCTTCCATCCAATGAAATGGAAAGCCTCTAAAGTGACTGCAGTAACTGATTAATTTTGAATCAAAAGGATGCCTAAATTACGCCGAGCAGTCCACGCGTAAGCACTTAACTGAGCTTGTGCTTGTGTTTTGCGTCACTAGTCAAGTACATGTATATCACATTAACCTGTATTAAGCAGACATGCGTGGAACCCTCGATAGTACAGTGTCCGCTTGGTTGTAAAAGTAACAAGAAGTATCCCACTAGGTGGCCTTATACTCACCTTGCTTTCGTGTAGCATCGTAATGTCCGCAAGCTGTTGCATCGTAGGCGAGGTATAATGGTGTAGAAACCATGACACTATCAGGTAAAAAAGTTGTATATGGAAAAGAAGCCAAAGATGTTATGACAACTATAGGTACTTGAAGCAAATCCGCACAGACTCTCACAACAAGATCGCCTAGGTTACCGCAAAATGTCCCTCTCTCCTTAAATAATTCTGTTTCTTCGTTCAGTCTTTCAGGGCTTACTCCTGTAACCACTTGGTACAGTTCATTACTCTGTACGTTATTAACAAAGAGTTGCCTTAAAGTGTAAGCATCTTCCTCCTCCGTCCTTCCTAAACCTGAAGAAAGCAGGTGTGCCGCTAGAGGCGACTCCTCTTCAGTTGACTGTGGGAGTTTCTTTAACTGCTTAACAATACTGCTAAACATACAGTCACCATCGCCTGAAACTGGATCTGACGTTAGTCCAAAGGATGCAAGGTTTCTTGTAAGATTGCTGCGATGATTATTAGAGACCTCAGTTCCATCACTGTTATCGCTGGTTAATGCATTTGAGGTAATCATTTGCATAAATGGTAAGTCAAAAAAATTGGCTGCTTTGTCACTGACAGAGTTAGTGATTTCATCAAGCACCCTATATATTTGATTGCTGGTGTGAACTAGTTTCTTTGCTATAGGATCAGAAAGAAGATGTTGTATGTCATCCGCTATTATTAACATATCATTATCCTCGAGATCCAACGACATTGATGAGTCTTTTTCGGTTGCCATTTCGGCAGTCACTGAATCATTTAAAGACTCTTCACTATCTTTATTAGCCGTTTTCTGTTTTTCCGATTGATCGACATCCATCGGAACACAGGGCATTACGCGACAGTTTTTAAAGTGTTTTTCTCCTTTGCGTTTCATATTTAGGATGTATATGAGGGTCGTTAATATGGCAATCGCGAGTTCAGGACCAACGATTGAGGTCCCGCATAGGAGTGATCTGTTTAAGCACCGATGAATTCTCTCATTTCCAGCCGTTCCTGCGCCTGGCACTATTTGGGAAAGACAGTCGTTATTGATGTGTCGCCTTAATTTCTCCAATTCATTAGATAGAGGTTCAAATTCCCCACTAGCCAGGACTGTCTGCCAGCGTTCGCAAAATGAGTCCAGATTTCTGTTTATAATCGCAGGTTCGGGGGTGTTTAACATTCTACTCTCTCCCAAATCCCCGTCTTGTCGAAAAACAAGGGAAAACTCTTTGCAGATTGTCTTTGAAAATTCTGTCCCTTTTGGAACTACGTTAGTCACACGCTGTACTGCGTGAAATAAGTCTAGTTTTACTGGTATCTCGCCCATTACTTCTTGGATCTGCTTTCTTGATTGACAGCAGTTGTCTACATGAATTGATTTAACGTTTACTCCCTTTCTTTCTTTCACATTTTGCAACAGGCTTTTTACTTCTGAATAGCCTGCAGTTTTTGTCAGCCTCCAGTCCACGATTTCGTTATTTTCGTTGAGTAGAAGCAACAAAAAGCCAAATTGTTTGACGTAACGCCCATCAGTGTCACGATAACAACCAATGTTTTTGCTCACTTTAAAGGTGTGATCGCAGGATAATGACGTTGCTTCGACTTTTTCCATTTCTTCTCGGTAGAAAAACTTCATCTCCTCAAAGCGATCGAGGTATATTCTAATTAGTTGAATGTCAGACGGAAATGAAAAAAGCACGTCCTCGTAGAAAGTGATACAATTCTCGTTGGTAGGACTTTGACAACCCGAAGATTGAAAGCGTTTATTTCTTTCTGAAAATTCCCTTAGGTTTAAGTTTGCGATAATTTCACTTATTTTTAGAAAGTTGTTGCCTTCCAGAACTAAAGTCTCTACCAGATTAACAAGATCCGTAGTGCAGCAGGATTTGTGATATTTCTTGATAGGAAAGAGGTTTGAAATTGATTTTGGTAGACATTCCATTATGACCTCGGATCCAGAGAGGTAACGGCATTGCCTGTCAAAACCTTGGTAGGTGCATTGATAATATCGTTGCACTAGGATTATGTTCCCACTCAAATCATAGACCATTCTTGGGTTGAGATAGCTCTTTTTACTAACGACATCCGTCCATTGTTTGCCAGTCATCAATGCACCATGTGTAGGACACCATAGTTGAAGTTTGAAGTGCTCAGCAGGTGCCCATATGAAAAGCTTTGGCAATAAAAATTGCCTTTGTGCGTTATTCGTTTCCTCAGGGCACTCCCTAACCGGTGGCTTAATGACATGATCGAACCAGCTGCTTTGCATGTCTTTTTCGAACAACACTATGACCTTCTTTATGTACCTTTGTACAGTTTCGTCAAGAACGACGGAACATACCATAAAACCATTAACTTGCAGTAACAAAAAAAATATAAAATGCTTTTCTGATAGAAGATACATTTCTTAACCTTAAAGTTTGTCAATGTGACTGTTGTGCTCCTTGAGACTGCACGTATCGTACCCTGTAGGTCATCACATCGGAGTGGGTGGAGCAGACAATTGCATTCACGTACAAAGCCGGACTTGCCACTCAGATCGGCAATTTTTTCTTCCTGAGACGCAGGCTAATTAGGTGTGAAAAGCTATCAAATGAACGCTAATGGGATAAAAGAGGAAAAGCGACGACTTACCGTCGTTTGTTTTCTGGCCCCTCTCAACGATATTTTCCGTTCCGAACAGTTCTTGAATAATTTTATGCTTAAATATAGCTAAACGCAACAGATGTCTCTTGGCTAGTGTCGTTAGTTTCTGGACGCCGTAATCGGTGCCCCACAGATGACCACCAACACGACTTGACCCTGGTCAAACGAACAATAGAGACCAATAGATAAGAGGAAGCCGCCCACAGGGACTCGGTTTCGAAACCTCGAGTTGGACTTCGAACTCGACTTATATATAGCTTTCAAGTTTGTTGATTTACAGTAAAACGGCTCCTGATATGACAGATTTTGTATTGAAAAGAACGCAATGCTAATCAGGTCTAGTCAGATTGCTGTAAATATTTTAATATGTAGTTACTTAAACGTTAATCTTTCCTATGTATCAGTTTTTTCTTTAGGAAAAATCAAGTATAAAATTACAACGAACAGCGTTCTCTCTTCATTAAAGGCTTTTTATCTTGGACTCTTATCTCTTCGACACATTTAACAAAGCAATTGTCGAAAATGGCAGATCCAGACCGAACAATAACAAAAAAGTACAATCTGTCGCAATGAAACGAGAGGTCTCATCGAAAAAGCCAATCACATAAGAGCAAATGTAGACAAATGCCTTTTGATACCACCATTTCCTGACCATAAAAGACGCCAGAGCTAACGATAAGCAATCATTTCTCATTTCGACTGAACCTGGCTAAGATGGATAAAATGTGGGAAAACAGGGTAAGACGTGAGTAACTTGGGTTAAATGAGGGTTGACAAGGTCAAACGTGGGTAACTTGGGTTAAATGAGGGTTAACAGGGTGAAACGTAGGTAACTTGGGTTAAATGAGGGAAAGCAGCGTGAAACGTGGGTAACTGGTGGCAAACGAGGGTAAACAAGGTGAAACGTGGGTAACTTGGGTTAAATGAGGGTAAACAGGGTGAAACGTGGGTAACTTGGGGTAAATAGGGGTAAACGGGGTGAAACGTGGGTAACTTGGGGTAAACGAGGGTAAACAGGGTGAAACGTGGGTAACTTGAGTTAAATGAGGGTAAACGGGGTGAAACATGGGTAACTTAGGTTCAACGAGGGTAAACAAGGTGAAACGTGGGTAACTGGTGGTAAACGAGGATAAACAGGGTGAAACGTGGGTAACTGGTGGTAAATGAGGGTAAACGGGGTGAAACGTGGGTAACTTGGGGTAAATGGTGACAACAGGGTGAAACGTGGGTAACTTGAGGTAAACGAGAGTAAACAGGGTGAAACGTGGGTAACTTGGGTTAAACGAGGGTAAACAGGGTGAAACGTGAGTAACTTGGGTTAAACGAGGGTAAACAGGGTGAAACGTCAGTAACTGGTGGTAAATGAGGGTAAACGGGGTGAAACGTGGGTAACTTGGGTTCAACGAGGGTAAACAGGGTGAAACGTGGGTAACTTGGGGTAAACGAGGGTAAACAGGGTGAAACGTGGGCAACTTAGGGTAAACAGCGTGAAACGTGGGTAACTTGGGGTAAACGAGGGTAAACAGGGTAAAACGTGGGTAACTTGGGGTAAACGAGGGTAAACAGGGTGAAACGTGGGTAACTTGGGTTAAATGAGGGTAAACGGGGTAAAACGTGGGTAACTTGGGGTAAACGAGGGTAAACGGGGTGAAACGTGGGTAATTTGGGTTAAGCGAGGGTAAACAGGGTGAAACGTGGGTAACTTGGGTTAAACGAGGGTAAACAGGGTGAAACGTGGGTAACTTGGGGTAAACGAGGGTAAACAGGGACAAACGTGGGTATCTTGGGTTAAATAAGGGTAAACAGGGTAAAACGTGGGTAACTTGGGGTAAACGAGGGTAAAAGGGGTGAAACGTGGGTAACTTGGGTTAAACGAGGGTAAACAGGGTGAAACGTGGGTAACTTGGGGTAAACGAGGGTAAACAGGGTGAAACGTGGGTAACTTGGGTTAAATGAGGGTAAACGGGGACAAACGTGGGTATCTTGGGTTTAATAAGGGTAAACGGGGTACAACCTGGGTAACTTGGGGTAAACGAGGGTAAACGGGGTGAAACGTGGGTAACTTGGGTTAAACGAGGGTAAACAGGGTCAAACGTGGGTAACTTGGGGTAAACGAGGGTAAACAGGGACAAACGTGGGTATCTTGGGTTAAATAAGGGTAAACGGGGTAAAACGTGGGTAACTTGGGTTAAACGAGGGTAAACAGGGTGAAACGTGGGTAACTTGGGGGAAACGAGGGTAAACAGGGTGAAACGTGGGTAACTTGGGGTAAACAAGGGTAAACAGGGTGAAACGTGGGTAACTTGGGTTAAATGAGGGTAAATGGGGTAAAACGTGGGTAACTTGGGGTAAACGAAGGTAAACGGGGTGAAACGTGGGTTACTTGGGTTAAACGAGGGTAAACAGGGTGAAACGTGGGTAACTTGGGTTCAACGAGGGTAAACAGGGTGAAACGTGCGTAACTTGGGGTAAACGAGGGTAAACAGGGACAAACGTGGGTATCTTGGGTTAAATAAGGGTAAACGGGGTAAAACGTGAGTAACTTGGGGTAAACGAGCGTAAACGGGGTGAAACGTGGGTAACTTGGGTTAAACGAGGGTAAACAGGGTGAAACGTGGGTAACTTGGGGTAAACGAGGGTAAACAGGGTGAAACGTGGGTAACGTGGGTTAAACGAGGGTAAACAGGGTGAAACGTGAGTAACTTGGGGTAAACGAGGGTAGAGAGGGTAAAACGTGGGTATCTTGGGTTAAATAAGGGTAAACGGGGTAAAACGTGGGTAACTTGGGGTAAACGAGGGTAAACAGGGTGAAACGTGGGTAACTTGGGTTAAACGAGGGTAAACAGGGTGAAACGTGCGTAACTGGTGATAAGTGAGGGTAAACGGGGTGAAACGTGGGTTACTTGGGTTAAACGAGGGTAAACAGGGTGAAACGTGGGTAACTTGGGTTAAACGAGGATAAACAGGGTGAAACGTGGGTAACTTGGGTTAAACGAGGGTAAACAGTGTCAAACGTGGGTAACTTGGGGTAAACGAGGGTAAACAGAGACAAACGTGGGTATGTTGGGTTAAATAAGGGTAAACGGGGTAAAACCTGGGTAACTTGGGGTAAACGAGGGTAAACAGGGTGAAACGTGGGTAACTTGGGTTAAACAAGGGTAAACAGGGTGAAACGTGGGTAACTTGGGGTAAACGAGGGTAAACAGGGACAAACGTGGGTATCTTGGGTTAAATAAGGGTAAACGGGGTAAAACCTGGGTAACTTGGGGTAAACGAGGGTAAACAGGGTGAAACGTGGGTAACTTGGGTTAAACGAGGGTAAACAGGGTGAAACGTGAGTAACTTGGGGTAAACGAGGGTAGACAGGGTAAAACGTGGGTATCTTGGGTTAAATAAGGGTAAACGGGGTAAAACGTGGGTAACTTGGGGTAAACGAGGGTAAACAGGGTGAAACGTGGGTAACTTGGGTTAAACGAGGGTAAACAGGGTGAAACGTGTGTAACTGGTGATAAGTGAGGGTAAACGGGGTGAAACGTGGGTTACTTGGGTTAAACGAGGGTAAACAGGGTGAAACGTGGGTAACTTGGGTTAAACGAGGGTAAACAGGGTGAAACGTGGGTAACTTGGGTTAAACGAGGGTAAACAGGGTCAAACGTGGGTAACTTGGTGTAAACGAGGGTAAACAGGGACAAACGTGGGTATCTTGGGTTAAATAAGGGTAAACGGGGTAAAACCTGGGTAACTTGGGGTAAACGAGAGTAAACAGGGTGAAACGTGGGTAACTTGGGTTAAACGAGGGTAAACAGGGTGAAACGTGGGTAACTTGGGGTAAACGAGGGTAAACAGGGACAAACGTGGGTATCTTGGGTTAAATAAGGGTAAACGGGGTAAAACCTGGGTAACTTGGGGTAAACGAGGGTAAACAGGGTGAAACGTGGGTAACTTGGGTTAAACGAGGGTAAACAGGGTGAAACGTGGGTAACTTGGGTTAAACGAGGGTAAACAGGGTGAAACGTGCGTAACTGGTGGTAAGTGAGGGTAAACGGGGTGAAACGTGGGTTACTTGGGTTAAACGAGGGTAAACAGGGTGAAACGTGGGTAACTTGGGTTAAACGAGGGTAAACAGGGTGAAACGTGGGTAACTTGGGTTAAACGAGGGTAAACAGGGTCAAACGTGGGTAACTTGGGGTAAACGAGGGTAAACAGGGACAAACGTGGGTATCTTGGGTTAAATAAGGGTAAACGGGGTAAAACCTGGGTAACTTGGGGTAAACGAGGGTAAACGGGGTGAAACGTGGGTAACTTGGGTTAAACGAGGGTAAACAGGGTCAAACGTGGGTAACTTGGGGTAAACGAGGGTAAACAGGGACAAACGTGGGTATCTTGGGTTAAATAAGGGTAAACGGGGTAAAACCTGGGTAACTTGGGGTAAACGAGGGTAAACAGGGTGAAACGTGGGTAACTTGGGTTAAACGAGGGTAAACAGGGTGAAACGTGGGTAACTTGGGTTAAACGAGGGTAAACAGGGTGAAACGTGCGTAACTGGTGGTAAGTGAGGGTAAACGGGGTGAAACGTGGGTTACTTGGGTTAAACAAGGGTAAACAGGGTGAAACGTGGGTAACTTGGGTTAAACGAGGGTAAACAGGGTGAAACGTGGGTAACTTGGGTTAAACGAGGGTAAACAGGGTCAAACGTGGGTAACTTGGGGTAAACGAGGGTAAACAGGGACAAACGTGGGTATCTTGGGTTAAATAAGGGTAAACGGGGTAAAACCTGGGTAACGTGGGGTAAACGAGGGTAAACAGGGTGAAACGTGGGTAACTTGGGTTAAACGAGGGTAAACAGGGTCAAACGTGGGTAACTTGGGTTAAACGAGGGTAAACAGGGTCAAACGTGGGTAACTTGGGTTAAATGAGGGTAAACAGGGACAAACGTGGGTATCTTGGGTTAAATAAGGGTAAACGGGGTAAAACCTGGGTAACTTGGGGTAAACGAGGGTAAACGGGGTGAAACGTGGGTAACTTGGGTTAAACGAGGGTAAACAGGGTCAAACGTGGGTAACTTGGGGTAAACGAGGGTAAACAGGGTGAAACGTGGGTAACTTGGGTTAAATGAGGGTAAACGGGGTAAAACGTGGGTAACTTGGGGTAAACGAGGGTAAACGGGGCGAAACGTGGGTAATTTGGGTTAAGCGAGGGTAAACAGGGTGAAACGTGGGTAACTTGGGGTAAACGAGGGTAAACAGGGTGAAATGTGGGTAACTTGGGGTAAACGAGGGTAAACAGGGACAAACATGGGTATCTTGGGTTAAATAAGGGTAAACAGGGTAAAACGTGGGTAACTTGGGGTAAACGAGGGTAAACGGGGTGAAACGTGGGTAACTTGGGTTAAACGAGGGTAAACAGGGTGAAACGTGGGTAACTTGGGGTAAACGAGGGTAAACAGGGTGAAACGTGGGTAACTTGGGTTAAATGAGGGTAAACGGGGACAAACGTGGGTATCTTGGGTTTAATAAGGGTAAACGGGGTAAAACCTGGGTAACTTGGGGTAAACGAGGGTAAACGGGGTGAAACGTGGGTAACTTGGGTTAAACGAGGGTAAACAGGGTCAAACGTGGGTAACTTGGGGTAAACGAGGGTAAACAGGGACAAACGTGGGTATCTTGGGTTAAATAAGGGTAAACGGGGTAAAACGTGGGTAACTTGGGTTAAACGAGGGTAAACAGGGTAAAACGTGGGTAACTTGGGGTAAACGAGGGTAAACAGGGTGAAACGTGGGTAACTTAGGGTAAACGAGGGTAAACAGGGTGAAACGTGGGTAACTTGGGGTAAACAAGGGTAAACAGGGTGAAACGTGGGTAACTTGGGTTAAATGAGGGTAAACGGGGTAAAACGTGGGTAACTTGGGGTAAACGAAGGTAAACGGGGTGAAACGTGGGTTACTTGGGTTAAACGAGAGTAAACAGGGTGAAACGTGGGTAACTTGGGTTCAACGAGGGTAAACAGGGTGAAACGTGGGTAACTTGGGGTAAACGAGGGTAAACAGGGACAAACGTGGGTATCTTGGGTTAAATAAGGGTAAACGGGGTAAAACGTGGGTAACTTGGGGTAAACGAGCGTAAACGGGGTGAAACGTGGGTAACTTGGGTTAAACGAGGGTAAACAGGGTGAAACGTTGGTAACTTGGGGTAAACGAGGGTAAACAGGGACAAACGTGGGTATCTTGGGTTAAATAAGGGTAAACGGGGTAAAACCTGGGTAACTTGGGGTAAACGAGGGTAAACAGGGTGAAACGTGGGTAACTTGGGTTAAACGAGGGTAAACAGGGTCAAACGTGGGTAACTTGGGGTAAACGAGGGTAAACAGGGACAAACGTGGGTATCTTGGGTTAAATAAGGGTAAACGGGGTAAAACCTGGGTAACTTGGGGTAAACGAGGGTAAACAGGGTGAAACGTGGGTAACTTGGGTTAAACGAGGGTAAACAGGGTGAAACGTGGGTAACTTGGGTTAAACGAGGGTAAACAGGGTGAAACGTGCGTAACTGGTGGTAAGTGAGGGTAAACGGGGTGAAACTTGGGTAACTTGGGTTAAACGAGGGTAAACAGGGTGAAACGTGGGTAACTTGGGTTAAACGAGGGTAAACAGGGTGAAACGAGGGTAAACAGGGTCAAACGTGGGTAACTTGGGTTAAATGAGGGTAAACAGGGACAAACGTGGGTATCTTGGGTTAAATAAGGGTAAACGGGGTAAAACGTGGGTAACTTGGGGTAAACGAGGGTAAACGGGGTGAAACGTGGGTAACTTGGGTTAAACGAGGGTAAACAGGGTCAAACGTGGGTAACTTGGGGTAAACGAGGGTAAACAGGGACAAACGTGGGTATCTTGGGTTAAATAAGGGTAAACGGGGTAAAACCTGGGTAACTTGGGGTAAACGAGGGTAAACAGGGTGAAACGTGGGTAACTTGGGTTAAACGAGGGTAAACAGGGTGAAACGTCGGTAACTGGTGGTAAATGAGGGTAAACGGTGTGAAACGTGGGTAACTTGGGTTCAACGAGGGTAAACAGGGTGAAACGTGGGTAACTTGGGGTAAACGAGGGTAAACAGGGTGAAACGTGGGCAACTTAGGGTAAACAGGGTGAAACGTGGGTAACTTGGGGTAAATGAGGGTAAACAGGGTCAAACGTGGGTAACTTGGGGTAAACGAGGGTAAACAGGGACAAACGTGGGTATCTTGGGTTAAATAAGGGTAAACGGGGTAAAACCTGGGTAACTTGGGGTAAACGAGGGTAAACGGGGTGAAACGTGGGTAACTTGGGTTAAACGAGGGTAAACAGGGTCAAACGTGGGTAACTTGGGGTAAACGAGGGTAAACAGGGACAAACGTGGGTATCTTGGGTTAAATAAGGGTAAACGGGGTAAAACCTGGGTAACTTGGGGTAAACGAGGGTAAACAGGGTGAAACGTGGGTAACTTGGGTTAAACGAGGGTAAACAGGGTCAAACGTGAGTAACTTGGGGTAAACGAGGGTAGACAGGGTGAAACGTGGGTATCTTGGGTTAAATAAGGGTAAACGGGGTAAGACGTGGGTAACTTGGGTAAACGAGGGTAAACAGGGTGAAACGTGGGTAACTTGGGTTAAACGAGGGTAAACAGGGTGAAACGTGGGTAACTTGGGTTAAACGAGGGTAAACAGGGTCAAACGTGGGTAACTTGGGTTAAATGAGGGTAAACAGGGACAAACGTGGGTATCTTGGGTTAAATAAGGGTAAACGGGGTAAAACGTGGGTAACTTGGGGTAAACGAGGGTAAACGGGGTGAAACGTGGGTAACTTGGGTTAAACGAGGGTAAACAGGGTCAAACGTGGGTAACTTGGGGTAAACGAGGGTAAACAGGGACAAACGTGGGTATCTTGGGTTAAATAAGGGTAAACGGGGTAAAACCTGGGTAACTTGGGGTAAACGAGGGTAGACAGGGTGAAACGTGGGTATCTTGGGTTAAATAAGGGTAAACGGGGTAAAACCTGGGTAACTTGGGGTAAACGAGGGTAAACAGGGTGAAACGTGGGTAACTTGGGTTAAACGAGGGTAAACAGGGTGAAACGTCGGTAACTGGTGGTAAATGAGGGTAAACGGTGTGAAACGTGGGTAACTTGGGTTCAACGAGGGTAAACAGGGTGAAACGTGGGTAACTTGGGGTAAACGAGGGTAAACAGGGTGAAACGTGGGCAACTTAGGGTAAACAGGGTGAAACGTGGGTAACTTGGGGTAAATGAGGGTAAACAGGGTCAAACGTGGGTAACTTGGGGTAAACGAGGGTAAACAGGGACAAACGTGGGTATCTTGGGTTAAATAAGGGTAAACGGGGTAAAACCTGGGTAACTTGGGGTAAACGAGGGTAAACGGGGTGAAACGTGGGTAACTTGGGTTAAACGAGGGTAAACAGGGTCAAACGTGGGTAACTTGGGGTAAACGAGGGTAAACAGGGACAAACGTGGGTATCTTGGGTTAAATAAGGGTAAACGGGGTAAAACCTGGGTAACTTGGGGTAAACGAGGGTAAACAGGGTGAAACGTGGGTAACTTGGGTTAAACGAGGGTAAACAGGGTCAAACGTGAGTAACTTGGGGTAAACGAGGGTAGACAGGGTGAAACGTGGGTATCTTGGGTTAAATAAGGGTAAACGGGGTAAAACGTGGGTAACTTGGGGTAAACGAGGGTAAACAGGGTGAAACGTGGGTAACTTGGGTTAAACGAGGGTAAACAGGGTGAAACGTGCGTAACTGGTGGTAAGTGAGGGTAAACGGGGTGAAACGTGGGTAACTTGGGTTAAACGAGGGTAAACAGGGTGAAACGTGGGTATCTTGGGTTAAATAAGGGTAAACGGGGTAAAACGTGGGTAACTTGGGGTAAACGAGGGTAAACAGGGTGAAACGTGGGTAACTTGGGGTAAATGGTGACACGCATGTCTGTCAAGTAACGATATGTAAATTAGAAGTTCGGGACGCTTGGTGGATCTAACATGGATGCATTGCCCAATATCTGTATATCAATATCTTAACAATTATCCTGCTCAATCTTGCGGAATATCCCCTGATTTAGCCAGCTCGGCCTACGGCCTCGTCGGCTAAGTATCAGGTGATATTCCGCGCGATTTCGCAGGATAATTGTTAAATATACCCAGTGTAGACCATATACGGCCCCTGAAAAGATTCGGCGGCCATTTTGAATCACAATGCACTCTGGGTCAAGGACTGTGGAAAAACTGGAACAACAGACTAAGGATACGGACAACGGATTACTCAGCCTAGTACCCAGGCGTTCTCCTCTGCTCACGAGACTCGAATTGGTGCGAATTGTCGAGTGAGCGAGGAGAGAACGCCTGGCCCCGGTTCCTGGAAAGCCGATTAGCGTTAATCGAGGGTTAAATCTCGCTAATCGAGGATGAAAATTTATCCTTCGGTTAGATTCTGTTCCTGAAAGCACGATTAACACTAACCAAGTGATAAACGAGGGGTTAAATTTAATCCACCTAGCAAGGTCGATCAATTCACTAATCGGGGCAAAAACTTGATCAAAACAAACAAAATGGCGGACTTAAATTTTGCGATATTGTTAGTTTAATTGAGTAAGGAAAACGACAATTTATGCTAGATAAATTACTCTCAGCAACTTAAATAACAAATAATTTTGTTGTCTGCAAAAAATTCGAGCGGTAATCGACTGAGTTTTGGGCGCAAAAACCTGCAGCGAAATGTGATAGAGCAAAAAGGACCACAAACACGCAAATCGTGTAGTGGAGTTTCGATTTTAGTATCTATTTTAAAACATTATTAAACAATTCCATCAATAGCTCTATAAAATTCTATTAAACGGTAACTGATCTGGAAATGTGGCTTCAGTAAAAAGGATCTTCACAAAGCAGAATTTATGAACCGATCGTCAGGACTACGAGCTTATGATAAAACGAAACTGAAAGCCATGAATTTCGAAGCCATCTTTCATCGCAAACAATAGCGCGAATAATCAACTTTTCACGGAACAATTTGCCGGTTTTGGGTTTCTACAGAAGAATTATTGAATGAAATAAAATATTTGTGGCAATTTTGCAAAAGCAGAAGAAGATGTTTTATTGAAATAACGTAAATATAAGACAAAAATGTTGACGATTAAGGCGAAGTTGTTGTCGCTCTCAAACAATGCAGACACTGAAACAGAGGTTTTTCACTGATTTAAAACAAAACAAAATGTCAAATTTCTGTACCAGGCGAACGTAAAACAACAGATAGGCTACAAATATCAAAGACAATTATTCCACACAAATCAGTACTTAATTGTTATCATTTTTCCGAGAGGCAAGTCTTGCTTTGCCAAGCTTTTATATGCTGGTAACTTGTTTAACCGGTTTGATATGAGTTTAACCGAGGGATAGTTAAACAAGGAATAACTCTGCTTTCAGGAACGCCTTTTTATCCCTGGATTAGTTATTTTAGAGATGAGGAATTTAATCGTGGATTAACTGCTAATCGGGGGATAGTTTAATCGGCTTTCCAGGAACCGGGGCCTGGGCACTAGGCTGCGGATTACACCTTTTGCTGTTTATTACGAGAAAATACGCATTCATTTGCGTGAAATGGCGACCAATAGCGCGAAGATCGTTCATTAGCGCCAAAAAACGAACATCTGCGCGTAACTCAGATTCAACAACGGTTTTTGCATTTTAATCAACATTCAATAACATTTTGGGCATTCTTATGCGTCATTCGGCGTACAAAAGAGAAAAATATACTTTCATTTGCGCTAACATTCACGTCGTTAACACCATCTTGAAAGTCAATAGAGACAATAGACGGACATTAAAGCGCATTAAAGTGCATTGTCTCCATTGAATTTCAAGATGGTGTTAACAACTTAATTGTTAGCGGAAATGAAAGTACACTTTTCTCTTTTGTATTCCGAATGATGCAGAAAGAATCCCCAAAAATGTTATTGAATGTTGATTAAAATGCAAAAATCGTTATTGAATCTGAGTTACGCGCAAATGTTCGTTTTTTGGCGCCAATGAATGTATCTTCGCGCTATTGGTCGCCATTTCACGCAAATGAATGCGTATTTCCTCGTAATGAACAGCAAAAGGTGTACTACTATTACTACTACTACTACTACTACTACTACTACTACTACTACTACTACTACTACTACTAC